>JADAXU010000137.1:1950000-2377596 GCA_018340775.1 Taxus wallichiana var. yunnanensis
GTTGGTACCAAATATTACACCCCATTGGGGTATGATAACATTATCAAGGAGTTGGGATGCTTTGAGGATGATAAAATTTTGTGGTATGAGTCATTTACAGCCAGGATATGTCTAACAAACTCTTTGGGACTAGGATTTGGGGTAACTAAGTGACACGTATAAAGGGGATGGCCTTTCCCTGCTACTTTTGGTTCTCGCCTTGAATTTGGGTGAGAGGACCCAAGGGGTAACCTGAATACAGAGGGGGATATTGAGTATTAGTTCCTTAATTTCTTCAAATGATGGATCAATATGGGATAAACATGGCCATTGAAACAACACTTCACTCTCATGAGTTGTCACACAAAGAGATGCATATGCTTATTTCACCGATACAACTTACTATAGACAATAAAATTCCATTTATCTAGTATATTTCTGAATAGGGAAGCAAAGTTAAAGGTTCCCTTTATTGGTATTTATAGAAAAAGAACCAAAGTAACATATAAAGATTAATATGGTGGGATGGAACTTGTAATGTGTTTGTATATATAAATATGGGGGATTATATGACAACAAATCTTCTTATAAAACAACATTCAACACTCACCTAGACAACTTGTCATTTTGGAAAATAAAGAACAATTTATCAAATAGTCATAGTTTCAATAAAGGAAGATTTGCATTTATTGATACTCAACAAGTGCAAAGGTTTCACACAATTTCTAAAATACCCAACACAAAGGCTCATGAAAGTATTCTAGTAAATTGTTTATTGCTTCTGATCTCATATGCCTAAGATTCACTTAAAGGCTTATGAAAATCCAACAACTAAATGATTACAACAAGGATTCAATAATTGCACCTAATATTGAAAAGTAAATGCTCATAGCACAATATTGAATAAATGACCAAAACTCAACCATTAAGGATAGATCTTGTGTAATTCAGAGAAACAACAAACACAAAATTACAACAGATTATATAACTCATTAATCAAATGCTCAACATATACAACCCAAAACACATAAGCTAAGATCACAATTTTGGAGTATCAAAGTAAGATCTATCGATTTTTTTCAAATAATAGAAAAAATAACCCCTTGTTTGTATGAGGACATACCCCGTACTAATAAAATTATGGAAAATTATTATGATTCAATTTTACCCACAAAATATTCAAAGAATATCTTACTTGCTTACAATGAAGGATTTAAGCTAAAAGAGGGACCATGCTTTGCCTAACTAAAGATATTTGATTTTCTGTTAATACTTTGGGATTGGTTTCACTCTTATATTGCCATATGGTAAAACTGTTAATTTACACTTCCGAGATGTGATTTCATTTTTCCATCCTATCGAATGACCTAGGTATCCTATCCTCTTTTCCTACCTTCTGACGTCACTCTTCGCATTAATTTGATTTCTCCCTTTTGTGGAAGTTATACCTTAGGAACTGAGTAAATTATTGATAAAAATTTTTAATGCTTCAACTCGTACCATCATCTCAACTAATTTGACATATGCCTTTTTGGGAGGATCTATCTTGGGACATGGGTAATCATTGGTATTTTCTTGAGTTTAATGCCTCCTTTGTGTGAACTGTTGAATCAAGAAAAAACCATTTTTTGAAAGATATCAATCCATTTCACTTTTTCCAAACTCGTGTGAGTATCCAGAAATAATTTTTCATTCAATTTCGATATGCTACTTCACACATTCACTTTGAAGATCCATTCTTTTATAATTTTTTTCTATAAGATCAAACCTTCTTTTGATCATTTCAAGTGAGAAATAGTTTGTGTTAATCCTTCTTTAAGGAATGATAGATGTAGAATTAGGAACCATTTTGAAGGAACTTTAGTTGGAAATTTTGCACTAAATTCTTAACCTTCTCGGCTCGGATGAGGATTTTTCAAGAATGTTCTTTGAGATTGAATACTGTAGATATAGATGGACCATTAAAACCAAACAAAGTTTGAGTATAACTGATATGAAGTCTTTTCAAGATGAATCCATTATTTTTGCTTTTCAGATCATGTATTATCATTTGTTTTGGGTAGAGAATCTAAAAATTCCTGAATTATTTAAGAAATTTTGACTCGATGTAGGACTACCATTAATAAGAATATTATTGACATATCTCCATTATTCTTCATTGAGGAATTTGTGGAGAAATAAATTACTACTTATGCATATGTGGTGCCTGTTGATGATCTTGTGGAAGACATTCCTTCAATATCCCATAGAATAACTATGATAGAACAAATAATAACTCATCTTGAGAAAGCACCGGTGAAATATTCCTATGAGAAGGCCACTAAAGTACCGTTGTATTAATTGAAGAGATAGAGACGGGGTGTACTCAATCCAACATGTGTAAGCCATCTAATTTACAATGTACTTGAATCTTCCCTTGTGGCACCAGCTGATGTTTCCAAGCCACCTTCATCCTAAAAACTACTACCCGGTGAGGTACTAAGGCCTACCTTAAAGGCGGGTCTAACCTTCTTGAATGGGTCTCCTCTTATAGGAGAAAATTAGAATTTATCAAAATCTTGAAAGGCCCCAAAGTAGACATTACAAAAATCATGCAAAGTGCTATGTCTCGTGACCTTGCAGGGAATATCCAATATGTTTATGGGGTCTAAGATAACAAAGAATTTGATTTTATGAAGAAATAACTATTAAATCAGATTCGATTGTGTGGAGGAATTTTTAACTATAGATTGACAATGCATCTTTTCTACAAGAACCTCTTTTTTTGTAAATAGACTAAAAGTTATGTAAATTTTTAAGGGCAGGGCCCCCTAAATAATCCCCATTTTGTCCTTTTGAAAAAATAATATTTCAATATTATGTATGTATCGATTTGATTTCAACTAATTCATTACTATTCATGTTGAATCTACATTCTAGCATTTCATACTTTGGAGAATACAAAATATGCAAATTGTAAATTTCAGAAAGTATAAAACTTGGGAGATACAAAAATAATAGAAAACTTAATGAAAGAGAAGAAGTTTTAGGGAATAAAACTAAATTTGATTAGGCCCAATGACATAAAATTCAAGCTCAGTGACATTATCTTCTTGTTTTAGATATCCTTTTTTTTTCGCCATCGTATTTGTAGAACATATGGGTAATGTACTCTTCATCAAGTCCAAATTGGAACATGAATATCATTACCTATTATTTTAATGTCTCATCAAACTCATGTTTTGCACCCTTATTCCTTTTTACCTTATTTGACAATTTGGCCATTTTTTTACTCCAAGATAAGAAATTTTTAGATGGTGTCATAATTGAAGATTGGAGCAACAACATAAAGTTCTCCATTAATGTATTTATCAAAATATTGTATCAAATTTTCTACACCCAAATACCCATAGGTGATCCTATCTTTTATTTATACTATTTTCCCCATCTTATTGTTAAGATTATGAATACATTCATTGCTGTTTTTCCTCTGCTTAGGGTGACCCTTTCAATTAACCTAATTTAGAGTTTTTATCCTTAGCTTGATGGATCTCTCATAAGTATGTTATACTCTTTCTTCAGGGATAATCCCTTCTTTCTCCATTAATGGATCATATAATTGAGTTATTGCTTCAAGTTTGGGAAGGATTCCTTCCTAATAATGCAATTCGTCCTTACAATTTTCTTCTTTGATCCTTTGCATCATTAAATTATTCGAGACATAATTGGTCATAACATTTCACATTATCCTTTATAATCTTACTCCCTTTCTTAGATAGTTATTCTTTCCATCTATCCATAACACCAATTTTTTTCTCTTGACTTATCATTTGTATTCAAGGCTTCGGTGTAATTGCAATATAAATATCTTGTCCTTCTATAGAGGGTTGTATCTATTTTTGTACATAGGTTGACAATACTTCAATTTTTTCCCTCAATTGTTTCTTTGTTTCCTTATCTTTGTCAATTTTTGAATGAGGCCCCTAAGGGCCATTGTAGCATCCTTTTTCAAGTTTTCAGTAGTTGGCTTCACCAATTAAATGTGTGTGACTTGATATTCAATCATGGTAACCTCATTCTTCAAATTGTTTCACTGCGGGACATCAATTTCCACTCGTTCTAAAACCCTATTGATTAGTATGAGTCTTTGACAATATTCTAACCCTATTGGGAGCTCTTGTGGGTTTTGAAAACACAATATTCTTAATGTCAATAGTTTCCACTTGAATTACCTCCTTTTCTTTTCTTGGTAGGAGTGTTCCCAACCACCCTATTGTGGGGACATTTCCCCCACTTGATTCTTGTGGTGTAAGTTGTGGTGCTCCTGAGAACACTACTATTTCTTTAGAAGTAGCTTGAGATATTTGTGGCATTAGTATTGTTGCATGTGAGACTTTAATTCCCATTGTTTTTTCTTTTTGTCCAACATGCATAACACTTGTTTCTATGTGTTATTCTTTGTTCTCTTCTACTTCAAGTCCTTTAGTTACCTTTATTTCAATGGCTAATTCTTGGGCCTTATCACCAGCTAGTGTCTCTTCCTCTCCCTTAGCCTCTTATGGACTTATAACTTCCTTTGTAACCTCTTTTAATACTTATTTTACAGGGCTTGCAATTTCATATGAGTTTTTCATCAGTGTAATTCATGTTATTTCCAGAGGTTGTTTCTCTATGGGGAGAATCATTTCTAATGATAACTTCTCTAAAATTCCTTGACTTAATGAATCATTCTCAACTATTGGCATTGTATTTCCAACTTACACATCTTGGATCTCTGTACTTGTTTCACCATTATGACATTTTGGAGTCTCTGACAATGGGGTTTCTATTAAGGAAGCACCTTCTTCTTTACCACAACCAACTTGAGAAACACATCAAGTAAACCTTGGTGTATGGGTTTTTATCCTTCATCTTCCCTTATCACCTCAACTAATTTAATTATCGTTAAATTTACAAGTTACCCTTGTTGGGAGGGATTTTAAAATTTTCTTGCATTTTTTTCCTTTCCCATTCCTTAGATTTTTTCAAAAATTTTGTTTCAAAATTTGCTTAGCATCATTTTCACTAGATTTCAGATTTTGGAAGTTGACCTGCATTTTGCATGCAAAATGAGCATTGAGTTCCAAAGTCGAAGTTCGATCCCATCAAAATTTGGAACCAGAAGTTGAAAGCTCGCAGTGCATGTTGCACATAGTTTCTCCGATGAGTTCAAGTCTGATTCTACACTATTATTTTGGAATTGGGAGTCCAAAGTGCAAGTTACATGTTTTTGCACGTTGGATCTTGATTTTTGAAAAACCCCCTTTACCATTTCAAAATTTCAGACTTTGGAGCCTTGATTGCATGTTGTGTATAGCACGCATACGACCTCTAAATTCCTATTTCCAAAGGAAATAAATGCCCAACCACCTCACATGTGTCAGACTGTGGTAATTAATTTTACCCTCCTATAAATATGTGAGTTTTTACTTATCATTTTTATTGGACGATTAAGTACATTGATGCATGAAAAATATATACACCCCAATTGTACCCTTGAGGGATTTTCAAAGCATTTGTTTTCATATTTTCATCATTTTGGGTAAGTTTTACAATATTATTTTGGTTTCCATTTTTAGGGCTCTTGTTTAATGTTTTCTTCTTCTTCCATTCTTTGTTCTTTGTATTCCTCCTAGGTTTTGTTCCTAAAATTCAAGCAATGGATTGCCCTTCCTTATTGTTTTTATTGATTTTTAAGTTTGAAATGCAAGGTAATTTAAACGCAAGAAAGAAGAGTTTTGGAAATTTATAAAAAAGGATTTTGCAGTAGTTTGAGGTTTGGAGCTTCAAAGATTTCTTTTTCGAGGTTTGGATTTAAAGTTCAAGTTTCTACTAAGATTTTGCATATCGAAGTCTAAGTTTTCATATTTTTCTTGTTGGAAGTTATTATTTCGAACCTCAAGACCAAGTTCCATGAATCTATCATTTCAATTTTTTAACCTAGGTTTTTGGGCTTCGGAGGTTATTCTCTTTGGATTTTGGAAGTCCAAGTTTTTAGAACCTAGGATTTTGGGGATTTAGAGGTTCTTCTCTTCGGATTTTAGAAGTTCAAGTTTTGAACTTGGGGTTTCAGAGGTCAGAATTTTGGGATTTGAAAGTCGAGCTTTAGAGCTTGGGTTTTTAGAATTTTATTTTTATGGAAGACTGGAATATTCAAATTTTGGAGGTTTTTCACTTCAAGGGTTTTGGATTTGTTTTTTGAGGTTTAAGTTTCAATTTCAGAACTTCATACTTCGGGATTTCAGAATTCCAGGCCAATTTTACAAGGTGTTCTGAAGAACCACAATTTTCCCCTATTTCCATTTTTTGAGTTCTTTAATAGGGAAAATGTCTGGTTCTTCATCCAAAGGGAATGAAAAGATGAAATACAACTACCTAGCACCACCACCCCCTTCTAGTATCTCTTTTGATGAAGATAACATTAGAGATATAGATTTTGGACATATAGACATGTCTGAATTCTGGGAAAGGGTGAAGGCCCCAAATAAGAAACTATGGATACCCGTTATTTATGATAGTGGAATTCCCCTTGTGGATGCATTTCCCTATTCTATGCAATGTCCTGAGTTTGTAGCTACCCAACATCCCACTTTAATAAAACTTCACACACCATAAAGGATGATGATGGCATAGTGGCAATCAAGATGGATAGTGATTTCTTTGAGGGCCTCTTAAATATCCCTGTCATAGAAGAATATGTCACTATCTCTCCTAAGTCTACTTTAGAGCATTGGGTTGCAGAGAATGACACTTACACAAGGGTCGTCAACAAGAGCTACTTGGACAAAACTAAAAGCACATTGTCTAGATTTCCCAAGACAATTCCCCAATTTGATTTCATTCAAGAAGTGAATGATATTATTATCTCTTGAGTAGGGTTACAAGTATCCCTTCTTCTATCGATTTCTAAGAGTGGATGTAAATTTACATTTACACAATAAATAAAAACAAGGACCTTATTCAAAGTGGGATGAAAACATAAGCAATAACATCTATTTTCAACTGGGAGATGTGTTAACCTTAGGAAAATTCTTCATAACCTCCTACTTGGTGTACATAGTGGAAAGCATTAGACACTATTTGAGTTTAAATCTAAAGGGATATAGGAACAAAGTTCAAATATATGAGTAATATCCTCAACTCACAATGCCAGAGGGTCCAAAGCACTTTTGAAGAGTAAATGATGCCTTATTTGTAGCTCTCCTATATTTATTTGATAAATATTTATATAGATGAAGGACCTCTAATGAAGCTTAGAAGGAATCATGAGAGTGCGGAGGTACTTACCTAAAATTAATGACATTCATATACATCAAATTTCCTTGATTTATAGGTGTTCCTATCAAGTTTCTAAGATGCCCAATGGACAAGTGGGTTCTAATGGAATTAGTTCATCAGTTGTTGAGTTATCACAAGATCCAACATGATCGACATAAAGTAGGGGCCCAATTTCCCATCACTATAGGTAGATACATGTGTGCTTCTACATACAAAGCTAAAAATATTGAGGGGGAGATGTCACAGATGAATTTGAAAACATTCCACCCATGCACTAATTTTGACTACTAGGAAAAGTTCGGGAAGACAGGATCAACTAGTATTCACATACCTCAATTAGAGGACATTTGGATCCACTTCCGAGATGAGAATGTAGTAAGGGAAAGAGAATTTAAAAGGTTAACCCTTCAAGAGGTCACCCAATATGGAATTGTGATTGTCCCCGAGGGCCTACAAGATGACAACCAAGTTTTAGATCCTACTTATGATCAAAATAATGTCATGAATCAAACTTTACCTTAGATTGATTGGTCATTTGAGGAATGTAGCAACAAAAAGGGTGGGTCCCATTCTAAATCAGACCTACCAATGGTTGATAAATTTGGGAATTATGCCCAAAGTGTCATAATAACTTACCACAGAGCTTATTCAAGCACAATCAATAGTGGGCCATACCACTCCATCAAAAGGGAAGAGGTCGACTCCCAAACCTATCTCAAGGCCTCATAAGATTTCTTTCATTATTAGAGGTTTAGGATCTGAAAGAGGGATTCACGAGAACCGATGTCGAAAAGTGATGCACCACAACAAAGTTGCACTCCGATGGTAACATCAAGCCAATGCAATACGCAAGATTCAAAACAATGGAAAGAAGATTGCAAGTAAGAAGAATGGGTCTGCTCATGCTCATAGATCAAAAAATAGGAAGTACAAATAGGGGTGTTGTGTAACCCCCATGCCTAAACATGGAAAGAACTCAATGACGCCACTGACGCATATGATGTTGACTGATGCATATGATGCCACTAGAAGAGGAGTTACAATTCCAAATAAGGAATGTAACTCCTATGACGCATTGACGCAAATGACAATGTCAGATTCTATGATAGAATCTGACACTTGTCATTTGACTTCCTAAGACCTATGACTCTCGCAAGGCAAGATGACTCACCTAGGTGATGTGGACGATGACTGGACAGTCACACACACCAACACCCCCCCTTCATCGAAGCCGAGGAAGAGGTCAAGGTAAGCCAGAACAGAAAAAGAAGACTCCCCTAGACAACTAAGAAAGATGTGTCAATGGGCCCCGACAACTAAAGGCCTGATAAGGTGCCCATGTACAAACAACATCTTTCTGGAAAGAAGAAGAGGAGAAGAGGAAAAAAAAAAGGAGCGCTATCCAGCTCCCCCAGAAGATGATTTCGATGGACTCCTAATGAATCTGAAGGGACCAAAGGTCTGTGATCAGAAGGAGGAGGAACATGGAGAGTGCCGGAAGGTGGCCCAATATGAGAAGGAGATAATATATCAAGAGAAGCGGTGACAATCCTGTCAATCTCCATAAGGTGAGAGTCCAAAAATATAGATATATCATCAAGAGAGCCCTGAAGGGGAAAATGAACCTGCTGCGGTGGAGAGTTAGTGGAAGCTGGTGGGATGGAAACTCTGATCTCGAGAAGAGGTAGTAGGTTGAAGAAGATGCTGCACTGTGATGTCGGTATCCTCGAGCATATCATCCAAGTCTGAGTCAAAGAAATCAATGTCATGTTGTGGAGGATTATAAGAACCCTTTGAGGAAGCAATCTCGAAGTCTCTGGAAGCAACAGGGGATGGCAGAATCTCCAGGCTAGAATCAACTGAATCAGTGGATGCTCATGATGGGGAAAACCTGAGATCCAAGGCAGTATGGTGCACAGGAGAGAATTCAACCAAAGAGTCTTGTGGAGGAGAGTCACTAGAAACTATGATAGGAGCAATACTAAGTTCTGAAGGAGCATGCACAAAAATATGTGTGGGCTGCCCTTCATAAGAAAAAGTATCAGTGAACTCACTTTCCTCCATGGATGCAAGATCATCAGAAGATCCATAACCAGATGAAGGAGGATCAAAATCTCCATGAAAATTCCGAATGAAGATCCAAGCTCTGTGTGCAGACTCGGTGAATTCTAAACGATGTTGAAGGTCCTCCGGTATAGTAAGACAAAGAAGCCCGTATGTCATATCATTCTCGTTCAACCAATTTTGGTGACGAATGCGGTCAATAGGTTCAGGTGCCAACCCAAGAAGATGTGGTAACAGATTGTACATAATACAATGATCGAGTATCCCACTCTTCCATTGTAGGTAGTTTCCTGGTCCTAGTTGAACAACGGAGCGATGAAATTCAATGTCCATGACGAGAGGAGCCTCCAAGGAACACAAGATTAACCCCCTTTTGGCACTTTATAATTCAGTGCGTTGATTACAACCAGATGCGACTGTGTTCCGAGAACCAGTTTGTCACTCACCTTGCAATTAGTGTAATAACGCGCAATGGTGGAGACAACAATCAAGGTTTGTAGGGCACAATAGATTGACACTTCAAGCAAGCACAGAAAGAGAGAAGCAAGAGGGGGAAGAGAGAGCTTTGTGAGAAATAGTGTCTCACGTCGCACGAAAGAATCCATTTGTCGTAAGAATGTGGCAGATGCACTCACAAGTCCACAAAAAGGAATAGAACAAAGCTCAAGAAAAAATGAGCTGAATTAAGCAATACAAAGACACCCCCAGAATGTGGCACTTTATAAAATTAGTGAATTTACAAAACTAATGATCCCATCATCTAGAGTGCGAAAAAACATGGAACTTTGACTAAAGAAGTGCTCAAAACCGAGAAACAAGTCAAAAGTTATAGCAAAAACTAATTCCCGCAACTGATGAGGAAAAAGCCAATAAGCCTGCAAACAGATTAAAAAAGTGCCCTAAACACATGCAAAAGGTGTCATATGTATGCTCGTTAGAAATGGCATGAAATTTGAGATAGGGTTTATTTGTATTGTGAGGGGGGATTAGCCACCTGCCAATCCCGGACCTCACCCTTCGTCTTCGGCACTCGACGGAAGGTTAATAAAACAAGCCAAAAAACTTAAAATGACAATAAAATGTAATGTTTTTACCTTATAAATTTTAAAAATAATGAAACAACACGTTTTTTTAGAAGAGGGATAAGATAAAAAGAATGCAAACACGTTTTTTTAAGAAAAGTGAATAAAAAAACATATTTTTAGAGAGATATTACTGACAGCGGATGAGAAGGCCACGTGGGGATGAAGGGCAGGCAAAAATAAGTAACTGAGTGACTGTCCACTATAGGAAAAATGCCAACAGGTACAGAAAACACAGTAACATGCAAAAATAATGCCGGCTTAAGGATTATCTCTAGAACAGTGTAAAAAAACGCTTGAAACCAGTCCAAAAATGCCAGTAGTGGAGAGAAGAAACGCCTGAGTCGACCATAGCAGGAGAGAAGCCGGGAAAACACGAGGAAAGGAGAGAAAAAAAGCGAGACGAGTGCAAAAACACTGGACAGTTGAAAATGTGCCTAGAGGATAGAAAAACGCCTGGAATAGGTTAAAAACCCCTGGAAGTCATAGAAGGTTGAACGTTGAAGCTGGGGAATGCAGCAAGGCTTGAAAAAACATGAGTAGACTCCCAAAAACGTGAGAGATGAGGCAAAAACATGAGAGGTTTTGCAAAAAACGTGAGAGACCAGAAAAAATGTGAGAAGTTTTCAAAAACGTGAGAGGTTTCCAATAGGCTCACAAAAAACATTGAGACCAGGCAGAGGTAATTTTGAGATAGCAAGGAACCACAGCGAGGAGGAAAAAAGCTCGGAATAGTCTAAGTATACACCGGTGAAGAAAAAACAAAGATCCCAACCAGTAATCACAGGTCCACACCAAAAAATGAGCTCTTCTTTTACCTGCAGACTAAATCAACGAACACAACTAGCAAGATAACCCTTAAACAACAACCACAAAGATCTAGAAATATCCAAATATGAACTCGGTGATAAGCAAACCAACCAAATACCTTAACTCAGAAGAATCGCTGAAACCTCAATACGAGGTGAGCAATAATTCCAAAATGATAATCGAAAAAAACTTACACACGAGGAATTGAGAAGAAACCATAAGTAATAAACAAGCGAGAAACGAAGAGTGCACATTTACGAACCGCTCGATACCATGAAAGAGGGATTCACGAGAATCGATGTTGAAAAGTGATGCACCACAACAAAGTTGCACTTCGATGGTAGCATCAAGCCAATGCAATATGCAAGATTCAAAACAATGGAAAGAAGATTGCAAGTAAGAAGAATGGGTCGCTCATGCTCATAGATCAAAAAATAGGAAGTACAAATAGGGTGTTTGTGTAACCCCATGCCTAAACATGGAAAGAACTCAATGACGCCACTGACGCATATGATGTTGATTGATGCATATGATGCCACTAGAAGAGGAGTTACAATTCCAAATAAGGAATGTAACTCCTATGACGCATTGACGTAAATGACAATGTCAGATTCTATGATAGAATGTGACACTTGTCATTTGACTTCCTAAGACCTATGACTCTCGCAAGGCAAGATGACTCACCTAGGTGATGTGGACGATGACTGGATAGTCACACACACCAACAGGATCCTCTTCTAGTTTTCTACAAAACGAGCTACATCTCGTAAAGTGAAATCAACTTAGGTCATTGACCTAAGTGTTTCCCCTTAAATCCCTCGAGTGTTGCAGTCACCCCTTTCCTCATCTTTTCCATCTTCACCATCCCTCTGCATTCCTATTTCCCTTCTATCTCTCACTATTCCCTCGATTTGTGTCTTCCATTTCCTCTATTCCCACTTCTCCTACATCTCTCACCACATCTCCCTCTATGGCCCACATTTTCTCTTCCCTTCCAACTCTTTCAACTGGAGATATTTTGAGGTTAGGATCTCCTTTCGGAACTCCTCTTCCCAAACAATATCTTCTCATTTCCACTTCTATTTCACCCACACCTGAGGCCATCCTTTCCACTCTACCCTCCATTTTCACCACATCATTTCCACTTTTTTAGTGACTGCGACCAATGCCCTAGTCATATCAACTACACCAAGTACTACTGTAAAAATGCCTATGTTGTCTTCTGAGTCTTCTTCTTCTATTCTTGCGTGGTTGCATAGGAAAACACAAAAATAGAAGAAGAAAGTCCTTATTGTTGATGTTGTCGATTTAAGTATTTTAGATCTAACCCCTAGAAGATAAGCTAAGTGACCGAGGGTTGTTTCTAACCTATCAGTTGATCAAACAAGGGAATGATTTGTTGAGATAGCCACTCCAGCTGTGGGGAAAACTAAGGAGACAATTATAACAGTAGATTATCAGGTTTCCAAGTTTTCTCTCGAAAAATCCACCCATGAAGGTGTGAAGCAAGATGTTCAGGTGGCCCTGGGTAATTTGCTGGAGAAATATGATAAAGATAAAGCAACCAAGGATGAGCTTAAGGGAAAATTTGAACAGCTAACTTCCCTTTTAACTAAGATCACATAGCCCGTCTAGACTACCACTCTCGTTATTCCTCTAAGATTTGATGATACATATTTCTCTGTGGTGGAAAATATTGGACAAAAGGGAAGAGTAGTAGGGGGTTGGATGGAAAACCTAATTCAAGAGGCAGTCCATTGATTAAAGTTGTTGTTGATTTGTATAGTGAATTGTATGTTGAAAAATATGTCATCTTGAAGATGAATGAACTCCTTACTAAGGAGAGTGATAACTTAGAACTTGCTCTTGAAACTTGGAAGGAAATTCAAAGTGTCAACTTTGATCTGCTTCTAAAGGAGGGTGTTATAGATGATGTTTCAAAACCTTTTGAATTTAAGGAAGCAATGGAATTTAGAGTTTGGATATTATAGGAGATCATGTCAAAATTGGAAGAGAAACGAGTTGAAGCAAGGTTTGAATGAAATTATGGAAGAATTCAACAATATAAATTACAAATTCCTAGAAAAAATGTTGATGTTCTTCCAATTGATCATATTATTTCTCATTTTAATAGTTTGGTAAATCAAGATGATGATGTAACGAAGTATTTTAGTCTTGACTCTATTTACAGGTTGGTATCTTACAAAAACTTACCAAGTTAGCTCAATAAGGTTATAAACAAGACCAAAATATTATCATCTAAAGTAGTAAGGGAAGCTGAGTCAAGAAATTTTTGATCTACTACGCATGTAGAACTAAGGATGAATAGATCAAGGGGATGATCAAATGGTTTCTCAATTTCAGGCACAAATTAGCCGAGGAGAAGAAGAGAAGAAAGAGGAGCCAGAAAAAGAAGTGTTGTCAGCCCTAGCTAGAATGACAACTATTGTTGAATAGTCTCCAAGATTTAGGAACTTTTGGAAGTTGCAGGGTTGACTTAGTCAAACATGTGAAACTATTTTTTCTATTTTCATGGGAGGTTGTTCCCTAAATATAAATGCATTCTATTTTTAGTAGGAAGTTTTTAAGAAACAAAGCTATAATTTCTCAACCCTCTTAGTTTATATATAGGAGGATGCATTTTGTTATAAAATTATTTTTAGATCTCATTGTGAAGGGCTCTATAATTTTGAGGAGTCTTTGAACAAGCTTTAAGCCTTTGTTATATTTAGAACAATATTTTGCCTTTGAATATTTAATGTATTGTGCACTTTGATAATTTAGTTAATACTTGTGAATGATTTAATTCCTTGTATGTGTGGATTATATTGCCTTTATATCAATTATCTTTTCAATTAATCTGTAACTTGTGGTGTGTAATTTTTACTGTTTTAGTTGTGGAAATTATTGAATCCCTTATGTTACTAAAGTTTTGTACTCATTTGGTATAGTGATTGAGAAATATTATCAGGAGATGTGCATGTGATATATTATTCTATGTATATGAAGTAGATATTTTTATTCCATAAAATTTTGGTGCATCATCGGTTTTATATATTTTAGTTACTTTTATCCATTTTCCGAGAACAATTAGATTAGTTTTATTTCAAGTATTATATATCTTGATCTTAAATCAAATGTACCAAGTTTAGAAGGAATCTGGCCTTCTCTAGAGGTTCATCCCAAGGTGCCAAGGTCCCACACCTTGGGGATGTTCCCATGTTGCATTGGATCACTTAAAGATTCAGTGGGTGCATGATCTAAGTGACAATATTTTTGGTACTCCCGATGGGACCACTAAGAGTTGGTACTCCTCTTAAAATTTACATAAATAGGGTACCTAGAGACTCCACATCTCTGGATTTCAAGATTCAGTGTGTTAACTTATGCAAATAATTCAGACAAGATCTTCTTCAAAGAAAGGAGGTCAATGGTATATTGAATTGTCTTTGTCTCCTCCGAGGAGAAGAAAAGGTGAAGCTTCATCGTCATCTTGTAGAGGTCATTCTACACCTCCTTTTGGAAGGTTCCCTCCACCAAGATAAAATCAACCACTTTCCACTATGGCATTCATATGAGCTAAATATTTCCCTATTGCCATTAAAATTAGGGAAATCAAAACCCTAATATGCCATAGGGAAAAGGGAAATGACTTATCCGATTGCTTTGGTGACTATTGCAGTTGTCACCGATTTGGAATTAGAACTCAAAAATATGACGAACACTCGGGGGGCCCTATGAAGGGTATATTTAGGTTGTCTTAGATGGCACATGTGCCTAGGAGTGTATCTTGGGGTGCCCTGGTGCCCTGGTTTGTAATCTGGGTACTTAGAATAGTATAAATGCTCAAAACCCTAATTTAGTATGGTCGCTAAGTGTCTCTGAATACTCTATGTCCTCACATTGGATTCATTAGATGACACCTGGATTTGAAGAAGAAATGGTCGACCGACCTCAACTACAAAAATGGTGGAATTATTCTTTGAGTGTTGCACTACATTACGGACCCTAATGTACTTATGGTGAGTGTGTGTATGTTGTGCCCTAGGTGCTCTCATGCCAATTTCTCTTGTTAAAATAGTGAGCTATGGTAGCTATAGAAGATGTAGATAGTAGAATAGAATGAATATAATCCCTCCTCCTCTAAGAATGTGTGTGATGCAAAATTTCCTAGCTTGAATGTATGGTGTTATATGGATGCAACCCTAGATGGAGTGATAGTAGTGATAAGATGCAATGACCTAGGACCCTTATTATGGTCTTATAAGCTTTATATTTATAGGGCTCTCAAGTTTAATTTTGCAATTAATCCCAAAAATGTCGATTGAGGAAAAGATAAAGATGACCAATGGCTAGAAGTGACCCAAAAAGAGAGAAAGGGGCTAAACATAGATCGAACACCCGAGAGGGAGCAAGGTACGCGGGGCACCCCGTATAGGGTGGGGCACTTAGAATTAGGGCTAGAATCTCATGAAAATTAGAAAATGGGGTGATAAATATCATGAAATAAGTGGGAAAGATGAATTAAAAAATATAACAAAGATGGCAAAAAGGTGGGATTAAATGGTAATTTGTACACTTGAGAACCTTCTAAGTAGCAGTATAAGATTGGGCTAAATATTGTCTAATGTCCAATATTTATGTCTACATTTTCCCCCACTTTATGTTGGTGAGTAAATAGGTTGGTAAAATAAAGTAGATAGAAAGGTGTACTTGATGTTTGTGTAGAGTGTAGAAGAAAACGCGCGATGAACTAGAAGCGTGGAATGAAAAAGAAAGATGTGGAGTAGTGTGTATTCTAAATATGAAAAATGTGTAAAAAGTGATGAGAGTGAACATATGGTGGAACACGTGTAAAGTTTAAGCATGTGTGTGGTTTACTTGCATGATTAGTATGGAAAGTACCT
Organism: Taxus wallichiana var. yunnanensis; assembly: GCA_018340775.1. Taxonomy (NCBI): domain Eukaryota; kingdom Viridiplantae; phylum Streptophyta; class Pinopsida; order Cupressales; family Taxaceae; genus Taxus; species Taxus wallichiana. The sequence continues at coordinate 1,966,139 of JADAXU010000137.1, forward strand.
TCATGCGGTGTGTTCTCATTGTTGTTGTTTTTGTTTTTACCCCTAATTTGACTACTTGTTTCTCATATGGTGGACTTGCAAGGAGAAAATTCTCAAGTAGTCAAATATGTATGTATGGAAAAATGATGTGTAAGGTATGCAAATGTAAAGTATGCTAGATTAGAAAGTGTAAGTGGAAAAATGGAACATGTGCACCTAATCCATGTTAAGAGAAAGGGTGTAAAAGGATATCTCATAATGCCATGATTTTTTTGGGTGATCTCACGCCACATTGGATGAAGAAGTGTAGGGAGGAAATGCTCGGTGTCCTCCAACTCTAACCACTTCGATATAATTTTTTGAAGAGATCTTTGTATTGTGCTGGTTTTTTGGGTGATCCTACACCACTAGATAGAGAAGTGTAGAGAGGCCACCCATTGTAACCCCTGAGCCTGTGACCGCTCCACAAAATTTCCAAAGGAAACTATGTCTTGGTAAGGCCACTATGTATGGAGTTCTTGGACTAGTCTGAAATCATCAGTCACTATGTGTGAACCAATGTAGATATGTTGTGTTAGTAGAAACCCTCAATGATGCCCCCTCTCTTTAGGGGTGCATGTGATGACCATGGAAGGAGAAATTTGCCCCAAGAGAGGACCAACTGCATTCTAACCTTGTAACCAGCTCATCCCCGCATGGGGAAGTGAAAGTCCTTGGTAGATACCAAGGCACACACAAAAAGGATGTCTAGCCAATACAAGTGTTAGTCCGAACACATGCATGTAAATAAGTGTAAAAAGATGCAGGCAATAGAAAACTACAAAGCAAAGTAGTGTAAATACACAGAAAACAAGGATACTACATAAAGTGATTTTCAAACATGGGACATCACTCATGATGTCACAAGAAACATAAAGTCCATCATAGCCACAAACAACAAACAAGTGTGCACACAAGCAAAGGGAAAAGATGACATACAATGGAAAACAAAGTAGACAAGTAAAACCACACATGTAGCCAAGGAAACATGTAGTCCTGCAAAACAAGTGCTACACATAAAACAATTGTTAACATGTTAGAGTGAAAACCAATATGTCAAAGCATGTATAAGCAATTAGTATAAGATGCTAAGTACAAAATGGAACAATGACACCTGTATGAGACAAATGTGGATTTCCCTAGTGACCAGTATAGTAAGGGTAGAAGGTGAGCATCCATACCACATGTAAATGTCCTGTATCTACAATCACACTAAACAAAGGCGTGAACACACATGTGTATGATAATGACATATAGGCAAGAAAGCTAACACGTGTAGTAAAGTGAACATGCAAAACACTAGTAAGAAAAAGTAAGTGTTACCAAGACAATGCAGTACATCATGGATGGATGAAATGGAATGCAATGTGGAATTATAGAGCAACTTTCTTCCCGAGTGTATGGAAGTGTATTAAATGATGTTCATTTTTTCCCCCCCTCAGTAGTCAAGAATGAACTGCAAACAAGAGTGTGTCATTAGTAAATGGTCAAGTAATGTTAGTTGTGTCTAGCGCATTGCAATGAGTGTGTATGTGTAGTGGTGATGAAATGTGACATGAGGAGAAGATGTGCGTGAACCCTATAGCCGAAGTGTATATCACAACTTTTTTGATCGAGGAGTGATGATTTATCCCTAAGCATATATTAATATAAGATGAAGGGATGAAGATGAGAGGTATGGAAAAATTGTGTGGACCCTATAGCCCAAGAGTATACCATGAGTATGTTGAATAGATGAGTGATGATTTATCCACGAGCGTATATCAATACGAGATGAATAGATGGTAATGCATTGTATAAAAATGTGTGCGTGGACCATATATCCTAAGTGTATACCATGAATTGGTTAGAGAGAGAATTGATGTTTATCCCTAAGAGTATATCACTACATGATGGTAGAAGAAGGTGACAATTTATCCCATAGCGTATGCCACTACTAGATAGATGATGAGGGCGTAGGAAGTGTATATGTGTAGGTGGTGGATAACGAAAGGTGGTGATTTAGCCTAAAGCGTATACCACTAATGGATGAGTAGGAGAAATGATGATGTGGTAGAATGACTTAGAAGAGGATGATAGAATAGGTGATGATCGTATGTAAGAGGATAATGTAGAATGGGGAAAGGAGTGGTGATTTAACCTAAGGTGTATACCACTACATGATATGATGATGAGTATGGATATAACCTAGAGTGTTGGTCACGAGTCCAATGAAATGTGTTATGACATGTCACATGTAGGTAAGGTCCATTTGATTGGTAAACCCTCGATAGTCAAGTATGGACCGAGGAACTAGAGTGCATCATAGGGTGGTGGGTGCAATGATGTAGAAAAAAGTAGTGTATATGACCAAGGTATGCGAATTTATGGTGTAGGAAACGTAACATAGAGTGTGTAGGTAGGTAGAAATAGAATGTGTACTAATGAGAGATGAAACTAGACCCAAGTATAAGGAAATCTAGTGTAGGGTGTAGGATAGGTAGGGTGTATGAATGCAATGTGGGTAGGGAAGGTGTAATGTAATAAGTGTGTAGATAGGAATAGAATGCATAATGATAATAGATAAAACTAGACCCAAGTATAAGGAAATCTAGTGTAGCATGTAGAATGTATAGGATGTATGGATGACATAGAAAACTAGACTCATAGATGATGATGACTAGTGTAGTGTGTATGAGATAGATGAGGTAGAAATGAATAGTAGATGAGGTATGTATAGGATGATGGAGGATGTATACATATGGGTCCAGTAGTGCAGTGTGTGGGGTTCAGTGTAATAGTGATCCCTCAATAGTCTAGTGTGAACCAAAGCACTAGGGTGCATCATCGGGTAACGAGGGTGTGATAATAGATGATGATATGCGAGGAAAGGAAAATGTATGGGTGTGAGAAATAGGGATGTGAGAGTGTAGGATGAGGGGGAGTGTCTAATGGCTAGGCCCCATTTTCTCGGGTAGGAAAGAGGAATCAACCAATAAGGTCAAGGGATGGATGTCCATCGACCCATACATGAGAGGAGGATAATGGAGAAGGATGCTCTAATAATGGTGGTATAGGAGATAAGTGTTGTGTAGGAGAATGAAGTTGATATGCATGTGAGGGGTGTATGTAAGATGAATGTCGAGGCATAGTAAAATGTGTAGGTGAGGGAGATTGAGGAGATGTCATGCGTAAATAAGATGACAATCAACGTGGGATAAAATAAGGTAGTGATTTACAATGAGAAGTAGTAATAGGTTTAGGAATAGGCCTATGTTGATGTGTAGGACTAAGGGAATGGAGTGGTCATGTGAGATCCAATCGAGGTGGTGAAGTAGGAATAGGATGTGTAGGTGGTGACAATAGAGGAGTTGTGTGAGGGAGAGAAAGAGGTGCAGGAGAAGTAGAATGAGAGTGCGAGGATGTTGGAGGTGAATGAGGGATGCCATCAATGGAGATAACTTATTTTTGTAGATGAAATTAAGGCACAAGTGGTTGATGGAGACAATAGCTTGGGATTTATGGATCCAATTTAAGCCAAGAAGTAGGTCATAGTGGTGGACAACTTGATTAACGACGTAAGGGAGGAGAAGAGTGAGAGGACCAAATGTGATAGGTAACTTAACAACACCATAAGGCCTCTTAAAGAGAAAGTTGATTTGTGATGGAGGGTAACCAATAGATCTTAAAAGAGATAAGGAACATGTGCTAATAGGAGAGGATAGGTCAACCTTAGTGTTTTTGATGGGGTTTGAGGTGATAAGGGCTGTATGTATAAATGGTCGAGATGTGAATGTAGCATGATAGTCATCATGAGAGAAAGAAATAACATGTGAGGTCATGTCAATGCTAACAAATAATAAATCAAGTGCTCATCCATCGAGAGGTGGTATGGCATGGTATGCATGATTAACAGAGGATTCCGTAGCCTTTTTTTTCACATTGGTTAGATTCTTTATTAAAAATTTTAAATTTACCCTTGTCCTTAGTGGGAGGAGGGCTAGTAGGTTTGGGGAATTCGAGTTGGTCATTATCAATTAGATCTTGGATAAGTGCCCAAAGTTTCATACAATGGTTAGTAGAGTGGCCTACACAATGATGGTAATCACAACAAAATATTTCATTGTAATTGCGTCCTTTAGGCCATGATGGGTCTAACTTAAGTGGTGGTGGGAGGGTGATGAGGTTTCTATCAAGGATTTTCTACAAGATGAGATGTGGTACCATAGGGAGGGTGGTAAATGTACACCGAGGCGGTTGGGATGGTGTCTCCTTAGAAGGTGTAACAATGTTGATTGTGAGTTTAGTGTCGATAGGCTTAGACGTAGAAGGTTTAAATGGTGTCTTGGTTGGAAAACAAGAGGAGGATGAGGATTGTTCTTGATACTTGAGCTTTCCAATAGAGAGAAGCTTAGATTCAAAAATATTAAGAGTATGACATAGTTGGTCAAAGGAAGGAAATGTTTTAAAGAGAACACTTTTGTAGAGAGGTGGTAAAAGGATTTGTATAAATAAATCTTGTAACTTCGAATTGGCAAGGACATTAGTCATTTTGGAAAGATTATGTTTGTAGTGTAGAAAATAGTTAGCGAAGTGATTATTGGGTCCCTGTTTAATTTGCGCTAATTGGGTGTAGGTCATCTTAGAATTGATGTTAGTGGAAATTTGTGTGAGAAAATCATCGGCGAGATGAGCAAAGGAGGTGATGGAATGAACATGTAAATCGTAGAACTAATGCATGGCATAGTCTTAGAAAACCGTGAGGAAAATTTTTGGCTAATAGGAGGTAATCGTCAGCAAAATCAAGACAAGAAACATAAAACACATGAAAATGCTCCTGTGGGTCACCGTGCCCAATAAAAATGGGTAATTTAGGGGTAACAAAGTTAGGAGAAAGAGGGTAAGTAGAGATAAGAGGTGAAAATGGGGTATGCAACATTAAGGTAGAATCTAAAGAGGGAGATGTGGTGGCCTAGTACAACTTACGGATTTGAGCTGGAGATCATGATAAAAGGAGGTTAAATCTTGATTACCAAAGCAGAGGATGTTTATCACTGATGTGACACTAAAGGAGGAGTGAAGTGCTTAGTGGGGGTGGGAACCAAAGATGGAATAGTAGAAATGGGTAGAAGTGTAGAGGGGAGGTTGAGTGGGCAAGGTTGTAGAAGGGTTGAGCTCATCCTAGTTAGTGGCCTCTTCACGAGCCACATGTAGAAGTAAATATAAATCATGTGGGCATTTAGTAAGGTGATTGTTGGTGGATTTAAGGTGGGATTCGGTAAAGTCCTCATGAGTTTGGACCATGGGAAAAGGGGAAACTACACCTCAGAAAGTGCGATAAAGAAACAAAGGTTTCACCAAAATGATTAACCAAAATAGGCCTAAAGGGGACCTAAATGAGGTATTAGGGTATTAATGCTAATATAAATAGGAAGACTAAAACTCCGTAAATGAACTAAAGTAATATTGAAATAAATGTAAACAAACTATTCTAAGTAAAATATAAACCCTACTATACAAGAGGGAAAAGGAAAATGACTTAGGTGATTGTTGGTGACCATTTGAGGTTGTCACAGATATGGAATTGGAACTTGGTAATTTAGATGAAAAATAGGGGCCCTACGAAGGGTAGATGTGGGCTGTCTAAGATGACACAGCACTTGTGAGTGTCTTGGGGCACCCTAGAGTGCCATGGTCTACAATCTGGGTGCTCAAAATAGTATAAATGCTCAAAACCCTAATTTGGAACTGTTGCTAATTGTCTCTGAATACTCTCTGTCTATCACACTAGATTCGCTAGATGAACTAGATGACACCCTACACATGAAGAAGGAGTCGACCTGGCCCCGCTTGTCAAATTGGTGAACTTATCGCCGAGTGTTGCACTATATTACAGACCTTGATGTATTTCTGGTGAGTGTGTGTATGCCATGCCATAGGTGCTCTTGTGTAAGTTACACTTTGTGAAATAACGAGCTATGGTAGCTATAGAAGATGTAGATAGTATAATAGGATGACTAGAATCCCTCCTTTTCTAAGAATGTGTGTGATGCGAGACTTTCCTATCTTGAATGTATGGTGTTATGTGGATGCACGATGGTGCAATAGATGTGGCCCTAGATGGATTGATAGTAGTTATAGGATGCAATTACCTAGGACCCTTATTATAGTCTTATAAGCTTTATATTTATAGGGCTCTCAAGTTTAATTTCATAATTAATCCTGAAAATTTGATTGAGGAAAAGATAAATATGACTAATGGATAGAAGTGACCCAAAAAGGAGTGAAAAGGGGATAAGCATAGATCGAGGCACCCAAAGTGGGACCAAGGCACCCCATTTAGGGTGGGGCACCTAGAATTAGGGCTAAAATCTTAGGGAAGTTAGAAAATGGGGTGATAAGTATTGGGAAATATGTGGGAAATACGAAGTAAAACACAGAACAAAGATGGAAAAAAAGCAGGATTAATTTCGTACTTTGTACACTTGAGAACCTTCTAAACAATAGTATAAGACCGAGATAAATATTGTCTAATGTGTAATATTTGTGTCTACACTTTCGATTCCTTCATAGAGAAATCTATTGCTTGAAGCTCTAAAAAGTATTGTTACACCTAGTGAATCGGCCAAGTAGGGGAATTGACTACTATTAATTTGTGTCAACCAGAAGGAAAAAATGCTACTAAAACAAATAAGGCACCACCATTCTACATTTCTTTGATCATTGGTAAGCACTTGGTACACAACTATATGATCGATTATGGTGCTAGCAGCTCCATAATGCCTAAACAAATTACAAATGTGTTGGGTATTTAGTATACACCGGTATCCAGGGGAGTTGTTCAGTTGGATGGCACAACGGTTCAAACTATTGGGGTTATTAAGGATCTCAATCTTACTATTCATGCGTGTCCAATCTTTTCATTTACGCAAGACATATCAGTCATTGATCTTCCACATTTCTTTTCATATGTCTATCTAGATACTTCACTACCAAAATGGGTGGGTATTTATCTACTTATTGGTCTCACATGCTCCTTAGAACTAGATATGGGACTAAGGTAACTATAAGGAAAAACCAATTTGTAAAAATCATGTTGAGCCATATACTACCAATACCATCAATGGGAACTATACCATATGTGACCAAGAAGAAGAAGTTACAGATCATGAGTCTACTACTCATGTGGAAGAAGTACCTGATATTGTACTTGACGATGTAAGCATGAGACATCAATTTGACCCATACGCTGAAGCATTGGTGTAGAAGAAGCTGGTTTATTGACATTAGAAGAAACTGGTTTAGGAACTTATTATATCCATGAAGAAGGAACAATTATTCCTCACCTTTTCAAGACTCAAGACGATCATGAAGGATTGTGGCAACTCTTCTTCGATGGGTCAAGGAGAAAAAATAGAGCAAGTGTTGGTGTTATGCTAATTTCTCCACAAGGTAATAAATATTTCTCATCCTTTTGACTTTAGTTCAGCTGCACTAACAATGTGGCTGAATATGAAGCACTAGTATAAGGAATCTAGTTGGCTCAGAAAAAGGGAATCAAAGCATTAGCTATTTTTGGAGACAATGAGCTTGTCGTGCATCAGGTGAGAGCCCAAAGTGCATCAAAAAATGATCTCTTAAGGTCATACAAAAATAGAGTGTGGGATTTGATTGAGGAATTTAAATCCTTCAAAATCCATACGGTTCCTAGGAATAATAATCAAGATGCGAGATAGGCTTGCAATGATAGTGGGTTCACAAAGACAACATGCCTATTGATATCATAAAGGATGAACAATAGTTTGTTAAAATTATTATGAGACCGGCCATACCATTTAATGCGGGAAGTTGAAATTTTTGGATAACAATAAACAAATTATTCTTTTCTAGAGGAATAGGTTGAGTTTATATTGGTCATTAAAAATTGCACCCATGTCTCGGATCTAGAAGGACCGAGTCATTTGAGACAAAAATGGAACCATCTCCATGTTGTAGGGCCTTACACGCTTAAGATGGATCTACGGAGAATGTTGGTTCCTCTATCTATTCTACTACTACTGCTACTCTTAATGCTAAAAGTTAACACTAAGCTAACAATGCCAAGGGACCAGGGATAGAAGGATAACATAAATGAAAACTAATATAAGGAAGGTGATAGCACTAGAAAAGCGGGGATGGAAACTATCCGTTTTGAGTGAAAATGAAATGAAAGGCGTGAAAGAAGGCTAGGCATGTGTAACAAAACTAAGATGCATTTACTAGATCAGTTTCATGGAACACAACTAAAAAGGGAACTACAAGGGACGTGGAATGACACAACAAGCATGAAATGTAAAAGAAAGGCAAGAAGAAAGAATACAAACATGCTTAAGACAAATAATAGTCACAAATGATGCTTCCATTACTTCCAGAAATGCACAAAACTATTACAATGGTGAAAGAGGCCGATATCCACATGCATGAGTCGATCTAGAGGTTTGCAACTCAAAATATAGAAAATATGAAGTCCTTAGAAAAATACATAAGGATCCAAAATTTCCAACATTAACAATGAGCCCAACTCTTAAATTTATAGATGAATCGATGGAAGAGGAAGAGGAGGGAAGACCTTAATTTGAAATACAACCATCGACATGAAGCATTCAATGCCTATAAATTAACTTAAAAATATGTTAAATTCATTTCCCCAATTCTGTTTCACGTGTTGGAAAAGGAAAGAGGGCAGATTAGATCAATTTGGGTGGTTGGAGTAATTAGATTTGCTCATTAATTCCTAGAAAGACATTTTCCCATTTCTCACCTACCAGATCCACCAAAAATTTGAATTTAAATATCTGGCACTCTAGCCTACATCAACAACTATCGATTGAGACTAGCGCACGTCGATCAGAGCTTTGTAACAAATGATATAGGCTATCGGGGCCACTGCATACGTAAGACATGTGGCACATGCGGATTGGCTGGAAGGATGGACAACTGTGTAAATGTTCTTTTCATTTCTGCCACATGTCACTCATTAATTTGTTGCAAGGATTCAATTCCTTGTTGGTGTGCTTTGATAGGTTGCGTGTGACACGATCAAATGTGTTAGGGAATGACATGGAGGAATGTCACAGGAATGGGAAAAAAATTATGCATGTGAAAGAAAGATGTGTGAGAAGAAGGAAGGCATGTACAATATTAATGTGTGTAGAGGAAAAGGGGAAAATTAGTGAGCAAAGAACGTATGGTCAAGGTGTAACTATTACAAGGTAATGTGCGGGGCACACGAGAGGGCCAAGGACTTAGCTTATTAAAGAAAGTACAAGGCATGCGTGTAGGATGAATAAATTCTAGGATGAATAACTTCTAGGAAGAAGGTGAATGTGCAGAAGATCCGTACAAGGTAAGAGTGAAACAAAGAGGAAAAGGAAAATAGAAAGGGGATAAAGGGAAGTGTACAATGGCATGCAAGGAAACAATGACCAAGTGAATGTGCCAAGGAGAAAACTGAGGTGCATGCCACTGCAATGAAGATCTATGAGCCAGAATATGTATGTAAGTTTTCCAAATAACTAGGAGAGTTATTTAGATAATAGTTTTGGTGACTTTCGGGGCCATCTACCTACTAGATGAAGGAGATCAATATCCTAGAGAATCCATTGGGCATGGAGTCTACTATGTAATCATGAAATTCTGATTTGTAACTTTGAAGAACTACCCCTGAAGTCACTTGAAGGATCATTTCTTGAATTTATTGAATCTTGCAAATAACTAAAAATTCTAGAAGAAGATCAACACCATGGAAGCAAAAGAAGAGCATGCAGAAGCACATGAGAATAAAGAACTATGTACAAATAAACAATTGCGTGTAATGCACTTAGAGGAATTAAACTACTCTAATATATACAAAATGATGCAAAAAAATTAATGGAAGGGTTTGAGATAGATCCCATTTACTGGGATTTGCAATGTGCCTCCATCAAGATGAGTGAACTCAAAAGAATTAGCCTCCTTGCATGAAATGATGATGTATGGGCCACTCCAAAGTGCATCAAATTTTGAATGACACCCTGGTTTAGCTCTTTTAGCATCCCATTTCAAGACTAAGTCCCCAAATTTGAAATATTGAGGCCCGATCTTTCTGTCAGACCATTTATTTTTTTCTTAATGATGTTGTTCTAGCTTGATCATGGCAGAGTTCTTTGATTCTTCAATATTAATCATCTCTACCATTTTGATTTCTCTCTGGTCTGCACCTTCAAGGTCCAGCTACTAGAAAAGTTCCAATGAGTTTAACTCCAATGTCAAAGGAAGGGTAGCCTCTTTTCCATATTAAATATTGTAAGGCGAAGTTCCTATTACTTTTTTAATTTTGCTTCTATCTTCCCAAAGTGAGCATGAGACCTTTGTATGCCAATGCTTTTGGCTAATGCTCATTGTTCACTTCATGATCCTAATTAGGTTCTTATTGGTTGAATATTCTATACCATTTCCTTGAGGGTAATAGTAGGAAGAATTCCTTAGATAGATGCCTAGATTTAGAGCCCAATCAGTGATTTTAGTGCCAAGGAAGGATTTTTCATTATTAGAGATAATGGTTTGAGGAATTCCAAACCTTGTGACTATACCCTCGAGAAATTCAAGGATGACTAACTTGGTTGATTCCTTGAGCACGAAAACTTCTGTCCATCTGGTAAAGTAGTCCATAGCTGTCAACACCCATCTATGTCCAACACTTGAAGGTGGATTGATCATGCCTATGAAGTCAAGACCCCATTACGTAAAAGGCCAATATTCTTGGATTTGTCAAAGGGGAAGCATTTCCAATCTCTTATTTCCTACAAATAAAGTACATTCCTTGCATTTTTGACCCACTTGTGTGCATATGCAAATAGAGTAGGCCAAAAGATACATGTCATTATGATCTTCATTTTTTTAGTCTTGGTAGAGAAGTGTCCACTAGAGAATCCATCATGAAATTCTTCTAACACTTTTTCAGTCTGTGCACCATCGATACACCTTAACAACACACCATCAAGATTCTTCTTGAAGAGAATTCCATTAATCAAAACATAAGGGATGGATTGTAACCCCTAGATGTATTCTCTTTTCCTTGTTTAAGCCAGGAGGGTATGCACCCTCGAAAGGAATGTGATCATGTCCTTCATCTAGTCACACACGCCAAGATCTATATTTTTCTCAATTTCTGCGTGTGGGAGAGATTCATCAAGAAATAATGAAGTCTCAGATTCATTGTGTGTATCCTCAACAAGATGCTTGCAGAGTACACTACCTCTTACTAACTTTTTGGCTTTAATAGTCACATCATACTCCATGATTTTGGTCACCCATCATGCTCTCTTTTCATTGATTTCTTCTCCCATGATGAAGTCTCTAATAGAAGAGTGGGAGACTAACACCTTGATATGATTTGTGGTGAGCATAATTTTGAATTTATTGAGTGCACACATGATGGTGAAGACCTACTTCTCCATGTGACTATATTTTAATTCATAATCCTTTAGTGTTTTGCTGAAGAAATCATTTGGTTATTCAGCCCTTGTTCAGCTTTCTTGTGTTAGGACAATTGTTAGGGAATAAGAGATAAAATATGTGGAATAATCCCTTTGAGAATCACAAAGTAGAAACTAATATGTAGAAAATATTACAGATCTCAAATAAAAGTGCAGAATAAATAACACAACACAAAGAGATAAGATTTAATGTGGTTCACCCAATTTGGGCTACGTCCACCAAGAATCACTTGCAAATATTTTATTATAAGCCTCCACTCTCTCAATACAATACCCAAATCCGTTTGGAGCTATGCTCAACAAACTCTACAGAATTCACACCCAAATTCAAAGCACATCTACAATACATTTTCTTGTCTATCTATCATATGCATAAGACCATATAAATAGACAATTACTTTAGTAGTTTGATACAAACTCGTGGGTATCAAAACCATGGGCAAAAACCATGTGTATCAAAACAATGGGCAAAAACCAATCAGTATCAAAACAATGGGTAAAAAAACCATGGGCCCAAAAACAACCCATATCTTGGTTACCCATTACCCATGGGTTAATAAACCACCCATGAAAATTTGCTTCGGGGGCTTTGCCCCCAAATCCCCTTGACCCGCTCACCGATGAGCAGGATCACCGAAAAAATACTCGAGTGTAACACATAGAAGGTGTACCACACTCTAACATGAAAAAAGGCTCCACAAACATAACAATCACCCACTTGAGACTGATTTCTATTGAGCAAGCTTCTCAACAATAGTAGCAACACTCGTATCAACACCATAATCATAAAGGATAAAATACTTTAAGCAATTCGGGTTGATAAGTGCTAGCATACAAAAAATCTCTTGATTGATTTTGTTGAAGCTTTCTTTCCTTCTTCTGTCCATCTGAAAGCTATGTCCTTCTTGAGCATCAGGGTGATTGGCCTTACCATTCCTACAAAGTTAGGAATAAAATGCCTAACAAAATTGATCTTACCGAGGAAGGACTGTAAGGCCTTTTTATGCGCTGGAAAGGAAAGAGATAGGATGGCTGAAATGCACTCAGGATTAATTGTGATGCCATCCTTTGAAACCACATGGCCCAAGAGATTTCCATGCGCTACTACAAAATTACACTTCTTGGGATTAAGGGATACCCCAAATTTTTGCATCTCTCAAATACTTTCTCCAAGTGCACCATATGATCCACATTTTGCTTTGAGAAGATAGTGATGTCATCCAAGGTAGACCAAGATGAACTCATTGATGTAACCTTTGAAGGTAATGTCCATGGCATACTAAAAATTTGTGCCTATGTTTGACAGACCAAAGGGAATCTTCTGATATGCATATGTTCCCCACTTAGTTGTAAATTTTTTTGAATTGATCTTCTTCCTTGACCATGATCTGATTGAAACCCGAGTACCCATCCAATATTGAGAATCTTTGTGCACTAGCCACAGGCTACAAAATTTTCTCCATTGAAGGAAAAAGATAATGATCCTTTAAAGATGCCTTGTTCAAATCTCTGAAATCAACACAAAGTCTAATTTCACCATTCTTCTTGCACACCAAAACTAAATTTGTGACCTAGGTAGAGTACTTGATGGGAAAAATAATCTTCACCTCAATGAGTTTGGATAATTCCTTCCTCATGAGGGGATCTATATTTGGATTGACTGGTCACTTCTTTTGTCTGATGGGCTTGATACTAGGATCAAGGTCAATGGAGTGTTGAGAAACACTTGGATCAAAACATTTGATGTATTGATAATCTCATGATAAGATATCACTATATTTTTGACAGAGAGAGATGAAGGTCTATTTTTCATCGTGCGTGTAAGTTTCACGATAAATAACTCCTTTTCACGTGCAATAGTGATTGGGGGGAAATCTTCTTATGCGACACGAATATACTCTTCTTCACCCTTAAACTCATCATCAGGGCTAAATTTTTTCTCTAAGGTGACCATCCCTTTAGGAATCTTATTTTACTTCAGTTGAATCACTTGGTCACCATAGCTATCATGCAAGTTCGATTGTATTCTTGATGAGAACTCAACTTAATTTTGGATGAATTGGATGATTTTTACGCCACTATCAAACACTTTCCAGTTGGTATTGTTGTCTAGAATGGATGGTCTAATCACCATCTTAATGTGCTGAGTGTTTCCTTTGAAAAATTCCTCAAAGCATGAGAGAACTACAAACCAAGCATGACCATCTAGTCAACTTCCCTATTCATTTTACATGGCACCACCTGCATATTTAGAGAATCAAATCTCTCAAGGAGGTCCCAAACTCTGTGTTTATAATATTTGATAATCTTATTATTTTTCATGCACTTGTTGGTGACTTGGTGGATAACCAATTCTATATCCCCAAAGATCTGCAATACCTTAATCTTCTTATTTTCAGCAATAAGTAGACCATGTACCAATGCCTCATATTCTACCACATTTTTAGAACATGTAAACTGTAACACGTGTGTGCAAAGAATAATTTCTCATCCTTAGGGTAAATGAGAATGAATCTTTCTCCCGTGTCATTTTTGCTTCGGATCCATCAAATTATAACTTCCATAGACCAAGGTTCTCTTCACTTTGCTTGAGCACACACGACAACACAAATTATTCTTCAAGAATGTAGTAAGTACCAAGCCCAGTTTCATAAGCTTCTAACTCTTTAGCATATGGGTAAAATTTATGGTGCCTCTCTGCCCACTCATCAAGTAATAGATCAAGAATAGAAGGTGGAAGAGGATTCTCTTCAGAACTGAAGCTTTTTCTTCTTGGATCAAACAATTGGCTTGGAGAGGGGATGGGATATATGACTCTACATGATAAGAAAATATTGGCTCAACTTGTATGGTAAACCGGGTACCATATGTTTTCTTGAGTAACATATGGTTCCAATCAGAAGATAAGTAACCACCCACTTTAGTGGTAAAATATCTTAACAAACATAAGGAAAACAAAGGCGGCAGATCAATGATTGAAACATCTTTAGTTATTGTTAGACTTGGACATGCATGAAGAGTTAACTCAAGATCCTTGATGATTACTAGGGTAGTGAAAATTGAATCATCAAGTTGTAGGACTCCTTTTTCACGGGGCTATACTTAAGACATAAGAAATCAACAATTTTACTAGGTATGATAGAAGTACTAACACCCGAGTCAATAATACAGTTATGGACAAGATGTTTGCCTATGATCAAAGACATATATGGGTGGGGTTTTAACAACTCTACTTACTTGATTCTCCTCTTCTTTATAGATATTGAAAGAAGCGCATGGATTGTGAGTAATTGGATCATCACATGGAGGTTGAGCTAGAGCTTCATGCAATAATTCACGTTGGGATGGAATAGTCAAGGCATCCCACATTGTGACATTTATGTTTGTATTTTTCATCTAATCCAAAATGCTGAAAGGAAGACCCATTGACTTGTAAATTTGAGGAATAACAACATCCTTTCTTGGTTACTTGGGTATAGAGGCAAGAACCTTAGCTAGCGCAGAGGCTTGACCTACCAAAGGAGGGGTGCGTGTAACTTCTAGAGGAGATTTACATGTTTACTTGGGTGTAGGAACTTGAGCACTTTCACTATTGGATGTATTAGTTACTTCCTTTTTATTTTGAGCATTTACTTGTGTTGTTGGAATTATGACCTATGTGTCAAGATTGAGCATTCTCTTCTTATATCTTGTGTTGTCTACAACTTGGGCACATGGTCTACTTTTATGCTCGCAACTTGGTTTTATTGCACAAATTCCTCGCCCAAAGAACATAAAATTTTCCTCTGGAGGAGCTTCTAACCTTTCTTGGTTATTTGCTTCAGGTGGGCTTGTTAAAGGATCACAACCGAGAGCATTCTCAATCATGTAGTATTGTGTTTACACAACATTGGTGTAATGATATTGATTATGAAGCATAATCCAATTAAAGCACCATTCAAACTCCTGTGTCATGTTGTTTTGGACTAGGACAAGTTCCTGACTTGTACTGGGAACTGGAAGAGAAGGTGTGGGAGGAATAACCTGCAAAGGCAAGTGCGCATTAACATGTCATCTATCATTCTAATTTTTTTCTATATCTTTGATTCCCATATTGATTCTACCAAGGTTGATTTCTTTATATTTGCACCTAATTGGAACTACCTCTACAAAGTGCATACCGCTACTTCTCCAATGATAAGACATTTTTGGACAAGTTTCTAATTAGGGATTTTAACTCATATTCTTTGTGCTGCAATGAAGAGTAGGATGTAGATGCAATTGGTTGCGTGCTCTACACTGGGAACCGGAGAAATAGAAGGTTGGGAAGATGGAGACATATCTAGGAACAAGGGCGTAGTAGGCCTAGGCGCCAACTTACCATCTTGAATGAGACTATTTTCTTCCCTTATTGCAATGTTGTATGCAACAAGTAAGCTTCTACCTCCCATGGATTGATTAATGACTAAAATTTCACTATTCAAATACCTTAGATAGTACAAGAATACATCTTTGGGATATAGGCCTTACTACTTGAGGAATTTTGTCCTAAGTCTTATGAAATTTCATGTTGAAATTAGTCATCTGCTCATTGGGTGCATGCTTTGTTGTAGTCATCTACTCCACCATTGATAGATGATCTAATTTATCTTCAAATTAATTACATAGAGTCATTCCAAGCCCATCCCAAGTAGTAATAGATGCAGGTCTTAGGCCACGATACCATTGGAGTGCTTTACCCTTGAAAGAGGATGAAAACAACTGACAATAACATCATCATGTGTAATCAAATAGATAGAGCATACATTGGCCACATCTTGAATGTGTTCAATAGGGGTGACTTGATTTTCTCTGTGAAGTATGGAATACTCTTGAGCGTGGTCACTAACATATCATGTTGGGCATTGAGATTGAGTGGGATTCCACCAGTGAAATTGGAAAATTTCCTTAGAGGAGGAGGTTGAAGTGCCATGGTAGGGCATGCTTGTCTATTTTAAGGAGGAGTAGAGTATGAATTACATGTAAGAGATGGGGATGTGCATGCGGAAGATCTACTACGTGTGTGCTTCTTGGTGAAAGATGGAGGTATTCAAAGGATCCTTCAACTACAACACTCTGTCTGGTATGTACTCTTCTCATAAAAGGCACTCAGGACTACAAAACAAGAGATCTAGAATTATTGGGAGTCATCAAATGTGTTAAAAATAAGCCTCCAAAGGCTGGAAATACTAAGTTCACACACCAGAACTTAGCAATATGAAATTTAAGCTCTCACTTCTTGTCCAACCGAGCTTACTAGAACCGTTGGTCATTCAAAATTACACGTGTCTCGGATCTAGAAGAGTGAGTCATTTGGGCAACAATGGAATTATCTCCAAGTTGTGGGACCTTGCACACTTGAGATGGATCTCTGGATAAGGTCGGTTCCTCTATCTATTTATACTGACATCTGCTACTCTTAACGTTAAAAGGTAAAACTAATATAACAATTTCAAGGGACCGAGGATAGAAGAATAACAGAAAGAAAAACTAATCTAATGAAGGTGATAACACTAGAAAAGAGGGATGAACACTATCTATTCTGAGTGAAAATGAAGGGAAATGCATGAAAGAAGGCTAAGCATATGTATCATAACTAAGACACATTTACTAGATCAGTTTCATGGAACACAACTAAAAGAGAACTACAAGGAGGTGGAATGACACAAAAAGCACACAATATAAAAGAAATGAAAGAAGAAAGAATACAAATACACTTAAGATAAAGAATAGTCACAAAACAATGCTTCATTACTTCCAAAACTTACAAAGCTGTTCTAATGGTGAAAGATGATGATATCTACATGCATGAGCCAAAAATACAAAAAATATGTAGTCCTTAGCAAAATGCGTAAGGATCCAAAATGTCCAACATTAATAATGATCCTAGCTCTTACATTTATAGATGAATTGATGGAAAATGAAGCGAAGGAGGAAAACCCAAATTTCAAATACAACCACAAGCATGAAGCATTCAATGGTTATAAATTTACCTACAAATCTATCAATTTCATTTCCCCAAGTTTGTTTGGCATATTGAAGAAGGAAAGAGGGTGGATAGTATCAAATTGGGTGGTTGGAGTAATTGGATCTTCTCATTAATGCCCAAAATATGTTTCCCCATTTCTCACCTACTAGATCCACCAAGAATTTGAATTTGAATATTTAGCACTCTAGCCTACATAAACAACTATCGATTAAGACTAGGCGCGTGCTAATCAGAGCTCTGTAGCAAAAGATATGGCTGTCAGAATATTTTCAGGGCCACCTGCATATACAAAACACATGACACATGTGGATTGGCTGAAAGGATGGCCAAGTATGCAAATGTTCTTGTTGTTTCTACCATGCGCACTTATTCATTTGTTGCAAGGATTTGGCACACTTTGATAGGTTGCGTGTGGCACACACAAGCATGTCACGGAATGACATGGAACGGAATGGTATAGGGGAGGGTGTAAAAGTATGTGTGTGGAATAATGAGGTGTGGGAAGAAGGAAGGTGCATGTAATCTTAACGCACGTGGAGGAAAAGGGGAAAATTGGTGAGTGAAGAACATATGGTCAAGGCGCAACTATTACAAGGTAATGTGTGGGGCACGTGAGAGGGCCAAGGACTTAGCTGATTGAAGCAAGTGCAAGGTGCACATGTAGATTGAATAGCTATTAGGAAGAAGGCAAATGCGTAGAAGATGCGCGCAAGGTAAGAGTGGAACAAAGAGGAAAAGGAAAATGGAAAGGGGAGAAGGGGAAGCGTATAAGGAAATAGTGACAAGTGAATGTGCCAAGAAGATAAGCGAGGTTCATGCCCCTGCAATGAAGATATCTCGAGCGAATATGTATGTAATTTGTCTAAATAACTTGGAGAGTAATTTGGATAATAGTTTACATTGAAGAACCAAGACAAGCTTTAGGAAGCGTACAATGATCAAATAATACAGTTGAAAACTAATAAATTTTCAAAGGGTCTGGTCACTCTCGAATCAATTTTTAATTCAAATGATTAGGTTAAAATACAAAGTGTCAATATGGTAATCAAGGAAGATGATTTTGAGTAGGTTCGAAGTCGTGGAAGATTTTTTTGAAAATTGAGAAATTACCCTCTCTCGAAGAAAATCGAGCTTTTTTAATCTTTTCCAGGAATATAATGATATTTTTACATGAATCTATGAAGAAATTCGTGGTTTCAATCTAGAATTTTTGCAACACACTATTGAGCTCGATCCAAATGCCAAGCCGGTCAGAAAAAGAAGTGACCAATTAACCCGAGATTGAGCCGCTTAGGAAGAAAGAGATTTCAAATCTCATTGAAGCTAATATCATCTTCCCAATCAAACATTCTTCTTGGGTGGCTAATCTGGTTCTAATTAGAAAGAAGAATGGGGATATCAAACTATGCATGGAATTCAAAGATTTTGATCAAGCCTCCCTCAAAGATCATTACCCTCTTCCGTATATGGAGTAGATTCTTCAAATTGTGGTAGGAGTAGAAAGGTTTTTACTACTTGATGGTTATTTAGGCTATAACCAGATTTTGGTTAATTAATCTGATCAATTTAAAATGAAATTCACTACCAAGTGGGGTATGTATGCCTACAATAACATTCCTTTTGGATTATCCAATATTAGATCTACTTTCTAACGAGCTATGGATATGGCCTTCAAAGAGATATTAAATGACATGATCCTTGTTTATCTTGATGATATAATGGTGTATTCTAAGCATGCATAAAATCACATCGTCCATTTGGAAAAGGTATTCAAGCGATGTAGGGAATTTAGGGTCTCACTAAATCCTAAGAAGTGTATTTTTGTAGTGCATGAAGGAAAATTGTTAGGGCATATAGTTTCAGTGGAAGGACTCTTTATTGACCCGAGAAAGGATTCATACAATTTTGGCTCTGTCCCTTCCAAGCCATAAGAAATTCCTTCAGAGTTTTTTAAGAACGAGATTTTTTTAAAAAAGATTTATACCTCAGTTTTCAACCTTGGCCAAACCATTAATGACCATGTTGAAAAATAATATACCCTTTAGCTGGAAAAAATAAGGAAAGGAAAGCTTGAGGCCATTAAGACAACTATTTCCTAGGCTCCTACATTGGTGAATCCTAGGTATGACAAATATTTTATCCTCTATGCCTTTGCAGGATAGGAAATTATTTCAGGAATCCTCATGCAGTAGAATGATGATATGATGGAGCAACCAATTGCTTTTTTCAGCCAATCCCTCAAAGAGTATGAACTCAAATACTTGTTTATTGAGAAACAAGTTTTGTTATCATTTGGGAATTAAATAAGTTCAAACATATGTTGTCCAATAACAAGATACAGTTGAGAAGTGAGTAGGGTGGATCACCAAGGTCATGGAGTATGACATACATATTAAGGTAAGGGGAAGGGCTTATGTCAAAAACTATCTACTAATTTGGAATCAAAAGATGAAGGGGACATGGTGCTTCAAAATCATCCTCAAGAAGATACTCCTATCGATTGGATATCAAAAATGAAGAATTTTCTTCTATTAGGATAGTATCCCCTTGACTTGGATAGAACCCAGAGGCAAAGTTTTTGAATTTAGTCCATTTCTTATGTTCTTGTAGATGGTGTTGTTTTTCCCAAGGATCTAAATGATGTTATCCTCCAATGTATAGGACTGGAACAAGTGGACAAAAAACTAGATGAATTCCAAAATGGTTTGTCAGGAGAACATTTTTTAGAAAGAACCACCACTACAAAGATAATGAGGGCTGGTTATTATTGGCTAGATTTGTTCAAGGATTCCCATCAGTGGGTAAGAAGATGTAAAGAATGTTCCTTTTTCATAGGAAAGTAGAAGCTAGCTGCCCTTCCCCTCCATCGATTCAGGTAGATCAACCCTTTATTCAGTGGGGGTTGGATTTTATCGGAATGATCAATCCTCCATCTAGTGATGGACATAAGTGGGTATTGACAACGATAGATTATTTCAATCGGTGGATAGAAGCTGTAGCATTGAAGGAAGGAAATGAGAAGTCTATTATGGATTTATTGGAAGGTATAATGACAAGGTTTGGTGTCCCTTTCACATTCATTTTAGATAATTCCATGGCCTTCTTAGGTTTAAAACTCAGTGAGTGGGCTGTTAAAAATGGGGTGTACCTTAAGACTTCATCTAACTATTATCTATAAGGAAATGGTTTGGCTGAGTCTAGTAATAAGAACCTCATACAGATCATCAAATGGAAAATGGAGAATAACAAACAGACTTGGCATACCCAACTTAAGACTGCCTTGTGGGTAGATCGGATCATGCCAAAGAGGGCCATAGGAAATCCCCTTTCATGCTTGTATATGGTAGGGAAGAAAAACTCCCTTTATCTCTGGAATTTCCCTCCTTGGAGTTAGCACATCAGTTGGAGGTTATGGAAAGTGATCCTATGATGGTAAGATTTGCTAAATTAATGGAATTGGAAGAAGTTAGGAGAAAAGATATGAAGACTTTGGAGCAGCATCAGGCTCAAACGAAGAAGAATTTTGACAAGAAATATTCTCATAAGACCTTTCAAGAAGGATATTTGGTTCTCAAATGGGTGCTAACAAGAGCTAAGCCAAGTAATGCACACAAAATTTGAATTCCTCTGGAGCGGACCATACATCATTACAAGCTATAAAGAGGTAAATTCATTTTTCCTATCCAAACTCAATGGAGAAGCACTGCATATCCCGGTGAATGAGATACATCTCAAAACTTGTTTTGAGAAGGTTCCAACTTGTATAATATTAGTCTAGGTTTATTTCCTCCAAGTGCTTTGCACATTGTTTGGTTTTGTTTGTTTTACTTGGTTTTTTATTTTCTTGTTTATGTTTTTTTGACTATTTTCAAGGTTTGGAACTCTTTTTCCCAATGGATTGATGAAGGCTACTAGATTAGTGCAAGCATCCCGAGAGGTCGCCAAAAATGTTAACTTTACAAGTTACCCTCACTTTGGCAGGAATTTTAAAATTTTCTTGCATTTTTTTCCTTTCCCATTCCTTATATTTTTTGAAAATTTTGTTCAAAAATTTCCTTAGCATCATTTTTACTAGATTTCGGATTTCAAAAGTTGACCTACATTTTTCATGCAAAATGAGCATTGAGTTGAAGTCTCAAGTCCGATCCCATCACAATTCGAAGTAAAAGTTGGGCTGCAGTGCATGTTGCACATAGTTTCTCTCCCAAGTTTTGAATAATGATTCCATACCATTATTTCAGACTTGATTCTTAAGTGCAAGTTACATTTTTTTCACGTCGGATCCCGATTTGGAAAACCCCCTTTTACCATTTTGGAAATTCAAAATTTCAAACTTTGGAGCACTGAATTGCATGTTGTGTGTAACCTACATGCTGACCTCTAAATTCTTATTTATGAAGGAAACAAATTCCCAACCACCTCACACATGTTGGCCTATAGTAATTAATTTTTACCCTCCTATAAATATGCAAGTTTTTACTTATCATTTTTATTGGATGATTAATTACACTACACGTTGAAAAATATTTGCACCCCAACCGTACCCCGAGGCAATTTTTGAAGCATTGTTTTCATGATTTTCTCATCATTTTGGGTAAGTTTTGTAAGATTATTTTGGTTTCTGTTTTGGGGATCTTGTTTCATTTATTATTCTTCTTCCATTCTTCGTTCTCTATATTCCTCCCGTGTTTTGTTCCTAAAATTCAAACCATGGCTTTCCTTTGTTTTTTTTATTGTTTTTTAAGTTTGAAATGCAAGGTAATTTACAAGTAAGAAATAAGAATATTTGGCACTTAGGAAAGAAGGAGTTTTTCAAAATTTTGAGGTGTGGATATTTGTTTTTAGAAGTTTGTATTTCAAGTTCGTGTTTACGCAATATCTAACATTTCAAGAGTCCAAGTTTTTGGAGTTTTTCTTGTTAGAAGTTATCATTTCAGAACCTTGAGACCAAGTTTCCACAAAGTTATTAGTTCAGATTTTGGAACCTATGGTTTTGGGCTCAAGAGGTTCTTCTCTTTGGATTTCAGAATTCCAAGTTTTCGTAACCTAGGTGTTGGCGATAAAATTTGTCAAGTGGAAAAACTTGTGGATTTCTTGTCAACACTCTGGGAATCTAATTCCCTCTACTTAACTGGTGCACCTTCTGTATATGCATGCACATGAAAAGGTGGATTTCTGTGGTGGCCTTTCGACCGGGGATCCAACAAGGGCACTCCACTGCCCCTATGGCAAAGGTAGTAATTTCTTGCTAAATAGGAATTTTTCTGTAAGGTGGGAAAGGGGAGTGAGAAATGAGATAGGGGAACTAATGTTGTAGGTAGGAAATCAGATTCCAACACACACTAGTTAGAAACTTCAACACATTTATTTATGAGAAGAAACAACTCTACAAATGACAATAACACAAGATAAGATTGCGAACTCATAGTTTCTAAAATATCCTCATTAAAAAGTCTACAAACTCCTTCTTCTTGTATTGATGCTTAAACAAAAGTTATACATAGTGTGGGAATGGAATAAATTTAAGAGTGGAGGAAAGTAGAAGAAAATGGTTATCTCCTTTTCTTTCTCTAGGTACAATACACTCTTGAGTTTATAAGATCAATTGCCAATGCTCGAAATGGGAATAACATTTACAATTTATAGAATGAGAGGTGACTTATCGTCTTCCTCATGACCGTCCATATGCCTTATTTATAACTTTAGAATATTCATATTCCTAAAAAATATTTAAGTCCCTTTTATAAAATCAAGGCTGCTTAATTTACATTATATTTCTAAAGTCACTTTTAAGTGACTTAAAGGCATATCAAAATGTGCAAACCCCAGTGAAGAATTAGAACATTTGAAGGGAGAGAAAGTTGGGGAGAGGGAAGAGAGAGAAGAGGAGAAGATGTTTCCCGATGAAGTCCATTGATCCTCATTGATGGAAAACTCCAAATGTAGTGAAAATTTGAATCTTCGAACTCCTTACACACTATGAAACTCCTTCAAATCATCTCGTGAATGCTTGCCAAGTTGAGTGAACCTGTTCCACTGATGACCACAACTCCCGACTGCGTATGATATACTATTTTTAGTGAGAGGTTATTTTTGCCTCTTCTCGACCATCGTGATGTGATGAAATCCCTCATTCAATCTTGCGCACACTACCCTTGCCTCAACCACTTCTTTAGGGTGACTTACTATTTTTAGTAAGCACCCATATAAGGGACTTACTATTTTTAGTAAGTGGTCATTTTCACTATTTTCTGCTCTAAACACTCATTCTAGCTTCCTCATGATCTTCAATGCCTCTGCCTTTGTCTCAACTGCTTTTGATGATGACTTTCCAAACATAGCAAGTCTATATATGAAAACTTACTATTTTTAGAAAGTTTGTTTTCAGTGCTCGATTTGCGATGAAACATACTTTTTGGACTCATCTTGTTGTTATGATCATACCCTCCGAATTTCACATAGTTTTTCACACTAGAATGATTGGAAATAATTTTTGAAATTTTGACTTGGTAGTGGCTTCAGCACGAAGCTACCATGGTGGCCATTAATGGAGCTTGAAATTTATAGGTATGGTTTTTGTCTCCATTTGTGATAAAAAAATCCATTGTAATAGGTTTTTATTTGGAGCCCATGTGCAAGTTTTTAGTTCGTTTCCATTGTCGGAGTGATGGGAAATCCAACGAATGTGAGCCGGTGCACAAAGTGAGGATTTTGTTGGAGAAAATGATTTTGGGCACCATTTGACCTCTTGTTTGTTGCATCTTTGATTGTCTTGAAAATTTTGAAAATTTGTAAAAGACAACATCTCAATCTGACTTGTACTTTGCAAGATATGAGAATTTTTCAATTAGGTGGCTTTGTAGTTATCTGGCAAAAAATCTCCATTTTCTCTTTGTTCTTCATCATTTCACTCCATTTTTTATAATCCTTGCATATTACTATGCATTTACGGTGTGGAGAGTTTCGTGATCATGATGGATCTGGTTCATATAAGCAATGGTAGACCGGGTGTCTAAACAAGCTTAAGCAAAGCCATGGCATGGTGATGAGTTGTGGAGGAGAAATGAGAGGAAGAAAACAACTAAGTGTCAGATTTAAATTTTCAAAAAATGCACAAGGAGGGCCTGGGTGTATTTTATTTCCCTAACATCCCTCACCTCAGGGACTTGAGGGACATCAATTTCCATGGTGGTCAAGAGGATGACACATGTCCTCAATCCGACGGAAGGGGATTTGTTTCAAAATGCACTTGGGGTGAAAGTTGGTCACGTGGGTGACCAAAAGACTCCCCATAGGGGCTGGGTGCATTTTTCCATGTTTTGTGTCACTCACCTCAAAGGGACATGTGGGACATCAAATTCCACAATGGTCCTGGAGTTGACGTGTGTCCTTAATCGATGGCGGGGAGTTTGAGCTCAAAAATACACTTGGGAGTTGAAAGTCGGTTACATGGGTGACCAAAAGACTCCCCATAGGGCTGGGAACATTTTTCAAGGGCTTATATACCTAACCTCAGGGATTTCAGGGACATAAAATTCAGCTAGGCTCTTGGTGCTGACATGTGTCCTCCGAGAAAATTGACTAACTCGAACTACCTTTGAGAGGGTAAGCTGTGAATGATGATAACTTGAGATCTGGTGGAATTTCTTGGTGAAATTTTATATGATCCTAACTGGAAAGGGAATTTTTAATCTAATGGTTTGGGTATCATGTCTTAATTAAACCATATGATCCATGAAATAGAGGATTTGTGATTTGAGAGAAGGGTTTAAGGAATCTCAGGAGGTTGATCTATGAACATGTAGCCCTTCCCAATAGCATGAGAAGATAAAGAGCCAAGGGTTCACCTGGGGGACTTAGTCAATTTGGACATCGATCGGGAGTAGACTAACTTGATAACTTGGGGTGAAAAGCATGACATGAAAAATTTGGCATAGTGGATAAGTGTGCCATAGAATATTGACCAAGTATGAAACAGTGCATGGTCCCGATTATGGAAGGAGCATGCTAGAAGCTTCTAGAAGCACATCATGGGATAAAGTGGAAAGCTCTTGGTTGTGTGTGGAGAAGGCATGCTCGCATGGAGGACCACATTCAAGCACACTTGGCACCAGGATCTCGAGGGCTGCCGAGGGTGAGGGTGAGTCAGTCCAGAGAGCTATAAATACAAGTGCCTATAGAGTAAAAGAAGAGAGATGAGAGAGTATGGGAGAGAGCAGCAAAAATACTGTGAGGACTCTGTTAGTGGATAGTTGTATTCTTGGGAGAGAATGCATTAGGCTTAGGGATTGTAATTTTCTTTTTGGTAGCTTAGTTACATAAGTCCAATTGCAATGCATGACTACGGTCTACTTCTCTGTGACACTCTATAATGGCTCAATGGATGTAATGAGGTTACCTGTTATATATATACATGAATATCAATGATTCTGATGCATACTTCTCTCTCATGAGTTCTCTTTCCTTTCATGCTAAGTATGGATGCTTGTATGTTTCTTTTTGAAATGATGCACATTATAGATTCTGTAAAGTACTCTACCTGAAATGACTGCAAGGATCTAGAGGCCATTTTGAGCCCTATGGTTCTTGTATGTCCTAAACCCATTTGAAGGTATTTTTAAACACAAGATCATAGATGATGTTTCCCACTAAAACTCACATAAAAGAGAGACTCGGAACCCGCACGTGCCTCAAGTGAGCACCCAACTTTCACTGGGTGATAGGCTGGCATGCATGGGGTTCCTTTCTTTTGTTAAGGGATAAAAATGACTACATCTTGGTTCCATTTTCGGGACCTCTTTTCAAAGTTGTAGTGGGATTTAGCATACATCATGATCTATGTAATGAGTAATGATAGAGTGGTTAACATTGGAAAGTGTTGAATCATGGTTCAAGAGCACAGAGGATGAATTTTCTCAGAGATTCAACATTGGACCTGAGTTTAATGCACGTAGATGGGTAGAAGAGAATCTCTACCATGATCTATATGAAATTTTTTTCTACGCTTCCCTATGGAGTCTGTATGAATGGCTCACAACCTATGCATCTAGATCAAGTTGGCATTATGGATCACATGTATGGACCCAAGAAGAATACCAAAGGCTACAGGATAGATCTGATGTGGACCCGTGCTGTGGATCATTGGTGGAAAGGAGTATTGGCTAGCTACACTCTGGAGTATGCCATTTCCACATATTCCTATCAGAGGTTGCTGAGTTTGAGTTTCTGTGGGAGCCCAGAGGATCATTTCTACATGTTGTCCCTCTAGCTCTAAAGATCTTGATGATTACCATGAGTTTAGAGGCATTCCCAATGGCTAGCTAAACCATTCTGAGTGTTGGGCGAGGAAGCTAGGGTGGAGGAAGATGGCAGATGTCATGATAGAGAAGGATAGGGAGGAAAGACGACTCAAGTATGGTGAAGCACGTGAAAGGGAGATTGCTAGACAACATGAGGTTATAGGTGTGATGGATGTATGGTATGGAGGTAGATGTTATGGGAAGGATTTGAGGTTCACGTAGAGGACGTGGAACCTGAGCAGTCTGTGTGACCCCATCTTGGAAAGTGCGTGAGAGAAACCCCTTTGGCTTTTGATGAGAGTTCATCACGTGGAGAAAGAAGAACCATTGGTGCATGCATCTGAGCCCACTTAGTGACCTGACCCTAGTGCTTGGTTTTCCAGATCAGGGGGATAATATTGCTAGTCTAGTTGGTTACATTGGAGGTGATTGGTCTACACCCAGGAGGTATAATTTCTCATTTGGGACTTCTATGGCTGCAAACACCAACCCAGTGTTAGGAATTTTTGGGCAAGGTATAGGCACACAAGCATTTGGTCTCATGTCGGGAGTGGCGTGGGGTATACTATAAGTAGGGGGGCATTGTCACAAACCCATAGGGCGTGTAGCTCAATGGAACTGTGGGGACCCTTGGCATGACCACTTCAGGACCTGGTGGGCCCTTGGTGGATCTAGTGGTGGTTAGGAGGAGTAGGAGCTGTGGGTCTAGTGGATCTGGTGGTTCAGACTGGTGGACGTGGATCTAGTGGTTCAGACCTGGAGGAAGTGGACAAGTGGGAGGAAACACAAGGAAACCAAGGCTCTGGCTCAAGAGGATTTGGGCCCCAACCACCCCCACAAGTTTTCTTTGAAATGTCTCTACATTTTCCCGATTATAGAGGTATTGAGGATGTCAAGAACATGTTCACAAGTGTGAACTGCTATGGCACGTGAAGGGTATCACAACCCCATAATGGAAGGCTAGTTAGTTTACAACCACGTTGCAAGGGCACGCACATAGCTGGTATAGGAAGTATGACCCTCATCAAATAGTGGTGGACTATACTACTTTAAAGAATGCATTCTTGGTAGAATTCCACATTCCTGAGTTTGAGCAGAAGAGCATCAATGCTTTGAAGGAGATTCAACAAGGAATGACAGAGAGTGTGTGGGAGTATGATGCATGCTTTAAAACTCTCTTGTCTAAATTATCATATGATATTCACCCTTCACAACATGCTCAAGTGGTTTTTTGGGGGTTGATCACTCCTTTTAGAAGGGCCTTATCTCATAAAACTTTTATAGACCCACGTGAGGCATTGGAAGCTTCCCTGCATGCCAAAGATGTTGGTAGTGTTGATACTAGTGTTAGCCCATTCTTGGAGGCTCAGATTGCTGCTATGGCCAAGCAGTTGGAAAATTGTCTACGTGAACTCAGCCCATGAGACTCGCAGTGGTTTGTGGTGCATAGATTGTGAAGTAGAGGGCACGTTAAGGATAATTTCCCCGGAGGACAATATACACATCGTGTTATGGTAGTAGATTGTGAAATTTGTCATGGGGACCATGATGTGAGTAGGTGCCCCTGCACAAGCATGCAATCTAGAAGAATGTATCTTGTTACTACAAAATTTACACTTCTACAACCCATGATACTAAGGACTGTAGGCTCATTGATCAGATCCATGAGGCCATTGATCATGGGGTGCATGCCAAACCTAGTGTTGTTAATAGTTCTAAGGGTGATGATCACCATTATGAGGAGCGCAGATGGAGGCGCGCATGGAAGAGGTTTTGAGGAGGGTTCGTGGTCATGGAAACCATGGAGGAGGAAGGACTGAGTTCCTGCGTGGAACCTATTTCAATTGTGGATCTACAGATCATTACAAATGTGAATGCCTGGACTGTCAGTAGTGCTCTGTGGTGTGAAAGAAGCATAAGTATGAGGAGTGCCCGGAATTGTTTGAGCATATGAATCAAAGCAGCACCAAAAGGACAAGGGCACTGCAATGGTCAGTATTAAGAAGGAAGACATATAGTGGATGCCTTGAGTAACATAGATGTAGGTTTGGAGCCTATCTTGGTAACAACAAGGGTAGAAGCCATGCACGCAAGAGAGATACCAAGATAGAAGAACCTGGTTTCAAGGGAGGAGGTCATTCATGGAAAGTATCCAGACCCGCGCATCAAAAGGAGGTATATCAAGACACCATGGATGTCATTGGAGCTTACAAGGGGAAATCCAATGTCTAAAGGAGAAATCCAGGAGGGAGGAACAAGGAAGGAGAGTCGAGTGCCAAAGGATGACCTGGATGAGGTCAAGGAGGTGTGTAAAATGCTAAGGCAAGAGAATATCATTCCCTTGCTAGGATCATGGTTGAGAGAGAAGGTACCATGTGCCGAGGAGAGTGTGAGAGGTAGGTCTTACATGTAAACCTTCCCCCTCACAGCCTTGACTATGACAAGGAGATCACGTTGAATGTAGTTGTAGATGGATGGCTCCTCTAGTAATATCCTCATTGACACAGGCAGCGGAGGTTAATGTTCTAACTTTGGATGCATGGCATCAGATGGGAAGACCTATGTTACAACCATCTTCAAATGTGTTGTATATGGAAAACAAGACTAAGGTGATGCCCATCAATGTCTTAAAGGATGCAACTATTACTATCCAGGGAGCTAAGTTTACTGGGGACTTCAAGTCTTGGTGCTCTGAGGAAGACAATTTCCCAACACTACTTGGGCCCTTGGTGTTATAAGAACAATGTGGACCTTTGGTTCAACAAAGGGTACATCAGCTTTGAGAACAAGGAGGAATGGGTCATTATACCCCTGGCTGATGGGAATTCGACACCCTATATTGAACCATTGGGGGAAGAAGTTTTGGACAAGATATATGTGTGCTCAATCAGAGACCCAGAGATGATACACCCTACTAATGGGGTTATCCAGTTTGAAGATGCTCAGTCAGTGAGTGATACCACCAGTCTAGCATGTGACAATTGGGTGCATGGGACTTATGAATTGATGGGATGAAGTTGAGAGGGTCGGTGACCAAGGTAACAAAGGCATGCATGGTTCGACACCTTGGAGGAAAAGAACTACCCAAGTATTCAGGAGGAGCCTTCCCTGAGATCTTTCGAGAGGTGGAAGCTCAGTGGAGGGATGGGAAGGAACAAGAGAGGGATGTTAAGTTATGTCTTGCTTGGCACAATGGCTTGGTGGTGGGCTACACATCAGGAGAGCCTTTTAGAGTGGTGTGAGGTAAGAATTCTCTCTCTGTCAGATTTTCTAGGAGCAATGTGCCCACCATCATCAAGGACTACCATGGGAAGGAGCCCACCTCTTTCCATATCCAGGAGTGTGAATGGGTCTAGAGAGAAGGTGTAGAAGCTTTTCCACCATCCCTCTGGGTGCACAAGTTGTATTCTACACTGTAGGGTTGTGCGTGCGTGCATGGTATATTCATTTGAGACACGCCGCAGACAAGGAATTGGCAAGAGCTCATGGCTGACCTTATTCAAACCTTTGAGTATCGGAGTACCAAACCATCAGTTGATAAGGCCTTGCAGGGTATCAAGTGCCTTACCATGGGGGATAGTGCCATGATGGAAGATAGGCTATTGGAATTACTAGGTGAACCTGGGATTGGGGGCACGCTTTGAAGAAGAAGTAGAGGAAACATAAGAGTTACAACTTGAGCACGCATGTTTGGAAAAAGAAAAAGGAAAGTTGGTGTATGTGATTGATGGAGAGGAATCAAAAAGCTTGGATGTTAACCATTCTATAGGGATGTGTGAGGTAGTGGACAGTGTAGATACTCACACATGCACCTACCATGAACCCTTAAAGACAAAGAAGGTTAACATCGGTTTAGGAGAAGAACCTAAGGAAGCTATTATTGGAGACTACTATGGTTAGAGAAGGAAGTTTCTAAGATCATTGATCTATTACATGAATTTGAGGATTTATTCCCACATGGGTACCATGAGCTCAAAGGCATTCACCATTCCTTGGGGGAGATGAAGATAAAACTAAAGGATGTGTGCACCCGGTTAGGAAAAGGCCCTACCGGATGAATCCCAATTTTACATGTGAAGGTTAAGGAGGAGATAGACAAAATGATAGCTTTTGGGATCATTGAGGTAGTGGAAGAATCAGAGTGGATAAGTCGATGGTAATCAACATCAAGAAGGATGGGTGGATTAGGATCTATGTGGATTATAGGGAATTGAATGTAGTTTGTGTCATTGATCCCTTTTCGACCCCCTTCACTGAAGAAATTTTGGAAGGAGTCGCTGGGTGTGAAATCTATTCCTTTACGGATGGATTTTCAGGGTACCACCAAGTCCTGGATTGCAAAGGAGGACCAGGAGAAGATGAATTTCACCACCGAGTGGGGAATTTTTACATACATGGTCATGCCCTTTGGGTTGAAGAATGCACCTACTATTTTCTCGCGCATAGTGGTGCAAGCATTCCAGGATTTCATACATAAGTTTCTTCAGGTCTATTTGGATGATTGGACAAAGTGTATGGTCTAGTTAAGGACCATTGTGACAATTTAAGGTTAATGTTTGAGAGGTGTAGGCAGTTGAGGATATCCCTCAACATTAAGAAGTGTGTGTTTGCTACA
The DNA here is from genome assembly GCA_018340775.1 of Taxus wallichiana var. yunnanensis. Lineage (NCBI taxonomy): Eukaryota > Viridiplantae > Streptophyta > Pinopsida > Cupressales > Taxaceae > Taxus > Taxus wallichiana. Next base: position 1,997,573 of record JADAXU010000137.1, read on the forward strand.
CCCTTTGGGACTTTATTAGGGCATATCATATGTAAGGAGGGCTTGCTGGTAGATCCCACTAAAGTTGTAGTTATTGTGGGGTTAGGGAGCCTACTAGCTAGAGTGCAAAGTGCATGGATTCCTTGGGCATATGGGCTATTACAGAAATTCATTAAAGGATATGCCAAGATCACCGCGTGCCTTTAGAGGAGCTGCTTAGACATAAAAGTGCCTTCCATTGGGGAGAGGCAGCAATAGAGGGCATTTGATACATTAAAAGATAGGCTTGTCACCACACCTATATTATGTTTTCCCTCTTGGGACAAGCCCTTTCATGTCCATGTAGATGCCTCAGGGACCACCATTGGAGCAGTGCTTACATAGCCAAGTGAAGGGATTGTTGATCATCCTCTGTGTTTTGCAAGCAGAAGTTGACACCAGTAGAGTAGAACTATACCACAACTGAGTGTGAGGCATTATCGATGATCTACACTTTTCAAGTTTAGGTAGTATCTACTGGCAACACCCTTTGTGTTTTACACCAACCACATGGCATTAAAGTATTTGGTGAACAAGCCTATTCTACAAGGGTGCATATGTCGGTGGGTGTTGTTGTTTCAAGAATTTGAATTCACCATTGTAGTGAAGCCTGGGAAAAGAAATTGTGGGCCTGATCATCTGTCAAGAATTGATTCAGGGAGGACACACAGAGTATTGAGGAAACAATGCCAGATGCACAACTGTTTAGGTTCAGTGCAGCATGTGCCCTCGATTTGGAAGAGATTGTAGTATTTTTAAAGGAAGGTGTGGCACCGAAGGAATGAAGACATTAGAGAAAAATTAGTTGGCCATACGCACGCACCCTACATGTTAATCAATGGAGACTTATACAAGTTGGGATGTGATGAAGTTTTACATGCAGTGTGTATTAGAGCATGAGCACCTGGCCATCATGGAGGAAGCACACGGAGGAAGTGTGGGTGGGCATTATGTAGGTGATGCCACCATGCGTAAAATATTAATGGTAGGTTTGTGGTGGGAAACCCTATACAAGGATTGTAAAGACTATTGTAAAGTGTGTGACCATTGTCAGCGCATTGGCAAACCAGAAGGAGAGATGAAATGCCTTTACACCCTATCCCTAGTGTGGAGCCTTTTGAAAAGTGGGAAATAGACTTTGTAGGCCCTATTACACCAAATGACACGTAGGACTGGGTCATGTTATGTCATCACTTGCATGGATTATCTGACAAGGTGGGCAGAGGCAGCCCCGACTAAAGATTACACAACAGCCACAATGGCAAGGTTCTTGTGGGAGAACATTATCACAAGGTATGGATGCCCGTTGAGTTTGACCAGCGATAGGGGTATGCATTTCTTGAATGAGACCGTGAGGATCCTATTATCAGAGTTCATGGTGGCTCATCACAAGACTACACCCTATCACCCACAAGAAAATGGAACCATGGAAGCATTCAACAAAATACTGAGTCATACCTTGACCAAAATTTGTGATGTTAGAAGACAAGATTGGGATGACAAAGTATCGGCAGTATTGTGGGCTTACAGGACAATGTATAAAAGGCTAAACAAAGCCACACCATTTCAATTGGTGTTTGGCATGGAAGCTATTTTTTCAGTTGAATTTATGTTGCCTCTCTCTGAATAAAGCATGCAAGAGGGTTAGCCAATGATGAACAAGCACTGGAAGAAAGGATTGATGAGTTAATGAAGTTGGATGAGAGATGATCACTCACCAAGTGGAGCCAAACAATAGAAAAAGAAAAGTAAAGGCTTGGCATGATCGCCACATTAGAAACAAGAAGTTTGAGGTTGGGAAGATGGTTTTACTATATGATTCCAAGTTTCTACGCCACCCTGGGAAGTTAAAAGTCCATTGGTTGGGTCCTTACACAATCTCTGTACATCCTTGATTCAAGGCGCATGCTAGTTACAAGTGTTGGATGGGATGAAGTTTCTGACACTTCAATGGGAGTAGGCTGAAGCCCTACTATAAATAAGTCTTCGGTGTTTGTAAATAAGGTAGTTTTTCCAGTTAGTTTAGAAATTTCCTTTATGCATTCCCTTTCTTGTGTTTCCCTTTCATTGTTTTTGTTTTTTTTGCACCTTGGGCACCGGTAACCTTATTACTACTTTGGAGAATTTGTGAGTGTGCAGAGGACCACACATCATTTTAAGTGTGGGGTGGAGTAATGTGAAGGAGCACATGGTTAGAGTGCCAAGGAAGTGTATGTTAAAAATCCTTGTTGAATGGCCCGGTTGAAAGAGGTGTATGGAGAGAAAAGATGGAAGAAGGATGGTTGGTGCCAGGATAAAGCTACTTTAGATCCCATGTACTAAGGAGGAGAAAGTGCATTAAGCAACATGAGGTAGGTGAGAGAAAAAAATCAGGACAGAAGAAGTGCCTTTGGCGTGGGTTTTACATGCATAAGAGTCTCTGTTGGTTGGGATTGGATTGGTGCACGCTGAAGGTTGGAGGAGTTTTCGTGCATGTTGGGCATGTGAGTGAAAGCATTGAAGATGGGATTTGTTTGAAAAATCTGCATTAAATGAAAAAAAGTATGGTGGTAGGTGAAGTAGCATTTAATGCTCAAAAAGGGAAAAGCTATAAGTAAAGGGTCGAGGCACTTTCATTTTCACTTTGCGAATAGAGAGAGAAGTGATTTTTACATCTATTACAAACTAGGGTTTCCAGATTTGATCGTGTGAAGAAAGATCTGAGAGGTTGAAGCATGAGCAGCCAGTTTGGATTTGCAAACTAGAAGGAAGGGGTTTCATGGGCATGAGAAAAGTTGTGAGGAGGCACCGTCTTGTGGAAGTTTTATCCCAGTTAGGGTTTGAAAACTAGGGCATGGGTTCAAGAGGTTTTTCATCATAGGTTTGAGATCTGAGGCTGGAAGAAGTGGAAGAAGTAGAGTAACAAGGAGGGAGTGAAGTGATAGGAGGACCTCAACAATGGCACCCAAGAGAGGAAAGGGCAAGGGAAAGGCCAAGCAAGCAAGAACCTGACATGAATATGAATGAAGAGTGGTATGTAGAGATGCAAGTACCCAGATGGGGTAATGATGGGTAAGGAGTGGGAGTCCCACCTGAGGAACATGCCTGTGAGTGACTATAACCATCGAATGAAAACATGATCGAGAAGGAAATGACACTGGAGTTAGTGTGCCCCATGAGTAAATGGACACCAGAGGGCTTGCCCATCTACAATGATGATGTTAAGGTCAAGATGGAGAAGGCAAGGTTGTTACAACTCTATGAGTTGCCCTATTTTGGAAAACTAGAGTGCCTATACCAATGGCTAATGTCACGAGTACATGAAGATTACTTCCATTTTGTAGGGCACAAGATGTGCATTACTCCTCAACTCATCTCATAGTTCATATGCCTCATATGTGAAGGAGACAACTTGGAGGATGACCTAGGTGACAAGGAGGCAATTCAGGAAACCATCACCGAATATGCCTGCAAGAAGGGGTCGAGGTACTACTATGACATCTCAGACATCAAGGACCCAGTGATGAAGATGGCCACACATCTGGTAACAAAGCTGAATGGCTAGGAGAGATGGACCCAGGTCAATAAACCATGGTTACATGTTTGCAGAAAGATTACAGAGGGCACCATATACAACTTGTCTACATACATCATGGAGGAGATTGTTAGTTGTGTGAAGGAAGGTGATAGAATCCTCTTAGCAACATCCTACTAACCATCATGTTTTAGAGATTGGAGTTCCTGACGCATCGAGAAAAATTTGTATGGGAGTACCCTGCCGAGGATCCTTCACCCACGAAGAGATTTGAGAAGTATGCATGCGACACAATGACAACACCCCACAAGGTGACTGGAGAAGTGGTATACGCACCTGAGGAATGCATTCGGGGTAGAGTGGAGGATTCTAAACAACTGCCAGCATCACTGAAGGAGAAGCTGAATTTGTAGTATACCAACATTTTTTCCTGGGTAGGTTCAAGCTAATAGATGAATCATGGAGCCCATGGTGCAAGCTTCCCTTCACTTTCACATACTCAATACTTCCAAGTGGGAGTAAACAGATTCAAGGAATCCAAGAAGCTGAAGCTAGAACTTGGAAGCCTAGATCGGGACCACAGAGAGTTGCACAAAAAGTTGAACTACCCCATAGCGGCAAGCATGTATATGTAGAAAGATACGTATCACATGAAGTACAGATGACTAGACCAATAACATTGCCCATTACAGGAGGATCCATGGCATGTGTATACCTCCACATAAGACCAAAGTTTGAGAAAGGTGCGTACCTAGAGAATGATGTCTCCATACCTAAAGATCCCATGGGTAGGAAGAGGCCCATGCCCAAGAAGAGGGGAAGAGGTGAAGAAGCACCAAGTGTGTAGACTACTCAAATGGTAAGCATGCCATCAATGAGTGCCAAGCATAGCACCTACATGCATAGAAAGAAATCACCTAGTAAAGGAAAAGACACCAGAGGAAGAGGTGCTAGAACAACCCCTCACCAAGGAGAAGTCACCAGAGAAAGAAGAGAAGGTTGAGTCCCCTATCAAAGAATCACCTCTCAGGAAAAAGTAGAGGATGGAAGAGGAAGCTGACTTGGAGGAGACCGACAACTTGGAGAAGTACATGGGTGGAAGAGAGGATGAGAGTGAAGAAGATGACAATGAGGAGGATGAGCCTGAAAGAGACCAAGAGCCACATGTCTTCAAGTGTGTATGATTCAGAAGAAGAGAGTGGAGAAGAGAAATAGGAGTTCATGTTTCATGTGTGTGCAAGGGCACACAAGATGGGGAATGCACCAAGACATGGGAAGGAATGAGGAGATTGGCACAGAGAAGTAGGAGCCCATAAGCTTCACAAAGGAGTAGATAACTGAGGTAGTAGAGAGAGAGAGGCAAAGAAAATGCTCGAGGCCTTAGTAGACCAAGAGTTGGAGTGCAACGCTGACATAGTGCTGGGGGAAGGAAAAGAGGAAAACATTGAAAAGGAGCATGAAAATGGGAGGAGGTCCACTCTAATGGTGAGTTTTCCCAAAGGGTGCTGCTGGGTAGGAGGACCCTTGATATAGAGAAAAGACAAGTGATGGGCTATATTGATGACTCAAAGAAGGTGCTATGTGCACGTGGTTCCAGAGCACTGTACCCACAGAAAGGATTTTAGCCATGGGGTCATTTGAAAAGGAGGGCGTGTACCCAAGATGAAGAAGATGCTCTCTTGGGCATTTGAATCCCACATTGATGAGCCAGACTTCAAAGTCTACCAAGGAGCAATCATAATAGTACCAGAGTCTAAGGGAGCCAATCCCTTGGTAAATGCCCAGAACTCTCGGATGAGTAGTCTGTAATGCATGCTCAACAAGGTCACGGTTGAGACAGAGGCTAGGCTCTTTGTGTGCAATGACAGAATAAGAGTGCTAGAGGGAAAGCTAGGGAAGAAAGAAGAGGAGCTGGCTGAGAAGGCCAAGATCTTGAAGCAAGAAGAACTGATCAAGCGCGTAGCTGAGGTGTGAGCTAAAGGATGAGAAGACAAAGGTGCAGGAAGTATACAAGAAGGTGGAGTCTATCAAGAGCACCATCATTTTAAAGCACCAGACCTAGTGCCACCCACGTAGAAGTACGCATCCACTCTAGAATGCTTAGAAGATCTAAATGTGTCCTCACCATGGAGAGATGACCTTTGGCCCTAGAGTCTAGAGGAAGTGGCACACACTTAAAGAAAGAGGACAAGTTGAGGGTGGTAGTGCTCATTGTTGAGTATAACAAGGTGCTCACAGAGGTTAAAGTCACTACCCAATCTGCTGAGGCCACATATGATACTTTGCAGTAGATAGGGATAAGGTAGAAAGCACCTTGGTCACCACACATGAAGTGGAGCTAAAGGAGTTCCAAGAGAAGAATAAAGGAAACAGGCAAGAGAGGGACAAGGTTCTTGCCAAAGTAGAAAGAAAATATGAGGTAATTGAAACATTAAGGGGTTCAATCAAGGCCCGACTAAAAGAACTATACCCTCAGATTACTAGGAGGATGGACATGCTGAAGACCTAGGAAAGGAGATGGAGAAGATCATTGACACTTTGGGCACCTAGGGAATTGGCCTAAGTTTTGATGAGGTGAGCACCCTGATCGGTGACCTCTCATCAAGGCAGCAGAGAGGTCGATGTATGGAACAAGCTGGAGGTAGACTTGTGGAAGGATTTTCCTAGCTTGTTGAGTTAATGCCCCCATTCTTCCTTCTCCCCAATTCTTTCATTCCTTTATTCTTTTGCAAAATGTAAGACTACACCTTGGTTCCTTAAGGAAACATACATCTTGGTTAAGTGGAGTGTTTCCACGGATGGAGAATATGCATAGTGTGGGGTGATGTTGGACCCCTAGAATATTGACCAAGTATGAAGGCGCGTAGGCGCGCAAGGTCCTAGTTATGGAATGGCACGCAAGGAAAAAGTGCACAAAGGAGGGTTTAAGAGAAGGGTTTAAGGAAGCCCGTAGCATGCGTGACACATGAGGATAGAGCCAAGGGTTAGGGACTTAGTCAATTTGGACATCCAGAGCAAAACACGTGAAAAGCATGACCCTTGGTGCGTGTGGATAAGGTGCCATCCCTGGTGATAGGTTGGCCCAGAAGGAGCATGCTAGAAGCTTCTAGAAGCACATCATGGGATAAAGTGGAAAGCTCAGGCCTAGAGAAGCATGCTCGCATGGAGGACCACATTCGGACACTTGGCACCAGATCTGAGGGCGCTGGAGGGTGAGTTGGCAGTCCAGGAGAGCTATAAATACAAGCACCTGTAGAGTAAAAGAGGAGAGACAGAGAGTATGGGTGGAGCTCTGCAGAAATATGGAGGACTCTATTAGTGGATAGTTGTATTTCGGGAGAGAATGCATTAGGCTTAGGGATTGTAATTTTCTTTTTGGTAGCTTAGTTACATAAGTCCAGTGCATTGCATGACTATGGTCTGCTTCTCTGTGACACTCTATAATGGCTCAATGGATGTAATGAGGTTATATATTATATATATACATGAATATCAATGATTCTGATGCATACTTATTCTCTCATGAGTTCTCTTTCCTTTCATGCTAAGTATGGATGCTTGTATGTTTCTTTTTGAAATGATGCACATTATAGATTCTGTAAAGTACTCTACCTAAAATGACTGCAAGGATCTAGAGGCCATCCTGAGCCCTATGGTTCTTGTATGTCCTGAACCCATTTGAAGGTATTTTTAAACATAGATCATAGATGATGTTTCCCACTAAAAAGATAGGCCGCATGCATGGGGTTCCTTTATTTTGTAATAGGGATAAAAGGCTGAATTCCCGGGAAAGGATGAAGGTCCACAATAAGAAACCATGGATGCAAGATATGTATGACAAGGGACTTCTCTTGCGGCTACATTTCCCTAATCTATGCAATGTCTTGAATTTGTACTTGCTACAACATCCCACTTTGATAAAACTTCATGTGTCATAAAGGATTATGATGACACAATTGTAAACATGTTGGTTAGTGATTATTTTAGGACCTCTTAAATCTCCCTAATGTAGAAGAATATGTCACTTCTCCTTGGAGTCTTCTTTAGATAATTGGGTTGCAGATAATGACACTTGCACAAGGGTTGTCAACAAGAGCTACTTGGACAAAAATAAAAGCACATTATCTAGATTTCTCAAGACAATTCCCAATCTGATTTAAATCAAGAAGTGAATGATATTATTACATTGTTGAGTAGGTTTACGAGTCTCCCTTCTTCTAGGGATTTCCAAGAGTGGATGTACCTTTACATTGCCACAATCAAAAGAAACAAGGACCTTATTCAGTGGGGTGAACACATAAGCAATAACATCTGTTTTCAACTGGGAGATGTGTTAACCTCAAGAAATTTCTTCATGACCTCCTACCTAGTGTACTTTGTGGAGGGAATGAGACACTATCTGGGTTTAACTCCAAAGGGATCTAGGAACACAGTTCAAATATATGATTACTATCCCCAACTCACAATGACAGAGGGTCCTAAGCACTTTTGGAGAGTAAATGATGCCTTCTTCACAGCTCTCCTATATTTCTTTGATAAAGATTTATATAACCGAAGGATATATGATAAATCTTGGAAGGAAGTAAGATATTGGGGAGATATCTACCTACAATTCCCAACATTCACATACATCATATTACCTGGATTCATAGGTTCTCCTGTCAAGTTGCCAAGATTCTTGGTCGACAAGTTGGTTCTAATGGAATTAGTTAATCGGTTTACGAGTTATCACAAGATCCAACATGATCGACATAAATTATGGGCCCAATTTCCCATCAATATAGGTAGCTACACATTTTATTCTACATATAACACTAAAAATATTGAGGGGAGATGTCACAGATGACTTTGAAAACATTCCACCCACGTACTAATTTCAACTATTAGGACAAGTTTGGGAAAACATGATCAGCTAGTATTCACATACCTCAATTAGAGGACATTTGGATCCACTTCTAAGATGAGAATATAGTAAGGGAAAGATAATTTGAAAGGTTAACCCTTCAAGAGGTCACACAATATGGAATTACGGTCATCCCCGAGGGCCTACAAGATGAAAACCAAGTTTTAGATCCTTCTTATGATCAAAACAATGTCATGAATCAACCTTTACCTTGGATTGATTGGTCAGTTGAGGAATGTAGAAACACAAAGGAAAGGGTGGGTCCCATTCTAAATCATACCTACCAATGGTTGATAACTTTGGGAATTATGCCTAAAGTGTCAGAACAACTTTCCATAAAGATTATTCAAGCATAGTTAATGGTGGGCCATGTCACTCCATCAAAAGGGAAGAGGTTGACTCCCAAACCTATCTCAAGGCCTCGTAATATTTATTTCATTGTTGGAGGTTTAGGATCCTCTTTTGGAGTTTCTACAAAGGAGCTACATCTCCCAAAGTGCAATCAACTAAGGTCATTGACCTAAGTGTTTCCCCTCAAATCCCTCAAGTGTTATAGTTGCCCCTCTCCTCATCTTTTCCATCTTCACCATCCTCAATTCCTCTTTCCCCTCCACCTCTCACTCTTCCCTTGACTGTGTCTTCTATTTCCTCTATTCCCACTTCTCCTACATCTCTCACCACATCTCCCTCTATGGCCCACGTTTTCTCTTCCCTTCCAACTCTTTCAATTGGAGATATTTTGAGGTTAGGATATCTTTTGGAACCCCTCTTCCCAAACAATCTCTTCCTGTTTCCACTTCTATTTCACCCACACTTGAGGCCATCCTTTCCACTCCTCCCTCCATTCTCACCACATCATTACCACTTTCAGTGATAGTAAACAATTCCCTAGTCATATCCACTACACCAAGTACTTATATACAATGCCTCTGTTGTCTTTTGATTTTTCTTCTTCTATTCCTATGTGGTTGCATAGGAAAACACAAAAGAAGAAGAAGAAAGTACCTATTGTTGTTGTTTAATTAAGTATTCTAGATCTAACCCCCGAAGACAAGCTAAGTGAAAAAGGGTTGTTTCTAATCTATCATTGATCAAATAATGGAACGATTTACTGCTATAGCCACTCCAACTACAAGGAAAACCAAGGAGATAATCAAAGTGGGAGATCATCAGGTTTCCAAGTTTTCTCTCAAAAAATCCACCCATGAAGATGTGAAGTAAGATGTTTATGTGGAACTAGGTAATTTACTAGATAAATATGATAAATATAAAGCAACCAAGGATGAGATTAAGGAAAATTTTGAATAACTTCCCTTTTATCTAAGATCACATAGCCCGTCCAGGACTACCGCTCTCATTATTCCTCAAATATTTGATGATACATCTTTTCCTATGGTGGAAAATATTAGACAGAAGGAAAGGATAGTAGGGGTTGGATGGAACACCTTATTCAAGAAATAGATTCATTGATTAAAGTTGTTGATTTGTATAGTGAATTTTATGTTGAAAAATATGCTTTCTTGAAGATGAATGAACTCCTTAGTAAGGAGAGTGATACCATAGAAGTATTTCTTGAAACATGGAAGGAGATTTTAAGTGTTAGCTCTCGATTTGATTCTAAAGGAGGATGCTATAGATGATATTTCAAAATATTTTGAATTTAAGGAAGCAATGGAATTCAGATTTTGGATATTGCAGGAGCTCATATAAAAATTGGAAGAGAAACGAGTTGAAGCAGTGGATGGTTATAATGACATTATGGAAGAATTTGACAATATAAATTACAAATTCCTAGACAAAAATGTTGATGTTCTTCCAATTGATCATATTATTGCCCATTTTAAGATTTTGGTAAATTAGGATGATGATGTAACAAAGTATTTTAGTCTTGACTCTATTTATAGGTATCTTACCAAAACTTCCGAGTCAGCTCAAGAAGGTGATAAACAAGACCAAAATATTATCATCTAAAGTATAAAGGGAAATTAAGTCAATAGATATTTTGAGCCACCATGCATATGGAACTCGAGGATGAAGAGATAAAGGGGATTATCAAGCGGTTTCTCGATTTCAGGCACAAGTTAGCTGAGGAAGAAGAGAAGAAAGAGGAACCAGAAAAGGAAGGAAGTGCTACTAGTCCTAGCTAGGCATGACAACCATTGTTGAATAGTCTCCAAGATTCAGGAATTGTTGGAAGTTGTAGGTTTTACTTGGTCAAACATGTGCTTATTTTCTCTATTTTCATGGGAATTTGTTTGCTAAATATAAATGCATTCTATTTTTAGTAGGAAGTAGTTAAGGGTAGAGCTATAATTTCTCAATCCTCTTAGTCTATACACAGTGGGGATGCATTTTGTTATAATTTTTTAAAATCCCATTATGAAGGGATCTATATTTTTAGGAGTTTTGAACAAGATTCAAGCCTTTTTATATTCAGAACAATATTTTTCCTTTAAATATTTGAAGTATTGTGCACTTCGATAATTCAGCTAATACTTGTGAATGATTTAATTCCTTGTATGTGTGGATTATATTTCCTTTATATCAATTATATTTTTCAATTAATTTGTAACTTTTGGTGTGTAATTTTTACTATTTTAGTTGTGGAAATTATTGAATCCCTTCTATTACTCAAGTTTTGTACTCATTTGGTATAGTGATTGAGAAATATTATCAGGAGATGTGCATGTGATATATTGTTCTACAATATTACTCTATGTATATGAAGTAGATATTTTTGTTCCATAAAATTTGGTGCATCACCACTTTTATACATTTCAATAACTCTCTTACCCCTTTTTCCGAGAACAATTAGATTAGTTTTATTTCAAGTATTGTATCCCTACATCTTGATCTTAAATCAAATGCACCAAGTTTAGAAGGAATCTGGCCTTCTCCAGAGGTTCATCCCAAGGTACCAAGGTCCCACACCTTAGGGGTGTTCCCATGTTGCATTGGATCACTTAAAGATTTAATAGGGCCTGATCCAAGAGACAAAAATACTTTTCTTAATGTGTAGTACCCATAGCAGCCTTCATTCCCTTCTATTTGTGAAAGTGATTGAATTTCCTTGAATCCTTCTTATTTATGTTCTCCCAAAATTTCCATGGATTGAATGTCCATAATAATATCATCAATACCTTTTTCAATGGATAGATTAGGCACTAAATATGTAGGACCCGATGCCGCTACAAGGGATTTTTGTATTGTAGATGATGTGATAGGATTACCCACCTCGTGCTACAACATGACTATTTGTTCTTCCAATGATGCAATAAGAACATGTTGAGTCTCACTTAAAGGTGATGGGTCAATAACCTTGGGTTATTTAATCCCGTGTTTGTGCGCTTTTGTGTCTCGGGAAGTTTTTAGTCCCTGAGGTTTGTGTATCTCTTACCAAAGGAGGTATAATATTAGACCTTTTATCCCTCTCAAAATACTTGTAATCAATTTTTCCTTTCTCTTCAACACTCTACACTCTGAGTTGTGGGTAAAAATTTTGTATCCTTCCCCTCATCCTTTTTCCTATACTTGATGTCCTAGGAAAGGTTACTACTATAGTTCTGGGCTTTGATATACCTTCCCCCTTAACTTGCAATGGTACTCCTTGAGTAGTAGGGGAGTGCTTCATGGTTTTCATTAGTATTTCTTTGGCTTTTGGGTCAAGAAAGACATGGGAGTTCTTGTTCTACTTGTAGATGTAGTCCATTCTTCTATAATCCCAGTAGTTGGCCTCTTGGATGGTAGCTAAGGGGACTTTCCTTTTAGTGGGTCAATTTGGTCAGCTCCTTCCCTCAAAGGAGGGATATCTTCTTCTAAGATTCTAGTATCCTTGTACTCTTTTAACACCTAAGTATTTTGTAAAGATAAATCCAACCCTTTCACTTTTAACCATGACAATGTTCTTCTCATCACATGTTTTGTTTTGGTGTGTAGACTAACTGAATCTTTCTCATTCCAATTCAGTGGTGCAATTGGTTGTGATGCCAGTTTCATATCATGATAATACTATCTTACTACTTATTTATCATCATCTAAACCTTATGGCACAACTACAATATTGTAGTCAATGATTTTTCTAAGGGTCATTCTGGAATAATATCTCAACCTGACCTCTTCCTCATCTCTGCAGTCCATCCAATAATATTCATAGTGGGCCTCATGCTCATATGAGATCCCTAGGATTGAACTTACAACCCATCTGATATCATACTTGGTCTAGGTTGAAACTTTTCCATTCCTAGTCTTTCCATTTCTTCCTCTAAGAGCTTAGACTTTGCAACAGTTGTGCAAGTGTATCTTCCTATTTTGATAGGAAACTTGATGTTTGTTTTATTCTTTCTTGCTATCAACTTGTGCACTTTTTCTAGCTTCCTTGAGAGCTCTAAGAGTGCCCACTTATCATCTAAGTATCTAGTACAACATGGATGGTCGTCCTTCATAATCACTTACTCTTATGTAAGTGAAGAATATGAATTGGATGAAGTAACATCCATATTCCTTTATCATTATTTTGACCTCTACAAATATTTTGTATTGTTCCCATTCTATCTTGAAGAAGCATATGATTGGTGTAAAAAATGGCATCATTTATCTTCCGAAGTTTCCCTTCGAATTATCCAAATTTAATTAAGGGTAAACATCATATACCCTATGAGTGATGAAGTCTTTAACTCTTGGAATACCAAGGAATATTTTGTGACAAGCAACATTTTAGATTATATATGATGTCATATAAAATTCACAGTTGAGAGTGATACCTTCTCTGATCTTCACAACCATTTGAAGGAGTTGCTCTTGAATAGTTGTGGTTATGAAGGTTTCCCAAAAATATCCACATTGTTACCCAAAGTAATCTATATGTAGCTACAATCCAATATTGAAAACCATAAGTTATTTGCATGTCTGTAATCCTATTCAGTAAAGTTATGAGGTCTTCTACTTTTGCTACAAAGTGTGATCTAACCAGCCTCTTTGGGATTCTAGAAGAGGATCCTCTGTTACTCAAAAACCAATGGGTATTCATGATCTTAGAAATTCCTCACGTTCTTTATTGTAGAGGTTAAGTGATTTGTGCTTATCAATGTTCACCAATTTTTTGACATGGGGTAACCATAGCATCAATTAAAATTCTTGAGGTGTTAAGGATATAATCCTTTCACCACTTTCATCTAAAACCTTTGTTGTCTCTAGGTTATCATTTTTGGAACAAATCCATACTAACTCCGTAATGCATCGAAGGTGGGAAAGCTCTAGATAAAGCAATATTGTTGGCATCAATTTCCACCATGTAATCACTTCTTTTAGGGGCATGCATTCTTCATAATATTTCAGCTAGGTATCCATTCATTAGGTTTGTTTCGTTACTTCATCTAGGTTACTTGTGATATTTGAAGTGACATGGGTCCTAGCCTCCATTATCCTCATTTTGTTTTAATAAACTACTTGTAATTATTTCTTTCTAGTAGTGCAAAGAGTAAGGAAATATCTAGGAATAGGAACAAGAACAAAATCTACAAGAAACCATCAAAATTCAACTAACAATCCACTATTCAAGAAACCTTACCGCAATTGTAATTTTCTTCAAAGATTCGAATTGCATAGAACGCTTAACTCCGATTCCTCAACACTAATCTCTACAATAAATTATTGACTTCTCCCAAGTACAAATTTAAGGCTTTAAAATGCTTAAAATATCTACTTGAAAGTGTGGACATCGAAACGTTCAACAAAATTTTAAACCTTTACTTCGTTCATGCGAGTTGCATTAATGGAGGAAGCCATAAATGCATTTAATCTCCACCGTTTGATCCAACTTTTCCTCTTTTTAAATGAGAACCATCCATGTGTCTTCCTTTGGTGGTAGTCAGGGCTTGGGAGGCCTTTTACATTTTTCTTACAATTGTAGGAATGTAAAACTAAAAATTTAACCACTTTTCTTGATATTGACTTTCTTTGGCATAACGACACGTATCCCATGTTGGGCCATGGAGGTTTGACCATAGTTTGATTTTTTTTCTTTGAATTGTAAAACTGTAAAGTGTAAAGAATGATGAACGATGTTATATCGTGGTGACATGTGTCATCTTCGAGAAGTGGGTTTTTGTTTGCAATTTACATTTTTGTGTGAGATGTGTATTGTACAAATGCATTTTCATATAACTTCCCCATGAATATTATTTAGAATATTCTCATATCGAGTCCCAGAGACTTATTTTTACATTTTACATTTTCACACAATATTATGAACAACTACATATGTTCCTTCATAAAAAAATCCTCCAAAGAGTGCCACGTCATCGGATGGTAGGGAATAATTTTCATTTTGCATACTGAGCATAACAAAAAGTTAAAGAATAAGCATTTTTCATTTGATGGATTTCGCATATACTTATGATCGATACATTTGGGTTTCAGATATGGTTATATTGAATTAGAGGATTGAGTAACCATTACTCAAGAGTATGTTTGCACCCATATATAGTTACTTGAACACTAGTTTATTTGGTCACACAGAAACTAGTTTTATGGACATTCTCTTGAAATTATAAATTTGTCAAAATGGGGTTTTGACATGCATGATGGAAACTTCAAGGGGAACGTTTATAAGTCAAAGTGAAAGCTCAAAATGAGAACAAAAACAACATATGGACTATGAGGAGGGTCTAATGTAATCCACTTTGACCTGTTTTAGTCTCCTAAATCTTTACGAGGTGCTAAAAACCCTTCGAGAAAGTTCCACCTTGTAGAAGGACTCTTGTGTTGCACTGATGGACAATTTTCCACATTTTTATACTCCCAGAATTCTATATTGATTATTACACCATGAAGTAGGCTTTGTCATATTTCTAATTCCTAGGATATGAGCTCCCAACACTTCACAAGTCTCCTAAAACCCTTCAAACAAGGTGACTATATCCTTTGAAACATGCATTTCCTTTGCACGCTTGCGCCAAGAAGACTGATTTTTCTTAACTTGTTTCCAACCTCAATTATCTCCATATAATTTATCTAAAATTCCTTATAAAGGCTCATTTCTCTCCCATATAAATCCATAATTATTTTAAATTTCCGTAATCATCCTGGGGATTTCCTCCATTGACAAAATACCAAAAATAGACTTTTTAAAGCCATCGGAAGCACTAATCTTTCATAGATCTCAGTAACTTCATGAATCAATATAGGTAAAATTATTTTCACATGAAACACACTTTAAAATCATGTTATCATGTTCCTCTTGACCAAATTGAGGGTGACATAGTTGAAACGATGGCTAGAGGAATGGTTTACATTGACTAGGAAAGAGAATTTCAAGTGTGGGTTTGGTTGTCATGACCAAAATTTTAAATTTTGCATGCTATAAATTTAACATGATAACAAGATTCTTGAGCATAGAAATAGGGAATTTTATTATTTGGGATTCAACAAGGGTATTAATTCAAACAAAGATAACCTTCCCCTTTTTGCTTAAATTGAGGTTAGAGTATCTCAAGAGGTCATTGAACCTTCCACTTATATTTGGGTATATCCCTCATTGAGAGCTAGTTAGATGTGGATAGTTTTTACACTACACTAATTATAAATGGGTGGATCCTACATAATTGTATGTTTTACTTAATTTCTTATTAGAATATCATGTCATTGGTAGTCATGAATGAACTTAGTATAAATATAACAATTGCCTATGGAAGATGTTATGTCATGGATTTAAGAGAAGTTATTGTTGATGGGTGTATTAAGGGATTGGTTTTACAATTAGAGGATCAACTTGGAAAGTACTTGAAATTTAATGGTTTTTGTTTATTTCCATACCAAATGGGGAATTATATTTTTAGTAAAATGGGCAACAAGTGTGGGAGGTAGTGTGCAGATGGACCTTTCTTATGCTATTGTTCCTTTGGAAAGAAGGTTGGTAAAGTGAGACAAAGAAAACAAGTTAATACAATTTATAGAATACCCTATGAATACATCATATGGAGTACTACATACGAGATATGGATTTTGGGAAATGTTTGGGTAACATGAAATTTGAAGATCAATGCCTTGACCTTATAACTTAGTTTGAAGACCCTAGTGCTCCTTGGACTATGTATTTTGATGGAGCATGTTCTAGTCTTGGAAATGGAAAAAGTATAGTGTTTTTTTCCCCTAACCAAGGATCCTTTAATTTATCTTTCAAGTTATGCTTTGAGTGCACAAATAACATTGTTGAATTAGATGCACTCATATATGGTTTGAGGATTTCTCGGAGAAATGGGATGAAGGAATTAATTGTAAAAGGTGACTCTGAATTGGTTGTTAAACAAATCAAAAAAATATATGCAACAAAAATTCAAAGGCTGAAAAAATTTAGAAATGCAGTGGATATTTAATTGAGATGTTTGATTCCTTCAACATTGAATATCATGAAAAGGTCAAAATATAATAGTTGATAGGTTAGCAGTATTGGATTCTCAATATGATAATGAAGTTGTATTCCCATACTGTAAGTTTGAAGTTGATATTCTTGTTAGGCCTTCCATACCTAACAACATTCAACATTGGAAAGTATTTGATGATGACTCTCACATCATGAAATTCTGAGTTGTACATATGAGTTTGTTAATCGGTTGATTGATCTTAAGATTATAGTAGAGGTGTGTGATAGGAAGGAGAACACGTTAAGGAAGGAGGTGATTTAGTTGAAAACTAACAAAGTCCCAAGAGGGTTAATCAATCTTGGATCTACTTTTTATGGTGCTAAAATATTTATAAATAATTCCACCCACCCTTCAATATATGTAACTAAATGAAACCTAGGAAATTTCCAAGATCTAAGAAAAGTTTGGTTGGGAGCAACTTGGGCGTAGATGAAAAAAATCCTATACCAAACTATTAAGAAAATATCAAGATTATTTGGCTTGGTCCTATTCCGAGTTACAAACCTATAGGGAGGATTTATTTCAGCATGTGATACCATTAGAGCCTCATGCCAATCCTTTTATGAAAAATAAAATGCCAATCAACCCCATCCTTGTAACTAAAATGTAAGAAGAGATTAATAAAATAAAGTATGGATTAATCATTCATCCTATAAGATACTCTTCATGGGTTTCCACTTTGGGTCCAGTAAGAAATGAAAATGGGGACATCTGATTATGTGTCAACTTCATAAATTTAAACAACGCTTCATTTAAAGACAAGTACCCTTTTCCAAATAGATAACCTTTTACAAAAGGTGACATGGTTAGGTATGATTTCAACATTGGATAGTTTCTTTGGTTATAATCAAGTAGTGGTTAAGGAAAATGGTCAATACAAGACTACCTTCACCACTCCATGGGTAACCTATGGTTATGCAGAAATGCCATTTGGTTTGATGAATGTTGGAGCTAATTTCTAGAGATCATTCTATGTTACATTTGTTGGATTTATCAATAATTTTATTATGGTTTACGAAGATGATATAACAATATTTTCTAAGAAGAAAAGTGATCACTTACAAAACCTTACAAAAATATTGATCATGTTTATAGAATTTGGTATCTCATTGAATCCTAGGAAATTCCATTTTGGTGTGTAAAAGGAAAAGTTGTTGGCACATTGTGTCTCAAGAAGGAGTTATGATTGACCCTGAGCAAGTGGAGGCAATTGATAAAGTACCCATTCCCCAATCCAAGAAAGGTATACAATCTTTCTTTGGTCAAATTAAATTTGTAAGAAGGTTTATATATAATTTTGTTGAGATAACTCTACCTATTATAAGTATGCTAAAGAAATATCATATTATCAAATGGGGAGATGAGGAAGTGTAGACATTCAAAGGAGTGAAAGATGAATTGAAAATTGCCCCTATTTTGGCTAGTCCAAATTATAATAAAGAGTTTCATATTTTCTCCTTTGCATTTGAATTTACTATTGATTTAGTTTATTACAAATGGATGATGAAGGCCATGAGAATCCAATTACATGCGTAATAAAGGCCTTACAAGGATATGAATTGAAAAAAATATTCATGGAAAAATAGGATTTTCCTTGCTAAAGGCCACTAAAGTTTTTAGACCTTACATCTTGAGCTCAAGGGTTGTTTCCTATGTGCCACACACCATGGTTAAAGACATTTTGACAAAAATGGAATCTTCAAGAAAGATATGTAGGTGGGACAACAAGATCTAGGAATATTACATGGAAATTTAAACCATAAATTTAGTAAGAGGAATTGGTTTGGAAAGATTAATGATAGATACGAATCTGCAAGTTGTTGAAGTGAACAATATTATTGCTGATCTAGGTGATCCCCATGAAAAGGTATGTGCTTCTATCTAGTACAAGGACATTGTGTATTACCTAAAGAATTTGAATTTTCTTTTGGCCTAGACAAGAATAAAATAAGGACATTGAATTTAGTGTCCCAAAAATACATCTTGATAGACTTTGGTTTATCTTGGAAGAATCGGAAGGGGTTTTGTTAAGATGTATAACTAAATATGAAGCTCGTAGAGTGATTAATGAGTTTCATGGAGGATTTTATGGGAACCATTGTGCTACTAAGGTAAATACTCATAAAATCCTTAGGGAAGGATATTGGTGGCAATCCCTATTCAAGGATGTTGCTCAAATGGTGAGGAAGTTTGAGGAATTCCAACATTTCTCTGACGATGATTGAAATCTTCGGGTCTCTCACATTGCAACATGTGTCATTTGAGGATCCTTTTCAACAGTAGGGATTAGAATTCATTTTTGAAATGGAAGACTCATCTAGTGTCGTGAATAAGTGGATTTTAGTTTCCACTGATTACTTTATTAAGTGGGTAGAAGAAATACCTACCAAGAAGATTACTTTTAGATAGTCATGGAATTCATCTTGAAAAATGCCATTTTTAGATTTGATGTCCCTATCAAATTGGTTGTTGATAATGTTATGATTTTCAAAGCCAAACCTTTAATGTCTATGTGTGAATAATATGGGACAAACCTTATGCCTCCAATTACAATCCTTAAGGGAATGGGCAAGCATAATCAAGAAAAAAAACTTGCTCAAAATACTTAGAAGAACATTGGAGGTTAACAAGAGAAAGTGGGGTGAGTAGATTAAATTTTCTTTATGGGATGATAGGGTTACACAAAAGAGGTCCACTAGGAAAATCCCATTTGAGTTGGTATATGGTTTAAGGAAGTTTTTCCTCTCCATTTACAATTATTAGCTTTTCGGTTCATACAACAACTAAGAGATATGGAATAAATTGATCCTTATGTTGCAAGGATCAATCAAATTATTGAGCTTGATGAATTTAGAAGATAATCTCATCAGAGGCATATCAAATTCAAGGAAAGACTCAAGAAGATATTTAACAAGAAGGTAACTCCAAGAATTTTCCAAGTTGGTGATTTAGTTTTGTTATGGGATATCAAGCATGAAGATAAAGAAAAACATGGGAAGTTTAATGCTCTATGGGGTCTTGACTCCATTAAAATCTGAAGTGTGGAAAATACCCTCTTCTTGAGGGATTTGGATAGATAATTACTTGAGCTACCTTTCAATGACATGCATCTCAAGGAATTTTTGCATTAAAGGTGTGTCTCTCTGTAATATTGTATAATATATAGTTGTTTGTTTTCTATTCCCTTTTGATCCTTTATGATATTTTTTTCTTGGTTCTCTGTGCTCATGGCCATTATTCTTGCTAGTAACCAGGTTTTAAGTAAGTGCATGGAAATGGGGGCCAAAAGGGGGTCAAAAAGGGACACATTTTTCCTGAAATTAGTGAAACTTGAACTTCATCTAATAATTCGGCATGTATATGCTCAAAATTTGACAAAGTGATAAGAATAAGTACCGTAGAGCTCATAATCTAGTTTCTAAACTACATTTTTTTGAAAATGGTGGAGATTAAGAGGGTTAAATGTGGTGCACACACAAAGTATGTCTATTTTTGTGTAAAAAGATAACAACATATTATGTGCGCCACCCCCCCCTTTTTTGAGTTTTATAAATTATTTTTCAAATCCCTTCAGTAGAAAGTTAGGTAATTTCATGTATGAAATCCCACTATATTTTCATAATTTTTAGACGAATATATGATTTTATTATTATTTTTCAAAGTGCACACATCCCAAAAAAATGAAATATTTGTGTGTACACCCCAATAACTTTGACAAAAATAGTTGTTTTTTTAATTTTTTATTTTAATGTGTGTAGAATGGAGTTTAGAAGAGGATTTTTTTATATAAAAATTGGATGAAAAATTCATAAATTATGTAAAAAAACGTATCCATACATTTTGACAAGAAAAGAAGGCACTAGTAAAAATGAGGATGAAATCCTTAAACTAATTGGATTTTTGAAAGAAGCATATTGTCACCAAGGTAAAACCAAGCTTAAATTGTAGTATAATATTTTTTGGAATATTATGTTATAACACATGCAATATCGGGGTGTACACATGACATTTTGATGTTTTTTTAAATCACATATTTATTCATGGATTACATAGTCCAAGCCTTAGGGTAGGATATCCAAGGAAAATCCAAGCCTATGGATTGGGATTCCCAAACCCATAGAAGGTGAAACACAAACACATTATAACGTGCTTGTGTTATGTCCTGAACTAAAATCTAAATGTAAAAAAACAAAAGGAATTTGCAAATTTGGTCCCACTGGTCACGGGTTGTCTAAAAACTACTACATATTCCTACACTTTTTTATTCTTATTGACAATTTTGATTATTTTGTCTTATATAGAGATTGTTTTATGAATTATTTAAGCATTTTTGAGATATGAGTGTGTTTGTATTGTTTTTTTATATTCCTAACACTTAATAATTTTTTTGTCAATTTTCTTGTGGTGATAAAGATATTTGAGAATTATGGGGAGGAGACCACAAAAGAAAACACTCAAGAAATTGGAAAAACAAAGGTAACAGATGAAAAAGGGATTGAAAAAAAAAATGAACATGTCTTTACCAAATATTGAAGATGATTCTAAAGGTAATATATCATCCTACAAATCCAAGAAATAATAATAAAAAAAAACAAGGGAGTGAGTACAAAAATCCATGAAAAAAATAAATCAACGTATGGAGATGAAGGTATGTCATCTCTTCCAAATGAAATTGATGGTGCAAGATATCTTGAAACACCAATTGAATCAATAAATAATGAATATTCAATGAATGACATAGATGTTACACCAAATGACCAACCTATTGAAAACACACACTCTTTACCAAATTATGAAGATGAATGAAAAATAGAAAATAAGCAATGTTTAGATGATATTCAACAATCATTTCCATTGAAATCACCAATTAAATTTTTACTGAGAAAACCCAAAATTTTACTTGAGATTGATGAAAATATTTTAAATACAATGACTAATAAGATTTGTCAACACACTTGTAGAAGAAACCTAATCAGATATGGAAAACATATTTTAATGACTTAAATGAAACATGCGGATGTCAATTATTTGTTGAAATGATGAAAAATATTAATTATAGACCTACAACTAAAACCATTAATCTAAGAAAATCTAATACCAATAGTGAAAAATCTATTGTAAAAATCTAACGAATGCACACAAATCGGTAGGTTCGACCTCACATACCAAATATAGTAATACTACTCGATGTGTTATTACATCAACTATATAAGTAAAGCAACAAAAAAATCTTGTTTAATTAGAAAAACAAGTAGTGCACTAAAAATAAATAGGAAAACACTATATAAAGCTCCATGAAAGAATTGAAGATACAAATAACAATGAATTATGGGCATTCTTTGGTAGACTGCCACGAAAAGACAAAGACATAGTTGATGAGTTAAAATAATTTTTTAGAATTTTGGAAAAATAATACAAGGGTTTCACCTAATGAAAAATATGTTTTAAAAAGAAGAATTGGTTCTAGAAACCGTGAATCACATCCTAAACATTTTTGGATATGACACAAACACAATTTTTTAATAAGTTTAAAGAGACTCATCCCAAAATAAAAATTAGTCAAAGGTATTTTGAAATGTCAAAACATTTTTATGTTAAAATAAATCACTCATGAACTACTTGTTGTTGTAGGATCCATATTGAATTTGCTATGCATTATGATATTTTCTGACATATATGTGTTAATTTGCATACTGAGAATATTTTACAGAGTGTATGATAAATGTTCCACCTAAATCAGAAAGATATTTCATCTCAAGTGTTTTTTTACAAGAGAAGGACAATTTTTTTATAAGAAATCATGTTTAGAAGGAACTTGTGATAGTTGTCACGGTTTTCAAAATTTACAGAGATGTATACACATAGAGAATACACATGTAATTAGAAATGAAATATTTAGTTTTGGAAAATACAAGTCAATGACATACACTTCAAAATATGGTAAAGAATCCAAGAGGTGTGAATTAGTGAGTAAAGAAATAAGTGTATCAAATTTTATGACTATATTTTGAGAGAAGCTAGTGTATGAGTATGCAACATACATATAGAGATCAATGGTTAGATGAGAAATTTAGGTTATGCAAGGACACATTTCCTCTTGGTACCATTTTTTTAGTTGCTTTGAGTTTGTAGAGAACTATACTCTCAACCACATAATGAGGTGCAATCACAATACTATAAATCTATTCAGGTTTTCATATTTGTACATATAGTATTCACTCATTCTCTTGATAGTACAAAGGAAGAGATAAATATTTTGAGGGAGTTCCATTTCTATATTGGTGATGATCGTGGACATTCATCAAAGTACGTGTAAGGTTGTTTTGAGATTTAATATGGAAATTTTAATAACTGAAACATCATATTTGATAAACACATCATATGGTTAGATAATTGTACATCAAAATTCAAGAATGTACGAATCTTCTATTGGTTGAGTAGGATGCATAGATAAGTGGTGTTCAATTTTTTTGGAATATTGCATTGAGGCGGACATGGAAAAAGAGAAGATGATGGTGTAGGAGTGTGTGTTAAAATATCCCTAGCAAGAGAAGAATTGAAGTACAAAGATGGTGCTAAGTTGATCAATGTAAAATCCATTGTGGAACAAGTATAACTCGGTAATGGGTCCAAGTAATGAGGGTAATTCTATAGTTTGTAGGTTTTTTTGGTTGGTAGAAGAAGCTAATTTTGCAAAATATGAATATTGTTGTACACTAACGGATCTAGTGAGTTGCACTCTTTTATAAGTTCAAATGCAAGTTCATGGACTATTTATACAAGGAAAATGACATGATTTTTCTCTTCATGTACGTATTCATTTTGGGATGAATGTGATTCAAAAGAGTGGGTTGATGAATGGTGTTGTAGAAAATTATATCCACTCAACACCTATAAACCTCCACAAGCTCTACAACTCACAATGAGTGAATCATCAATTGACTTTGACCATATATCATATATAGTGCAACTAGGTATTATATATTTGCATTATTTTGTAAAAATTTATATTTTTCTCATGTTATGTAACTTATTAATGAATCATTTATTGAAATTAATGATTTTTTTGTATAATGTGATGTAGGTCATGTTTATGTGGTTGTTGCAAAAGAAAATAATAAAGAAGGAACATATTATTATTTGTGTCATTGTGTTGAGGAAAAAAGAAATTGATATCCCCAATCATAGATGGAGAAGGCCTAGAATATCCTACGGGGTTTGTGGTTATTACTAGAACATGGATAAGAAGATACCCAATGAAGAAATCTAATGTGTGGTTGTTTGAGGACTTTGAAACTCATAGAAAGATTATTCATTATTCTCACCTAGTTGTTGCATCTAATGTTCAATTGATTAAATATGGAGGTAGACCACACAATAAGATCTTGTGGAAATTTCTTAAGTCTGACCATGAAGCAATAATTGAAACCCTAAAAATTAGATCAGACCCACATCATTCATTGGATTGAATTTGTACAAATGAAGATACACAAAACTGCCCTTAAGCCTGCCAAGTGGCTTACTTTCTCAAGTCAAAGGTATGTTCACTTAAGATTAGATATACATCTACATGAATTTAATTTGAATATTTACTTTAATGATTTTTTTAAAATTGTGTAGGTTTTAAAATTCTATTTAATTTTTTACTAACATGTTTATGTAGATTAGTGGTGCCAAAAAAGCTTCCACCTTCACGTGGTTGGCACTGTTAGTAGAGAATTTATTATTCTCAAAGCTAAGAGAAGCTAAGGAAAATTAAATATTGGAAATGAACAATAAGAATAAATTCTCATTTCACCACCTATATTGTATGAAAAATATCTTCTTCAAATTCTCATTTCACAACCTATATTGTATGAACAATCTCTTCTTAACATGTTTCCTAGTACTTGTTTCAAATTGAAGGATTTTGTGCATTGAAATGAATCCTCACCTAACATTGACTAGGCCACCTTGATGCATAGGCACATGTGTTTCTGTGCTAGGGTGTGTTTACAAAATATTGTGTTGGACAACCTTACACTGACTCACACTGCAATATTTGACACGGTTGCAAAAAAATAGAACAACGAGAGAACCAAATTTAGATGGAGAAAACCAAGACAAGATTTTTAGAGGTTCCTAACGCAAAGGTGTAGGAGTAGATGAGAAATCTCAAGGTTCCATGGAGATCAAGAAATCACTCAAATAACTTTTAGCCTTTTTTGGTCTTAGGAATTTTAAGGGACTACACAACAAAAAAGTAGCTTAGAATCAACGGAACTGAAATAAAGTCTCCACAAATGTTTATGTGGTAGTAGGTTCATAATAAAATTTCTGTAGTATCCTCTCCTCTAGAGAAAGAAAAATATCTTCTGCTAATGGAATGGATAGAAAATTTGACAAAACTTCTTGAAGTGTTCAAAATAAGCACAACAATAGGGGAATGGATAAGAACACAAGGGGGTTATCAATCACCAAGTGAATCTTTCTTGTTTAGTTCGAATGGGAGTCATCTAGCATCTTAGTGACCTTCCATTTATTGATAATTCCTTCTATAATAAACTATGTGTACCCAAAATTGTAAGGTACTACACCACCGGAATAACGTTACACATACCCCAATGATGATACAGGTCTCCTCGCAAGGTGTTCAAGATCTAGAAAATCTCTCCAAGTATGCGTTAACATCCCTGCATGTCCCGCTTAGCCCCTGCGTGCTTTTTTTTCTCTTCTCCCCTCTTTTTCTTTGCATTTTGGTCTTCAGTTATGAAACCGCCAGCCCTGCTTGGGCGGCGGTCTCGTGACCACCGCCCTGCTCAGGGCGGCGGTCCTTCATGCATTTTCTAGAATGTTCTTTTTAACACGAATCATGTAAATTTCAATGTTTACCAACTTTTTCACCACCTTTGCTCGTATTTATGATTCTGGTTCCCTGGAATAGTGTTTTTGCATTGTTTATGGTTAAAGAGTTCAAATTGGTTTTCACCTTTCGGTAAATGGGGATTCTATAAATAGTGGTTGATCTTCAAGCAAAAGGCCCCTCGATTTTCCTCTCATTTTCTCATTTCAATAGCTTAGTCTTTCGAGTTTTCTTAGGAATTCATAGTTTCATTTGTTACATGCATTGTTAGTGTTGTTTTGCTATTTAGAAGCCACATAATCTTCTTGTGCTAGTATTATTCTTTGCTTCATGCAATCAATTGGAGTAGGATAGTTCAATTTTCAGTCAGAAGCCATTATAGTTGTAGGTTTTGTTTGTCAAAAGGGATAATTTCAGGTTCTGGATGTTTTATGTTATATGAATCGCAATAAATCCCGCTAGGAATTGCATATGCCAAGCTCTGTTCTCTTGCTCTATCCCTCTCCTACTCGCATTATATTCAGTCTACATCCAAAGCTGCCATTATTTCAATACCAAATTCTGTTGATGCTAACATCACATGCTTTTCTGGATTCACGTGAGCATGAAGGAACAAGGAGATCACACTAAGGGGACAAAGCCACACACAACCGGATTCACCACTGTTCTATAAAATCTAGGTTCAAGCTATTAACATTCTAGTTAAAATATATCAAATAGAATAGTGAATCATTTCATTTCAATTAATCTCACTTTTGATATTGCCGGTGAAGTTGTGGGGATCGATAGTTTCCGAGAAACTATGATTCATTCCTCACTTCTGAGGTAGGATCGACAGTCTTTCAAATAGCTTAGATCAGTTATTCGGTTATTTAGAATAGATTTACAACATGCACAGCAAGTAGCTATACTCGACTACTTTTGTTTGTTTTAATTTCGTTATTAGTTTAGTTGTCAATTCCTAGATATAATAAATAATTGCTCTTTCAATTCTATTCAATAGTTTATCAAAAATAAAAAATAGAGGAATATACATAGATATATCTTGCGTAGTTAATTTATTCTGTCATTAGTTAGATTTATATCATTTCCTTTTGCATGACAATCACGGGACCTAGAGAGCCTAGAGAATACGTATTCGAGCCAATAGTGCCTCAACCCAATCTTATTGCAGCAATAACTGATATAGACCAGAATCTCATAATTCAGGTCTTCCAAGTAACAACAGACCTCACAGCTAAGAGGACTAAACATAGAAGACGACAAAGCACATGTGTTTTGGTCAAACCAGCCAAAATACAAATTACCCTAGATAAATATCCGCATGACTATAGAAGGGCTTGAAAGAGAGCAAACATTCGGTTGTGATCCTTTGGTCCCACATCCAGACGCAGGAGACACTCTCACTGACATAGACACTAGCTTAAGAATTCAGGTTGCAAGAATGCCTGTAAGATACTCTGAGAAGATTACACAACTGTTAATTCTAAACATAGAGGCCGAAAAGGCATACGACTACTAGATACTAGGGATTAGGGATTGATTCCACACATGACCATAGGAGGTCCACAACAACCACGAATCTACGGTTGTGATCCATAGGTCCCACAACCCAATGGACCCACGGGACAATCGACATTGATGCTGGTTTACGCACATTAGTATTTAGATCCACTCCACTTCCACCAATCATCATCGCATAGTTATCCTTGTTAGACATAACAACTAACAAAGCTAAATATTTTTTACTAGACTAGATAATCACCCATAGAATCCACTATATATCCATCATCCATCTTATGACCCTGTCTAGAGACATACATGAAACAATCCCAGGTCATTTTCCCCGTATCCCACAACCTATAGATCAGATCATGCCAGAGCTCAATATTGATTGGAGCCTTCAAGCAGTCATCCTCGCCGATCGATCTATCACACTGGTTCAGGTTATGAGAGCCTTCTTTGCCTTAGATTTGTAGATTCCATTAGTGTGTGTCGAAGATATAAAATTACCTAACTAGTTTTCCTTTAGCCCACATATATTGTATCCCCACTGGCTATCTCGGCACGACCTCGGGAGGTTGGGTGCGAGGAAGAGTTACTTGTAGATTCCCATGCTCGCTTGTCACTTTTCCATTGTACAAAATTGGTGAACCCAATGTGAACGAAATAGTTCTTCCTCTTTTAGTTTTATTTCTTCCATCCACCTTCGCTCTTTCCCATTATTCTACGGGTATTCATATACCCCCAAATATGTCGGGATTCGATGCATATGGCAGACCTCTCCTAGGTCTTGAAGCATACTACGATCAACTAAATAGATAACCATCACCCTCGCTCTCAACATGGGGTGACAACTATTTAGCTAACCGATTGTCAACACAAACTCCACCTCCAAGGACTAGATATAGTTCTTCTTTCCAAATAGAGGAGTTGGACCAGCTCACTCAAACGTAACAACCAGAGCCTTCGGGCTTGAACAACATGACGTTTATAGGAGAATCTGGTTCGTCTCCTCAGGTGTTGCTTAGACCACAAATTAGTAGACAATCAGATCCATATCTATTTTTAGATGATGAACATTCAGTGTGTTATGCTAGGAGTGAACAATGCTCTCGGAGTATGTACCCACCTATAGGAAGTTTACAAACATGACCCAAGGTCTCGTTTCAAGAAAACACCTCCATGCCGCTACCTATGGGAAATGCCCTCGGTGAAACTTGGTAGGGCAACGATCAATTCATAGCGGGGTACCACATGCCTATACAACCTCAGGATATACAACAAACGCCACTAAGGAAAAATACTGTGACTTCACCAAATGAAGTCATCTCAACTTTAGTAGAAAAAGTTAGAGGGTTAGAACTTTCTCAAGCAAGTCAAAATTCTCAATTCATGTAGGTAGGAAA
The DNA here is from genome assembly GCA_018340775.1 of Taxus wallichiana var. yunnanensis. Classification (NCBI taxonomy): domain Eukaryota; kingdom Viridiplantae; phylum Streptophyta; class Pinopsida; order Cupressales; family Taxaceae; genus Taxus; species Taxus wallichiana. The sequence continues at coordinate 2,026,179 of JADAXU010000137.1, forward strand.
TTCCAATCCTCCACATCATCCTGGCCAAGTAGACCTCCTCACAGGAATAGGCACGTTGGGCATGCCTCCTCAGTATTCACAACAAATGCCAACTAGAACCACATTTTCTAACACCATTCCGGTGGAAAATATGATACCTCCTGTCTAGTACAAAATAATCCATTCCTGGGCAATACTCCTCCATACTTAAACATATATTCCAAGTCACCACAAGGAGATATGTTCTCTTCTCCTAGCATGTTCACTCAACCACAGGGATTTCCTTATGTCCCTGCAAATGCATACGCTACGCCATATCAACAAACCATCCCACCTCCACCTCCTCAAAGCAAGTGCCATTGATGGTTGAAACCTATGAGATAGGAACTTATTCGAGAATATTTAAAACAACCCTTAGACTTCACCATACGAAGCGTCATGCTTCTAAGACTGTTATCCAAAACGTACCCCTTGCTCATTTTGTGGCTAAGTCCTTCCATTCTTCCCTCTCTTGTGCTTTCCATAAATTTTTGCTTTTCAGGACTCGAAACTTTCTAGAAATGGCACCATTGGATAGAGCTCTTTCTCAGCTTTCCAAAAAGGTAAAGTTTTTCCTCCGAACTCCATGTATTTTTGAAGTTATGGCTTGGCAAAGTTTTTATGGGAAATTTTCCCTTGAAAGGCCCACAGCCAATGAGATGCCACCACATGTCCAAGGAAGTGGCGGGGGTCGGAGGAAAACTTGGAATTTTCACCAAGTGTTTGGCAAAAGTTTTCAAAAGGAAGGTTTTCCCCAAGCCCACCGAATCAGATGATGCCATGTGTCTAGGGAAAAAATTGAAAAAATGACTAAGTGTTGGCACAGGGAGAATTTTAATGAAGAAGGCCCGCGCCCAATCATATTGTGCCATGTGTCCTATGGCACCCGAGTACAGGAGAGCGTGGAGGAAAGGTTAAAATTTTGGCGAAGTGTTTTGCCAATTTTCAAAAGGAAGTTTTTGGCCCACTGCCCCAACCAATCATGTTATGCCACGTGTCCCCTGGGGCCTGAGCTGCAGAGTGCGGGGAAACTTGGGAAATTTTCCCAAAGTGTTGGTGCAAAAGTAAAAATGTTTGCGGAGGGCCCGTGGCTAATCAAATGATGCCACATGTCTCGGACTGGCGGGAGGCGGGGAGAAATTGAGAAAATTTTCCCAAGGGAAAACAAATGAAATTTAAAATGGAAAAACACCTCCCCCAAGCGCGAGCCAATGGAATTGTGCCATGTGTCAGGTGGTGGAAAATCTCAGGAAAAGCCCGCAAGGAAAATTGAAGGGGCAAGCCCGCATCCAATGGGGTCTTGCCACGTGTCCTCAACTCATCGGCCCATGGGGAATTTTTGGAAAATTTTCCAAAGGGAATTTTTGGAAAATTTTCCAAAGGGAAAAAAAAAGAAAAATGAAGCAGGATGGGCTCTCATCCAATCAGAACATGCCACGTGTCTCGGAATGGTGGAGCACATGGGGATTTTTTGGGAAATTTTCCCAAATGCAAAAAAGGTGAAAAAATTCAAATTTTCGCCCGCTAATCCGATTTGGCCCTGTTTTGCCCTAAAACTTCAAACGGCCATATCTTTCGATCCAGAGCTCGGTTTTTCATATTCTTTATATCAATGGAAATCTAGTGAAATTATCTACAAGATTGTAAGGGTCATTTTTGTATTTTAATGGATTTTGGAGAGAAAATCAGAAAACACCTCTGGCACGTGGTCATGGATAGAAATGATGTTTCAACCACCGTTTTTAATGAAGAATGGCTCGCATTCTCTCCCAGCATGGCTAAAAATGTCAGGGGATGGGCCTGTAAGGATGCCCATGCTATTTTGATTGTGTTTTGGTCAATGGTTGAATCTTCCCCACGTTTTCCCATGTTTCTCTCTCCTGGGGTGTGGCTTGCACTGTAAAAGCCAGAATGGGTTCATTTTGCAAAGGGGAGACATTTTTTTTTCAGCTCTGCAACTTTCCTTTTTCTTCCTCTTTGGTAGAATTTGTAAAATATTTTACCTTTCCATGTAATACAGCACCCCTTTTTCCTCTTGATCATTGTAATGCATTGTATTGGATCTGAAATGTTAATATATGTTCTGTGATTAAAATCCCTCAATCCTTTCATATATCTATCATTGTTTTCCTGATCTTTCATTACATTTTGAGCAATTTGTGCATGCTTTGTGTTGTTTTCTCTTGTGGATTGTGTATGTATTGCAGTATCAGGTGTCTACAACTCCTTTGGTGCATCACTTCATTAGCATTAGCTTCATTTTCTTGCATTCCCTATCTTTGTCCCCTTGGAATTTAGAGTAGGAACTAGGAATTCAAACCTCTGCAACTTGTAAGTGACATATCTAATCGAGGAGTTTGAGGAACCAGCCTCTAATCTGGAGATTCCTCTCCCATTTTTACAAGTCCCACACTTGGGGAGAGGATTCAATGTTGTGCAATCACACTGGATGTCCAAGATGTCAAACTAGAAGTCTGATCAACATCCAGGGGTGCTGCTGATTTGCAACAACAGTTTTGCATGAATTCTGGGACCTAAGAGGTCTTCATCTTCATTGCAACAAAATTGATGTGCATTTTTTGCAAGTTTCTTGCTTAAAAGAGCCCTAAATTGCACATCTGGCGACTCCAAGGAAGAAGAATTAGCTGGTTTTTAAAAGGCAGCCTGAAAACTCATGAGAAGAATCACCACAAGGTCAAGAGTTGGAGAAGAAGAAGTGTTGTTTGAGTATCTGTAGTTATCTCCAAGAAGAAGGCAAAGAGGGAGGAGAATTCAAAGGTCTCCATCTCCACCAAACAGAACTCTATCAACTCCTCCACCTGGTAGGCCTTTCATTCAATCAACAAGGGTTCTAAGGCCAATCAGAATGGCACAAAACAACCCCTATGTCAATTTCACTGGTAGCAGCCCACTTGCTCTCAATGCACAAAATCCAATCCCACCAGTAGCATTGAAGAACATTCCATACTTTACTGGAGAGAATTAGACTACTCCTGGTGATCATGTTAAGGATATTGCTAACATTTGTGCAATCCATGAGATCAATGAGATGCAAGTTGCTGTCAAACTGTGGCATCTTCATTCAAAGGGAAAGCTTTGCAATGGTTCAAGAGTCTTGCCTCAGGTTCTATTCAAAATTGGAACCAGTTATGTATAGCCCTCCATGAGTAGTTTGGAGAAAAGGGAGATAACTTGTCCCTTTTGGAGCAGCTGACAACCATCAAGAGAGCTCCCAATGAGCAGTTGACTGATTTTAATTTCAGATTTCAAAGGACTTGGGAGAGAATTCCAGTGGCAGTCAGGCCAACAACAGAAGGTGCTTTCCTTTATTACCTTAAAGCTTTAAATTCTAATATTTCTATGTTAATTCAATCCATGGGAGGCACAACTATCCCCATTGCTTATAGCATTGCTATTAGAGCTGAAAATTGTTTGATTCAAGCTGGCAAGCTAGCTCCTAGGCCTCCAATGCCATTATTTCCAAGTTTAGAGAGCCCAAGTGCTAGCCAAGTGCCTATTTTAGCTCCTATTCCCACTCCTAGAAATCAGAATTCAAGTGAAGCTTCTACTTCATCTTCTAGTGCCTCAAATGAGCTTCAAGAAGTCATGAAGCAATTGCAAAATCTAGGCAATGAGCTGGTTACACTCAAGAGGCAGCAAGCCCAAGGTTTTAGACCTCCTTCCAGCCTCAAGCTCAGCCTAACAGGTAGCCATACCAACCTCAAAGACCACCCAATCCAGCTACAAATCTAAATCAAGCAAGGCCTCCTGCCAACAGACCATTTCAGCCCTATAATCCCAATGCTACATCTGCCTCTAAAGCATTAGTGCCAGTACAAAACAATATAGCTCAAGAGTATGATTGGTGTTTCCCATGTAATGAACCTCATAACCAATCCATGTGCTTCAACGGTGCCTTGAATCAAGCATTAATGGTGACAACTACTGGTGTGGAAGGTGAAGGTAACCAAGGAAGTAACCAACAACAAGAAACATTCCAACAACAATCAGCTCCAAATGATGCCACATTTGTAAACTGGTAGGAAGAAGATTTTTGTGGCATGAATCAAACAATTCCCCAAAGTGTTGTAGCCAACACAAGGTCAAAAAGGAGAAATTTGGGTGAAGAACAACCATTAGCCCCAAGCAATCCACAATCTTCTATCACTCCACAAACTATTAGCAAACAAAATTCAATCCCAAACATGCAAGGACTGCCTAAAACAACTCCTAAGCCAACTCAAATACCAATTGTTGCTGCCCATGTGCAAGGAATGAATGTGCAGGCCAAGGGACAACAGAGAGATGCTTCATCTCCATTCAACATCATTGATCAGATGAAGAAGACAAATGTAAACATATCAATGTGGGAATCACTATCTATCCTAGGCCAAAGAGATTTGCTACAAGCTGCCATGAAGGACTGGTCAACTTCAAATCAGCAAGTCCAAATGCAAGAGAAAGTGCTCACAAATGCTGCCTGCCCACTGAGGGGAATCATGGAGGACAGCAAGGTAAAGTGTTGAATCCCCCTCCATTCTATGTTTCATTGATCATTGGAAATCAATTAGTACACAATTGCATGATTGATTCTGGGGCAAGTAGTTCAGTAATGCCCAAGCAAATAGCTGATCAGTTGGGAATTCAGTATGAATTCATATCCAAAGGGGTAGTGCAATTGGATGGGACAAGCAATAACAACAGTTGGAGTGATAAAAAACTTAAGTCTTACTTTGCATGCATGTCCCAATGTTGTTGTTTTACAAGATGTCTCAGTAATAGACCTTCCACCACTCTTTTGCCCTATGTTTGTCAAGGGATTTCACAACCAAGATTGGAGGTTACTTATCTGCTGATTGGTCACACATGTTGTTCAGAACAAGATATGGAACCAAGGCCACAATCAGATCTGAACCTATTGCAAACTTTCACATTGAGCCTTACACTCCAAGCCAAATCAATACCAATTGTTCAACATTTGATCAAGAGGATTATCCAAGCACTGATGAAGCTGACACCAAGGTTGGAAGTATCCCAGATCTAACTCTTGATGAATGGGCAAACAAGGTACATGCTTTTGATCCTTATCAAGAAATAGAAGAATCTGAGTTAGGAGTCTATTGCATGCATGAAGAAAATCAGCCTATTCCTAGCATCACCAAGCCAGACCACAAGGATGACAATGAGGTATGGCAGTTGTTTTTTGATGGATCAAGGAGTAGACAAGGTGCAGGAGGGGGAGCTATGCTTGTTTCACCACAAGGAGTTAAGTATTATTCAACTTTTAGATTTCAGTTTGCATGCTCTAATAACACTGCTGAATATGAAGCTTGATACAAGGATTGCATTGGTCAATCAAGAGAGGGATAAAGAACTTGCAAGTCTTTGGTGACAGTGAGTTGATTGTCAACCAAGTTAAGGGGCAACATGCTGTCAAGAATGATCTACTCAAGTGCTACAAAAACAGGGTGTGGGACCTCATTGAAGATTTTGAGGGTTTTGGCATAAAATCCATTCCTAGAAAAGAGAACCAAGCTGCTGATAGGCTTGCAGCAGTTGGGGCAGCCTTTGACGTTGTTGAAAGCATTCAAAAAGATAAGCTACAGCCAAACATCCATGTGATCATGAGGCCTTCAAGCACTGCACAACAATGTAAGTTGGCAAGTGTTTGAAAATGATCAGCAAATCATCCATTTCTTGCAAGAAGAGGCTGAGTTCTCAGCTAAAAATTAGGAAAAGTTGGAGCAGCAGTATGGTGACCAAGTGGTATAGTTGAGAACCAACAAACTACCAAAGGGACTTATTACTTTGGAGTCCATTTTCAATCCTAATGATCAGTTTAGGAAGGAGAAAGCAAACATCCAAGTCAAGGGAGAAGATTCAGTGTCCATCTCGGTGGAAGAAGGCAAATCACTCCAAATTGGTAAGATGACAACTGAACAAGAAAGGTATGAGTTCATACAACTTTGTCAAGAATTCCCTGATGTGTTTGCTTGGAGCTATGAAGATTTGAAAGGTTTCAATCCTGAGTTAGCTCAACACACCATTGAATTGGATCCAAGTACTAAGCCCATCAGGAAAAAACAAAGGCCAGTCAATCCACACATGGAGCCTCTCATGAGAAAAGAATTGAATAAGTTGATAGAATCAAGAATCATATTCCCTATCAAGCATTCTAGTTGGGTAGCCAACTTGGTTCCAGTAAGAAAGAAGAGTGGGGAAATCAGATTGTGTGTTGACTTTAGAGATTTGAATAGAGCATCTCTCAAGGATCATTATCCACTTCCTTCTATGGAGCAAATTTTACAAGTTGTTGCTGGCTCCGAGAGGTTTTCATTACTTGATGGCTATTTGGGGTACAATCAGATTATGGTGAAAGAAGAAGATCAGTTCAAGACAGCCTTTACAACCAAATGGGGAACTTATGCATACAAGAAAATGCCATTTGGGCTGTCCAACACTGGAGCTACTTTCCAAAGAGCAATGGACATGGCATTCAAGGATTTGATTAACAACATGGTGCTGATATATCTTGATGATATCACTGTTTTTTTTCAAAAATGCAGCAGACCATCTCTTTCATTTGAGACAAGTGTTCCAAAGGTGTAGAAGATTTGGAGTATCCTTGAATCCTAAAAAGTGTATTTTTCTAGCCCATGAAGGAAAACTCCTTGGCCACATTGTCTCCAAAGAAGGATTAGTAATTGATCCAGAAAGAGTTGAAGCCATAAGAGCACTACCATTGCCAAGCCACAAGAAGGCCCTTCAAAGTTTCTTGGGGAGAATAAATTTCATTTGGAGGTTTGTCCCAAATTTTGCAGCCCTGTCAAGCCTATCACCAAGATGTTAAAGAAAAGCATGGCTTTCAAATGGACAAAGCAAAGGAAAGGAAATTTTTGAAGCAATCAAAGAAGCCATCTCTCAAGCCCCAACTCTCATCAACCCAGATTTCTCCAAGGATTTCATCCTCTATGCATTTGGGGGTGATGATACTATTTCTGCAATTTTGGTACAACAGAACAAAGACAATGATGAGCAGCCAATTACTTTCTTCAGCCAAAGCCTGGAGGACTATGAGGTGAAGTATTCCTTCATTGAGAAGCATGTTCTTGCAGTAATCAGGAGCTTGAAGAAATTCAAGCATTTAGTTTCAAACAACAAGGTTCAATTGTTGGTTTCTCATGTGGGAGTTAAGGACTTCCTCCTCAACAAAGACTTGAATGAAAAAAGGGCAGGTTGGATTACTCGTGTCATGGAGTATGACATTGAGATCAAAGTCACCAAGTTGGTCAGAGGAAAAGGATTGTGTGAGCAGCTGATTTTGAGCAAACAAAAGGAAGCATGCAATGAGAAGGAGGCTATTTTGGCATTGCAAGACAACCATGAGCAAGGAAGCACTCAAGAGGAAAATAATGGTGTCCCCATTCCTTACTGGACCCAAGACATAATGCACTTCCTAAGCATAGGTCTATGCCCTCTAGAGATGAACAAGACCAAAAGAAGACACTTCAGATTGCAGGCTGTCCCATATGCCCTTGTTGATGGTGTTTTGTTCAAAAGGGATGTGAATGGAGTACTGCTGAGATGCATTGGTACAAATCAGATTCATAGGGTGTTGGAAGAGTTCCATGGTGGACCAGCTGGTGGTCATTTTGCACCAAGAGTGACAGATCTAAAGATCATGAGGGCTGGCTATTATTGGCCCAAGATTTTCAGTGATTGTTATGCATGGATCAAGAGGTGCAAGAATTGTGCATTCTTCATAGGTAAAGAGAGAGGCTAGCTGCCCTTCCATTGCATCCAATTTCAGTTGACCAGCCATTCATGCAATGGGGTTTAGACTTCATTAGAGTCATTAATCCCAATTCAAGCCAAGGGCACAAATGTATTTTAACAGCACCGGATTATTTCACCAAATGGATCAAGCAAGTAGCACTCAAGGAAGCAAATGAATCTAGATCCTAGACTTCTATGAGGGAATAACAACCAGATTTGGCATACCTGCTACAATAATATCATATAATGCATCGCATTCATGGGTCCAAGGTGACTAAATGGGCTGTCAAGAATGGGATCTACCTAAGTACTTCATCAAACTATTACCCTCAGGGTAATGGCTAGGATGAATCTACAAACAAGAACTTGTTAAGGATCATTAGGAGGACTCTTGATGAAAATTAGAGGTCTTGGCATACTAAGTTGAAATCAGCCTTATGGGCTGATAGGATAACTCCCAAGAGATCTACAGGTAACTCTCCATTTAAGCTTGTTTATGGAAGAGAGGTAATTTTTCCCATGTCACTTGAGTTGCCAACATTGGAACTCATGAAACAGTTGGAGTTGTTGGAGTTTGAGCCCATGGAGGTTAGATATGCAGAATTGATGGAGCTCCAAGAAATCAGAAATCAGGCATCCCAAGCAATGGAGAAGGATCAAGCTTTGATAAAGAAGACCTTTGATAGAAGGCCAAGAATAGATCCTTCCAAGTTGGAGATCTAGTGTTAAAATGGGATGCAGATAGAGCAAAACCGGGAAGGCATTCAAAATTTGATGCCATTTGGAGTGGCCCATACATGGTCACAAAGTGTAAGGACAACAATGCTTTCCAATTGTCTTCATTGGATGGTGAAGAACTGCAGATTCCAGTCAATGGAATCCATCTAAAGCATTGCTATCTGAAAGGAATTCTCCACCTTGTACATATTAGCTTAGGTTTTCATTCCTCCAAGTGCTTGTGCACATTGTTTTGTTGTAGTTTAGTTTTCTTTCCCTAAGTGCTTTGGCACAAGCTTGTTGTTCCTGGGAATGTGTTTGCAGGCCTTGCTCCATCAGATGATATTCCATCTTCCTCCTTGTAGTGTTCTAGTTAGTTGGGGTATCAAACAGAGAATTTGATGACTCCATGCCCAATGGATTGCTTCAAGAAACTGGTAACTTCATCCAAGCAGAAGATGACCCCTCTGAGTCACCAAAATTGTTATCCAAAATGTGCCCCTTGCTCATTTTGTGGCTAACTCCTTTCATTCTTCCCTCTCTTGTGCCTCAGTCATAAATTTTTTTCTTTTTAGGGACTCAAAACTTTCTGGAAATGGCACCATTGGATAGAGCTCTTTCTCAGCTTTCCAGAAAGGTAAATTTTTCCTCCTAACTCCATGTATTTTTGAAGTTATGGCTTAGCTGGAGTTTTTGTGGGAAATTTTCCCTAAAAGGCCCGTAGCCAATGAGATGCCACCATGTGTCCAAGGAAGTGGTGGGGTCGGAGGAAAACTTGGGTTTTTTACCAAGTGTTTGGAAAAGTTTTCAAAAGGAATATTTTCCCCGCAGGCCCGCCGTGAATCAGATGATGCCACGTGTCCAGGGGAAAAATTGAAAAAAAATGACTAAGTGTTGGTGCAGGGAGAATTTTAATGAAGAAGGCCCGTGCCCAATCATATTGTGCCATGTGTCCTATGGCACCGGACTAGTAGAGCGCGGAGGAAAGGTTAAAATTTTGGCGAAGTGTTTTGCCAAATTTTCAAAAGGAAGTTTTTGGCCCACCCCCCGCCAACCAATCATGTTATGCCACATGTCCCCGGGGGTCGGAGCTGCGGAGCACGGGGGAAGCTTGGGAAATTTTCCCAAAGTGTTGGTGCAAAAGTAAAAATGTTTGTGGAGGGCCCATGGCTAATCAAATGATGCCACGTGTCTCAGGCTGGCGGGAGGCGGGGAGAAATTGAGAAAATTTTCCCAAGGGAAAACAAAGGAAATTTAAAAGGAAAAAGCCCTCCCCCAAAAGCGTGAGCCAATGGAATTGTGCCATGTCTCGTGGTGGAAAATCTAGAGAAAAGCCCGCAAGGAAAATTCGAAGGGGAAAGCCCACATCCAATGGGGTTTTGCCACAAAATTTCAAAAATGGTCAAAAAAGCAAGCCCATGGAAAATTCAGAAGGAAAGGCCCGCACCAATTGCCACGTGTCCTCAACTCATCGGCCTGACGGAATTTTTGGAAAATTTTCCAAAGGGCAAAACAAAGGAAAATGAAGCAGGATAGGCCCGCATCCAATCAGAACATGCCACCTATCTCGGAATGGTAGAGCATGGGGATTTTTGGGAAATTTTCCCAAATGCAAAAAGGTGAAAAATTCAAATTTTCACCCGCCAATCCGATTTGGCCCTGTTTTGCCCTAAAACTTCAAACGGCCATATCTTTCGATCCAGAGCTCGGTTTTTCATGTTCTTTATATCAATGGAAAGCTGGTGAAATTATCTACAAGATTTTAGGGTCATTTTTGTATTTTGATGGATTTTAGAGAGAGAAAATAAGAAAATACCTCTGGCACGTGGTCATGGATAGAAATGACGTTTCAACCACCATTTTTAATGAAGAATGGCTCGCATTCTCTCCCAGCATGGCTAAAAATGTCAGGGGATGGGCCTGTAAGGATGCCCATGCTGTTTTGATTGTGTTTTGGTCAATGGTTGAATCTTCCCATGTTTTCCCATGTTTCTCTCTCCTGGGGTCGTGGCTTGCACTGTAAAAGCCAGAATGGGTTCATTTTTGCAAGGGAGACACTTTTTCAGCTCTGCAACTTTCCTTTTCTTCCTCTTTGGTAGAATTTGTGAAAATTTTTACCTTTCCATGTAATACAACACCCCTTTTGCCTCTTGATCACTGTAATGCATTGTATTGGATCTGAAATGTTAATATATGTTATGTGATTAAAATCCCTCAATCCTTTCATATATCTATCATTGTTTTCCTGATCTTTCATTACATTTTGAGCAATTTGTGCATGCTTTGTGTTGTGTTTTCTTGTGGATTATGTATGTATTACAGTATCGTGTCTACAACTCCTTTGGTGCATCACTTCATTAGCATTAGCTTCATTTTCTTGCATTCCCTATCTTTGTCCCCTTGGAATTTAGAGTAGGAACTAGGAATTCAAACCTCTGCAACTTGTAAGTGACATATCTGATCAGAGGAGTTTGAGGAACCAACCTCTAATCTGGAGATTCCTCTCCCATTTTTACAAGTCCCACACTTGGGGAAAGGATTCTAGATGTCTAAGATGTCAAAATAGAAGTCGATCAACACCTGTGGGTGCCGCTGATTTGCAACAACAAGACCTCTTCCCGATTTTCCCAAACAAAAGGGGAAGGAGACCCAAATGCACACATTAAGGCCTACGCCACACCATTCGAGAACTTCTCCTTGGGATGGGGTTGTTTCCAAAATATTCCCCAAAAATTTAGAGGGCATCACCCTCGATTGGTATTCTGAGAATACCGAAGCTTCCATCTATTCATTTAAACAACTCATTTTGAGTTCATCAAGGTGTTTGACATGAACAAACCTGTTGAGAATAGGAATCGGTGAATTCTTGCATAATAAACAAGAACATAATGAATTTGTTGCTCACTTCATCCAAAGATGGCATATAGTCCTTTATTCTTTGGCAAGTGCTCCAAACATGGACCAAATGGAACTAGGTGATTTATTCCTTCATTCTCTCAGTAGAGAGGTAAAGGAAGAAGTCTAGAAGTTCCCACTAAGGACTTACGATGAAGTACTTGAGAGCACCCTCTCGAATAGATCAAGCGGTAATAGATAGATAGCATGTGTAATACGTATGGAACAAATGGGAGGTTAATCACCCCTAGCTAGAATACTACGACTTATCCTACCACCACAAACGTTAATCAAGGACCTAAAATAATTAACAAAAATCATAGCACAATAACGGTGGAGTAATTGACCAAGCTAAAAAGGCAAATGTTGTAAATACTCCACCACTAGTTAACAATCAACAAAGCAACAACTTTACCCCGACAATCAATTCGGTGGATTTTAATCATCCAAAACAACATAACAACGCAGGTCCAAACAAAGGGTCCAAGACAAAATGCAACTGGATATCAAAACCAAAACCAAAACCAAAAACAACAAGTGTAAAACTTTAATCCTAATAGTCAACGGTTTAATCAGAGTTTTGGACCACAATATGTGCCAAACCAGCAACCTAGGAATTACAATCCTAACTCGTATTGTGGTTTCCACAAGATTCAAGGCCATGACACTAGAATGTGCCGTGATTACAATAAGTTCATGCAACGTCTACTAGAAGAACAAAGACAACTTTTCATAGATATGTTCTTAGTAGATCCTACATCACCTGCACCAAATACTTTCACGGGAGCAGTCTCCCCTCAAAATGCTCCCCTCAAGATCTTCAACAATCCACTCCCAAATCACAATAACAACAAATTAAATCCAAATGGGATGAACAAGAGTGTAATGATAGGAAACAATGATCATGAAGCCTCAACTTTGCTAAATCCACCTATCGCACCGTAATTAGGAAATCAGCTATGACCCAAGATAGTCAGTTTGGTTGAGTTAGACACTGAGCTACCCGTGGAAGCCGTAACAAGGACACGAGAGTATTCCTCTCAGCCAAGTCCAAGTTACCTGCTAGAGACAGATAACATTCAACAACCATTAGTAAAACCATAGGTTCCTATGATTTAATTAATGACCTAACGAAGACCTTCTCTCACATCTCCTTTTTGGACTTATTAAAGAACTCCCTACCCATAGGGCTGCTCTTTTAGAAGCATTAGGTTTAGGTCATTTAATTAACATCACTCCACCTCCCGAAACACAGGTAAACCATATAGAATTTGATATCCACCCTCCGAGGCAGCCGGATAGGGATACCGAGTTTATATTTGACATAAACAAAATGCCAACAGATGTTGAGATTGCACACAGAGGTGATCCAACCTTACATTTGCAAGTGTGGGTTTATAATAATTACGTTAAACGTGCAATGGTTGATGATGGGGCAGCAGTTAACATAGTCCCCTTCTCTTTCCTTCAAAAGCTAGGGTATGGAGAAACAAATTGTTCCATGACTCGGAATACACCAAGAGACTATGATAGCCTTAAGGCCACTTCGATTGGGACTGTAATACTATTAGTCACCTTAAGACCAAAAACATTCCTAATTGAGTTTTATATTATAGATTGGGAAACCAATTATAATATGATCCTTGGCGACCATGGATACACCGTATGAAGGCAATCCCTTCTACGTTATTTCAAGAAGTAAGATTCTTGCACTTGGGAAAGGTATTCATAGTAAAAGGTGATCCAAAACCATTCGATATACACCTAGCGAGACTGAAGAAAAGGCCAGGCATTCACTCTGAGTTTGAACTCCCAACAAACCAACTTAATAAACCAACCGACGCAAAACCAGAAGAAAAGTTGGTACCTACAACAGAACTAGAGACTATGAACCTAATCAAGAATATCCCAGCCCTCAAAGATGAGGCTAACATTGTAGAAACAGTATCATTAGGAACTACTGCAAAGATTGTCGAATTGCTAAAACAGATCTACTAGTTTTCCCGCCATTTTATTCTCGTAGGTATGGGATAAACCCTAGGAGTTAGTTCTCTGCTAGTGAAGAACTCTGCATGGTAGAAGTAACCAAAGCAGAAGAAGTTGACGTAGCAAATGTCCCAATGTCCATCTTCCCAACTAAATATTGGACTCTCCATTTTGATGAAGCTAGATGTCATTATGGGGCTGGGGCATGTGTGATCTTTACTTCTCCCGAGGGAAAGATCTTACCGTTCGCCTTTAAACTAAATTTTGAATGTACAAACAACAACGCTGAGTACGAAGCCCTCCTCCTTGGCCTCATCTTAGCTAAGAGGCTCAGTGTTAATGACATCAAGGTGTTAGGAGACTCTCAATTAGTAGAAAACCAAGTCTCTGAGGTGTATGAGACTAGAGCTGAACATTTACAACTCTACAAAACAACAATATTAGATATGAGTAAAGGATTTAAATTCATATCAATTGAAGCAATCCCATGAGAACAAAACCTTCTCACAGATTTGATAGCAACCTCAGCTTCACGTTTCACTCCCAACAGTGAGTTGGAAGACATTTGTTTCATGGTATCCCTCTGTACGGAACCATTAGTAAAGAACGTATCAAACCCTCTTTTTACAAACATAACTGAGAACAAATCTACTATCTTAGATCACATTGATAGTGATAGAGCCACTCTTGATTACTCAAACACTTATGTAGAGTTACATCTCACCCATCACATGGTAGATTTGTCCTTAATCCCACATTCGTCTTCTTACTTTGGAAACCCCATGGTAGAGCTCCCCCACAAAAATAACTTGACATATACGTGGTAGAGAATGGAGAAGATCTAGACCTACCTCCACCATTACTGCCCGAGTTTGAATAAGGTAACACTTCTTTAATCAAAGAAATGATTGATATTAACATTGGAATGGAGGAAGAATCGAAGATCTTGAAACTAGGATCTTCGTTAACTCCAAAAGAAATAGAGATACACACTCGAATCCTCAGAGAACATCAAAAGGCTTTTACATTTAATTATAAAGAAATGATAGGAATTGCACCACACATCACAGTACACAACCTCGTCACCAAACCAGATGCAAAGCCAATTAAACAAAAATCGAGACCAATGAAACCCAAGGTAGCTCTCATGGTGAAGGAAGAGGTAATGAAGCTTCTCCAGGTAGGGTTCATCAAACTGGTTGATTACTCTCAGTGGGTATCTAATATCATCCCCGTTCTAAAAAATAATGGGAAGATACGCATCTACATAGACTTCCAAGACATTAACAAGGCGTGTCCCAAGGACGACTTCCCATTACCATCCATTGATGTCATCGTTGATGCAACAACTAGATTTGAGCTTTTGTCTCTCATGGATGGATTTTTAGGATACAACCAAATTAGAATATTTGAACAAGACCAAGCCAAAACCACATTTATAACTCCTTGGGGAACCTATTGCTATGCTGTTATGCCATTCGGTCTCAAGAATGCTGGCACTACATACCAATGGGAAATGACATATATATTTCATGATCTTATTCATAAAATCATGGAATCTTATGTAGATGACTTGTTGGCTAAAGCCAGAAGTGTTGTGATCACCCGGAAGTGCTCCGCATCATTCTTTCATGTTTGATAGAATACGGAGTCACACTAAACCCAGAAAAATGTATATTTGGTATGAAAAGAGGAAAACTCCTGGGTTACATCATATCATCACAAGGGATTGATGTGGACCCAGCCAAAATCTAGGTTATTCTCGAAATGATCCCACCTTTGGATAAATCTAGAATTAGGTCATTTCTTGGGAAACTCGGTGTAATCCGAAGATTCATCCCAGATTTAAGCTTTGCCATTCATCCAATTAATAATCTACTCAAGAAAGATTATAGTATCGATTGGACTAAAGACTGCAATGAGGCTTTTGAAGTAGTTAAGCGTTTCTTGTTGTCACCACCTACGCTAATGCCTCCTAAGCCAGACCACCCTTTAATCTTATATTCGCGAGCTACCAATGTCTCACTAGCCTGCATGTTGGCTCAAGAAGACGATGACAAAAGAGAACGCGTGATCTATTTATTAGCCGAACATTACTTGATTATGAGACACGTTATACGTAAGCATAATGTGAATGCCTTGCCATAGTCTTTGCAACCAAACGATTAAAACATTACATACTAAACAAGAAAAATGGGTCATTGTAAAAATAGACCATTTACGAACTTTCCTCAAGCAAGGGTCCTTGTCTAAAAAGGTGGATGCTTTATAACCTTAATGGGTGAATTCAAATTAACTTTTGTAAACCGAAGTATATTAAGGAAAAATCATTGCGGATTGGTTAGGTGACAACCCATTAGACAGAGGTGATCTCGTAGATCTAGATTTACTTGATGAATACGTATATTACATCGAAACCAAACCTCGCATCTCCGAATGTCCTTGGTATGCTGATATTATTAATTATATCATGGGCCATGCATATCCGAAAGGTGCTACACGCAAAAAAGAAGGGGTTATGCATTATCATAGATAAATACATTATTATAGAACAAGTGCTCCATTGTAAGGCTTTCGATGGAATGCTCCTAAGATGTGTTGACACAGAAGAATCCAAGAAGATTCTCTACGAATTTCATAGTGGAATGTGTGGTGGAAATTTTGGAGGTCATGCCACTACCCACAAAATACATTGGATGGGCTATTTTTGGCCCACTCTAGAGCACGACACAGTAGAGTTTGTACGCAAGTGTCATAAATGCCAAGAATTTTCCCACGAGATTCACATGTCGGCACAAGCTCTACAACCAATCACAACTCCATGGCCCTTTTCTACATGGGGCCTAGATTTGATAGGGAAATTATCTCCCTCATCAACAGATGGCCATAACTTCATAATCATGACCACCGAGTATTTTACCAAATGGGTAGAGGCTATGCCTCTCACCACTGTACTAGGTTCCGTGATCACCAAGTTCATTTTAAACCAGATCATTTGTAGGTATGGTGTTCCACAAATCATTATCTTAGATAATGGTACTTCCTTTAAGAATGATGAAGTCCATGAGCTATGCAGTAAATTTAAAATAAACCATCATACTGGCCTCCCTGTATTACCCTTAAGCCAACGGACAGGCTGAAGCAACAAACAAAACATTGAAAGCTATTCTCCTTAAAACGGTAAAAGAAAACAAATGAGATTGGCATTTAAAGTTATATCTAGCCTTGTGGGCCCACCAAACCTCAATAAGAACACCAACAGGAGCAACTCCTTTCTCATTGGTATTCAGAGTAGAAGCAGTTCTCCCACTTGAGGTTGAAATACCCAATCTCCACATCTCACTACAAGGGATTCTGGATGAAGAAGCTTATAGAGAAGCATGTCTCTCCCAACTAGAAAGCCTAGATGAGGCCATATTAGACGGTGAAAAGTGGCATAAAGTTTATGCTGACCAAATGTGCCAAAGCAAAGATAACAAACAGGTCTATAAATGGGAAATATATGAAGGAGATCTAGTTCTAAGGCTAGGCAATTTGGATTAACAAAAATACCTGTGAAGGAAGGAAATTCTGGCCCAAATGGTTGGGTCCATACCGAGTCACGAAAGGCTATGGAAATGGTGCATCTCTTATGTACAATGGAAGGTGAGGAATTTGGTGAAACAGCTTAATTCCTTGCATCTTAAATGATTCGTGCATAAAAGCAACTCCGCACTATTTGTATAATTATATCTACATTGCATCTTCATGTAGTTAGGTTCATTTTGTCCATTCGTTTCGTAAAAGTTTGTGATCAAGGAACTTATTCTCAAAGCAATTCATTATAAACTTCTGATGGTATTGGCATAAGCATTCCAATCATACTTCTTCATTTTTATAACATCATCAACCATTTCAAAATCATTTCATCAAATAAAGCTAGATATGACAAAGTCTTAACGAGTAACCATACCAAGGTCTGCATGCTTGTTCTCACTTTTGGTTTCTTCCTAGGATAGGTGTCTTGCCTATGATCTATTCTATAAGCTTCATAGTGTCGCATCTATCCCATACTTATATCTCTTTGGAAGAACATACTAACATTTTGCTCAAACAAATAAGCCAAACACAGATCAAACAGAAAATTTTATTTTTACACATTTCCTTGCCCTACCAACCTTCGGTGATGAACTTGCATCTCTTACTAGTGATGTAGGGTTGAGAAAGGATGGGAATACCCTTACTCGCCTATACCTTGTCCATGGTGATAAGCCCACACTTCTTACTAGTAGCATGGAGAAAGGTGTAGGGGTCCTCTTAAGCAATAACGTTGAAGGTCATAAGAAAATAGTTCAAGTAAACCTTGGCAATCTTAAGTCAAAAACAGATGAATTAGATGTCCAAAATTCCAAGAGAGCTCAATACCCTAAAAACTAGATTTTGTCTACCATGTGGCCATCTACGGATCTAAGTCTAGATAAACCGCAAGGCAAGTCACATTCTAAACTATGGAGTCACTTGAGTAGAGTAGGTTTGTAGCATACTAATTTGGTTCCATCAAATATTTTTCTATCTCTCATCACTATCAATCAATAAATTTCATAGTTTGTGCCCTTTCTAGCTCTCGGTGGTTAGCCCTCGCATCTTACTAGTTGCGTGAAGATAGGAGTGGAGCAAGTTCATCTACTCATCATATCGTTTATCATCTCTTTTGTCAAAAAAATGAAGTACCAAAAATTGCTTATAGAAACTAAAGTTCAAGATCACATTGTGTCTCGCATTATCATATATCAGCATCATGAAATACAAAAAGAAAGAAAGCATTTGTATCATTTTTCCTCTATTGCATACATTCTGAAAAGCATATAAAAACAACATTATAGTTTACATGCGGAAACGAATCACAAAATCATAGACACCAAGAGTTTGATCCAAAAATTATATATATATATATATAATCAAGTTTCCTGTACAATGCCATCATGCACTAGGCATGATCAAAATGCTCAATGAGCCCGGGAAATAAAAAATAAATCATATAAACAATCTAAGAGAGCCAAGCAGCCTCTCAACCCCTATGAGATCCCTCTAAAGGTGCACAACCATGTCTAGGACTCGGCCACGCTTGGCGGCGCTCTAAGTGCACGAAGGGCTTACAATCCCAAACAAGATGGCATGTGGCCTCGCTATGAGAGCGGCTCCTCATTAGATGCTCTGTTATCTTATATCTGTCCAACTCGGTGCAAAGGGTAGTCACCATCTTGGCCACATGCCAAACAGGGGAAAAAATGTCGGTATGCCTACCTGGCCATAGAGGGCCCCTCAGTATCCACGGATAGCTCGGCGCGAGTCTTCTCTATGGGGATCATCAGGGTATTAGTGCATACCCGGTGAATTAGGTCTTGCCACTCATCAGTAGTCTCTACAAGAAAAGGAGGAAACAAGTTAGAAATAGTCAAAAGATAAAAACAAAAATAAGCAAAAGGAGAGATAGCAACTAAGGCAATCCTAACTAGAAACAAACATTAAGAGAAGGATGATAACTCACTCGGATCTCTCGGGCCTCCAAGAGGGATCCCTAGGGTTAGCACCTACCACAAATGTCACCGCTAATTGATGTGCTCCTCCCGTATCTAGAGCAACATAGCATCCTACTATGGACTCATCCTCCCGCCTAAGTCCTGAGAAGGCGGCTCCTCTGAAACTAGAGTCACCCTCTCCGCACTCTACTCCACCCTCTCCACCTATAAGATATCCTGAGTGTCATGCCACTCGGGATCGCTATCCTCCTCTCCACCCGACTCACTGACCTTAGCCTCGGTCTCCTCCTCCATCTCTCCCCCTGTGAAATCCTCGGACTCAGAGTCTATATCAATGGGGTTGTTGTTGTTGTGGGCAGGAATGGCGACAATATGAAGTAAGGGTGCTTGAGGAGCATCTCCTCGAGTGCGTACTACCCACCTAGTTGCAATGGGGACACAGGAGTAACAATGGTCCAACCCCGGCCTCTAGGACCTCCCCTAGCCTCCCAAACTGATCTGAATACTGGCACCACTAGGGAAGCATACCAATGTAAGGAAGGCCAAACTACTGAGGCACTCGATCAAAGGGGTGTGTCTCCACCTTCCCTATCCTATCCACAAGCTGCCCTATGGTAGAGCAAGAGATCAAAGTGAGGGTCTCCTCGCCCCATAACCCTGCCATGGCTTGATAAGGTGTGGCCTCCATATCATCAGTAGTCAAGGAGGTGACTGGCTGGTGGGGTGCTCTAAGCACCGACATATCTGTCCATCTGGCTACCCTCACGGCTCCGGGATCCGCCACCTCTACACCTCTCCCATAAGGGATGAAATGCTCATAGACCCAACTCATAACTAGGGTCAGATGGCTCAATGACTGCCCTTGTAAATGAACCACCCGGTACAAATCATGATAGGTGGTCCCAAGTATGTTAGTTCCCAGGCATAAATCCGCCATGTCCCTCAATCTGTGTAATAATGGGGGACCAACAATAAAGTAAAGTGTCTCCTCCCTTGTCCCCAATCAATCTCAAGGCAAGGATCCCCATAATGGCCTGACGAATCAAGGGGATAGGCAAGGCTAGGAATAGAATGGACCCTCACCCCCTTCTTCAAACTAGTGGAGATAATCTGTCTCCCATGTATGAAGCCCATTGTGCTATCTCGAGCTCGTGACCCGCTTATCTCAAGTGTGAGTCGTCTCCCGATGATCGGACTCCTAAGATATGGTAGACATCCTCCAGGGTGATATTCCACTCACCCCTAACTCCTGGAAATTGGAAAGTGTTCCAATCAGCATCCCAATATGAAAACAAGTCACAAAGTATGTGACTAGAAGGTGCAACATGCGGGACCCGTGATATACGTAATATGTCGGCCCCTCAAGAAGTGTACTGCTCGGCTGAGAAATTGCATCCAACACCGCTTTGGAAGAGAATCCCACACTCTCTCTTAGATCCATCTGATATATTCCTCCTTCACTTGCATACACCCAAAAACATGTAAAAAGGAGTAAGTTAGTATTCAAATGACATTAGAAAAATCATGAAAGCAGGTAAGAATGCTAGAAATGCAAAAATGATTTCAAACAAGTATGATTTTAGAGTTCTATAAAGGACCACCACCCTGAGTAGGGCGGTGGTTCCAAACCACCGCCTTAAAGGTGGCGGTCCTATAACCACTACCCTGATCAAGGAGGCGGTTGTGTAACCACCACCCTGCTCAGGGTGGCGGTTGTGTCCCAAATTTTTGCACGGGTCACGTGCCCTAAATGATGCCTAAAAACATGAAAAATGACTATTTTTACCAAAACAAAGCCTACCCATTAGGTGCCCCCTAAATGATCCTATTAAACTGACATTTTCAAAAATAATCCCCCATGACAAAGATTTCATCATTTTAACATTTTGGGGATAAAAACATTAAATCAAGAAAAACTAACCTATGATCTCGCAGTCGATGTTCCACTCGTGGAGGCATGATCACTATCTCGTCATGAATGTTTTGACTATACTCTCGCCGAAAACATCATCGTGGGTCCCAGAGCTCAAAATCAATCAAATCAACATGTGCAAATGAATAGGAAAATGGGCCTATTTTTACATATATAACATCTTGACTTGTTTTAAATGCCCTTTCGCAGGTTTGGAGCACCGACGGAGGTAAGTTCTTATCCTCGTACAAATGTAAGTCCTCACTTCGTATTATTTTAGCATTTATTTTTCGATTTATTTTATCTATCTGCACTTGAGTCCTCTTTTCATTTTATAGGTAGCAGGAATCTTGGAGGGCGTCATTTCGACACACGGATGTGTCAGGTATAATTTCTAACTTCCCATTTCGGGACCACCATACTCGGACCCACCGTTTTATGCCTCTTCATGGCTAAAACGCTTCTCTCGAGGGGGCAATATGTACGTACCCAAAATTGTAAGGTACTACACCACTGGAATAATGTTACATGTACCCCAATGATGATATAGGTCTCCTCGTAAGGTGTTCGGGATCCGGAAAAGCTCTCCAAGTACGTGTTAACATCCTGTATGTCCCGCTTAGCCCCTGTGTGCTTTGTTTTTCTCTTCTCCCCTCTTTTTATTTGTGTTTTGGTCTTCAATTATGAAACCACCACCCCGCCTAGGTGGCGGTCTCGTGACTGCCGCCTTGAGCAGTGGTGGCGGTCTCAGAACCGCCGCCCGCAGTGGCATGCATTCCTTTGCACATTTTCTAGAATGTTCTTTTTAATGTGACTGTAAATTTCAATGTTTACCAGATTTTTTCACCGCCTTTGCTCGTATTTATGATTCTGGTTCCCTGGAATAGTGTTTTTGCATTGTTTATGGTTAAAGAGTTCAAATTGGTTTTCACCTTTGGGTAAATGGGGATTCTATAAATAGCTGGTTGATCTTCAAGCAAAATGGCCCCTCAAATTTTCCTCTCATTTTCTCATTTCAATAGCTTAGTCTTTCAGTTTTGCTTAGGAATTCATAGTTTCATTTGTTACATGCATTGTTAGTGTTGTTTTGCTATTTAGAAGCCACATAATCTTCTTGTGCTAGTATTATTACTATTTCATGCAATCAATTGGAGTAGGATAGTTTAATTTTCAGTCACAAGCCATTATAGTTGTAGGTTTTTTTTTGTCAAAAGGGATAATTTCGTGTTCGGACGTTTTATGTTATATGAATCGCAATAAATCCCGCTAGGAATTGCATAAGCCAAGCTCTGTTCTCTTGCGCTATCCCTCTCCTACTCACATTATATTCAGTCTACATCCAAAGCTACCATTATTTTAATACCAAATTCTGTTGATGCTAACATCACATGCTTTTCTGGATTCACGTGAGCATGAAGGAACAAGGAGATCACACTAAGGGGACAAAGCCACACACAACCTGATTCATCAGCATGTCTATAAAATCTAGGTTCAAGCTATCAACATTCTAGTTAAAATATATCAAATAGAATAGTGAATCATTTCATTTCAATTAATCTCACTTTCGATATTGCTTTGGTGAAGTTGTGGGGATCGATAGTTTCGAGAAACTATGATTCATTCCTCACTTCGAGGTAGGATCGAGGTCTTTCAAATAGCTTAGATCAGAGTTATTCGGTTATTTAGAATAGATTTACAATCGCATTGCAAGTAGCTATACTTGACTACTTTTGTTTGTTTTAATTTCGTTATTAGTTTAGTTGTCAATTTCTAGATATATTAAATAATTGCTCTTTCAATTCTATTCAATAGTTTATCAAAAATAAAAATAGAGGAATATACATAGATATATCTTGCGTAGTTAATTTATTATGTCATTAGTTAGACTTATATCTTTTCCTTTTACATGACAATCACAAGATTTTAGAGAGCACAGAGAATATGTATTCGAGCCAATAGTGCCTCAACCCAATTTTGTTGCAGCAATAACTGATATAGACCAGAATCTCATAATTCAGGTCTTCCAAGTAACAATAGACCTACAAGAAATCAGCTCACAACTAAGAGGACTAAACATAGAAGACGAAAAAGCATATACGTTTTGGTCAAACCAACCAAACTACAGATTACCCTGGATAAATGTATGCATGAATGTAGAAGGGCTTGAAAGAGAGAAAATGTTCGGTTGTGATCCTTTGGTCCCACAACTAGACGTAGGAGACACTCTCACTGACATAGACACTAGCTTAAGAATTTAGGTTGCAAGAACGCCTGTAAGATACTCTGAGAAGATTACACAACTGTTAATTCTAAACATAGAGGCCGAAAAGGCATACGACTACTAGATACTAGGGATTAGGGATTGATTCTCGCATATGACCATAGGAGGTCCACAACAACCACGATTTTATGGTTGTGATCCATAGGTCCCATAACCCAATAGACCCACGGGACAATCGACATTGATGCTGGTTTACGCACATTAGTATTTAGATCCACTCCACTTCCACCAATCATCATTACACAGTTATCCTTGTTAGACATAGCAGCTAACAAAGCTAAAGATTTCTGGACTAGACCAGAGAATCGCCCATAGAATCCACTATATATCCATCATCCATCTTATGACCCTATCTGGAGACATACACGAAACAATCCCAGGTCATTTTCCCGTATCCCACAACCTATAGATTGGATCACGCCAAAGCTTGATATTGATTGGAGCCTTTGAGTAGTCATCCTCGCCAATCGATCTATCACACCGGTTCAAGTTAGGAGGGCCTTCTTTGCCTTAGATTTGTAGATTCCATTAGTGCGCATGTCGAAGATATAAGATTACCTAACTAATTTTCCTTTACCCCACGTATATTCTATCCCCACCGGCTGTCTCAGCACGACCTCAGGAGGTTGGGTGCGAGGAAGAGTTACTTGTAGATTCCCATGCTCTCTTGTCACTTTTCCATCGTACATAAACCCATGGATTCTTTCAAAAGTGCCTTAAAAAAGATAGGGGTAGTCATCAAGCCTAGTGAAGGGTGTGATGTTATTTGCAAACAATTTGAAATGCATACATATTTAGAGGTCATCACACTAATTTATAAATATGTCTATCGTTATAAATGGAAGCCAAGTAATGGTGTCTCCTTGTATCCAAGGATCAAGGACTACTGGGGTTTGTGTAAGGATTGGACATTCAAGAATCATTGATTTTCTTAATTAGAGTGTTGTTGCATCTGGAGAAAAATTCTCAAACATTGGAGTAATGCATCTTGGAAAATAAAATTGAACCTCAAAAATCCTCTCAAATTGTTAATTTACACAAGCACTAGACATATCAATCTCTATTCTTCGAATGAAACCTTCGTTTCCCGATAGCTTGCAATTGAAATAATTATTCAAAAGAGTGTAAAAATGATCAAATTTTCTTGGTATCCTAATTTGATAGACCCAAAAATACCACTGGACTTGTTATTCTCAATTTATAACACTCTTGGAGCTCCAAATATTACACACGGTATAGAAATAAATAAGATAATTGTATTGGGTGATATTTCTTTTCTTGAAGTGTTCTTGGATATCTAGCATTTACCTCCTTCAAAATATTAACAGATGAAAGGAATCAAATTGTGATGAATCTCTTTGAATGTTCTACCTATGAAGAAAATGAACCCTTTTCATTTGAATACTCTCTATCAGTAATAACAAGAATGGGTAAGACAAATAACATATTAGTTAGTGAAATAGTTCCCATGTGATGGGGAAAAGAAGATAGTTTTATTGGGTAACATTTCTTTGTGCAAGCATCCCGTAGGGAAGGGGCTATTTAGAATGTGGTTGTGCAAAATTTTTATTAGATATCTGGAATTTATATCCTTAAAAATTGCTATACCGAATTGTGTACATGCATCGGGATGGTCGGGTAAATGCTAGTGGAGGCTTCGTTTTGATGTCCGACGGTGCCATTGCTTCGAGGTCAGCTACTTTGTCTGGGTGTAGTCCCTTAAGAGCCCTAAGAGTAAAAAATGATATAAGTTCACCGGGTGATTTCTCGGTCTCCATGTAACCTTAAGAGGTTTTGTCTAATCCTACACCTCCACATCAGGACCCTCTACAAAATCATGTCTTAGTTTTATCCTTATCATTTCGGTTTTCTCGGTCCTATTGTTTGTAATAGTGTAAAAGACTACGAGTTTGAGTCAGTGTAAGGTTTTCCAACACATTATTTTGAAAACGGAAGCTCTTGAAACTAAACCAAATACACTAACATGTCTAGGTGGCTAGGTAAATGCTAGTTGAGGCTTTGATTTGGTGTCATACTATGTCATTGCTTCCAGGGCTACTTCATTCAAAGCGTAGTCACTTAAGATCCCTGAGAGAAAAAGGCTATAAGTTCCTAGGGTGATTTCTTGGTCAGCATCACACCTTGAGAGTCCTCTTCTAATCCTACATCTCCATGTTAGGACCCTCTACGAAATTTTGTCTCGGTTTTCTCCATCTCAATTTAGTTCTTTTGTTGTGTTATTGTTTACAACAATGCAAAATACTACAATTTGAGTCAGTGTAAGGTTGTTCAATGCATTATTTTTGCAAACGGAAGCTCTTGTCACAAAACTAATTACACCAACACATCTAGGTGGATAGGTAAACACAATTGGAGGATTTTTTTGGTATTGGAGAGTGTCGTTATTTCGGGATACTTTGGTTGGGCGTAGTCCCTTAAGAGCCCTGAGAGAAAAAGGGCTATAAGTTCAGGGGAGATTTCTTGGCCATTGTGGCACCTTGAGAGGTTTTTGTCGATAATACACCTCCATGTTGGGACTCTCTACAAAACCTTATATTGGTTTCTCCATCTCAATTTTGTTCTCTCATTGTCATATTGTTTGCAACAATGCAAAATACTACAATTTGAGTCAATGTAAGGTTGTCCAACGCATTATTTTGCAAACAGAAGCTCTTGGCATGAACCAACTACACCAAAACATCTAAGTGGCTTGGTAAATTACTTTGGAGGTTTCGTTCCAGTTCTAGATGTTGTCATTTCTTCTCGGCTATTTCCTACGGATGTAGTCCCTTAAGAGCCCGAGAGAAAAACAAGGATATAAGTTTTTCGAGTGATTTATAAGTCTGCCGCACCTCGAGAGGTGTCATCGATCCTACACCTCCGCATCAATAATCTCTATAACATATTTTCTAATTTTTCTCCATCTCAATTCAGTTCTCTCATTGTCCTATTCTTTGCAACAATGAAAACTATTGCAATTTGAGTCCGTGTAAGGCGGTTTGTCTAACACATTATTTTACAAAAAAAGCTCTTAGCATAATAATAAATACACCATCACATCTGAATGGCTAGGTAAAATATTATGGAGGCTTCATTTTGGTGTCAGATGGTGTTGTTTCTCCCAAGCTACTTCGGTTGAGTGTAGTCCCTTAAGAGCCATGAGAGCAAAAAAAGGTATAAGTTCCCGAGGTGATTTCTCAATCACCATTTCACCTTGAGAGGTATCGTATGATCCTAAAAATCTATGTTGATAACCTCTAAAAAATAATCTCTTAGTTTTCTCCATATCAATTTGGTTCTATCATTGTCCTATTGTTTGTAATAGTGTAAAATATTACAGTTTGAGTCAGTGTAAGGTTGTCCAAAACATTATTTTGCAAATGGAAGTTCTTGAAACCAAACCGACTATACCAACACAAATAGGTGGCACTGGTAAACACTTATAGAGGATTTTTTTGTGCCAAACAAAGTGTCATCATTTCCGTGATACTTCGTTCGGTCATATTTCCTTGAGATCCCCGAGAGAGAAAAAGACTATAAGTTTCTTTGGGTGATTTCTTGGTCTCCATGGCACCTTGAGAGGTCTCATTTGATCCTACACCTCCACATCTGGGACCCTCTACAAAATATTATCTCAGTTTTCTCCATCTCAATTTAGTTTTATTGTTGTCCTATTGTTTGTAACAATGTAAAATATGCAGTTTGAGTCATTATAAGGTTGTCCAACACATTATTTTACAAACGAAAGATCTTGGCACCAAACCGACTACACCAAAACATCCATGTGGCTAGGTAAACACTTGTGGAGTATTTTTTGGTGCTAGATGATACCATTGCTTTTGGTCTACTTTGGTCGGGTGTAGTCCCTTAAGAGCCCTGAGAGCAAAAAGGCTATAAGTTCCCTGGGTGATTTCTCAATCACCTGTGGAACCTTGAGAGGTCTTGTCGATCCTACACCTCCATGTCAAGACCCTCTACAAAATAATCTCATTTTTCTCCATCTCAATTTGGTTCTCTCATTTTCCTATTGTTTGCAATAAAGTGTAAAATACTATAGTTTGAGTTAGTGTAAGGTTGTCCAAAGCATTATTTTGAAAATGTAAGCTCTTGGCACCAAAATGATTACACTAACACATCTAAGTGTGTTGGTAAACACTTTGTAGGATTAATTTTTGTGTTGGATGATGTCATTGCTTCTAGGATACTTCATTTGGGTGTAGTCCCTTAAGATCCCTGAGAGCAAAAAAAGACTATAAGTCTGTTGGGTGTTTTCTTGGTCTTCATGAAAATTTGAGAGGTTATGTCTACTCCTACACCTCCATGTCGGGACCCTCTAAAAAATCATATATCAGTTTTCTCCATCTCAATTTAGTTCTCTTATTTTCCTATTGCTTTCAACAAAGTGTAAAATAGTGCATTTTGAGTATGTGTAAAGTTTTCTAATGCATTATTTTACAAATAGAAGCTCTTGGCACCAAACCTACAACACCAACACATCATCCGGGTGGCCGGTAAATTATTTTGGAGGATTTTGTTTGGTGTCGGATGGTGTTGTTGCTTCCAGGATACTTCGTCCAGGCGTAGTCCCTTAAGAGCCCTGAGACCAAAAAGGCTAAAAGTTCATCGGGTGATTTTTCGGTCTCTGTGGCACCTTGAGAGGTCTCATTGGATCTTACACCTCCATGTCGGGACCCTCTACGAAATTTTGTCTCACTTTTCTTCATCTCAAATAAGTCTTGTCATGGTCCTATTGCTTGTAACTGTGTCAAATAGTTCAATTTGGGCCTTATAAGTGTTGACTGATAGATAGATAGAGGATTATATTATATATTTCATGGTGATGCCTACTAATCTCTAGAAACAATACTTGTTAGTATTTGGTGTGCTGGCCTACATTAAAGGATATTCAAATGATATCAAGAAAATTTGAGGTTATTATTTGGGATCATCGCAATTGGCCAAGCAAATAAGTTATTCAATTAAATTTGGACATATATCTTAGCCTCCATACAAATTATTTATGAGATAAAATCTCAGGTGATCTTGATATTAATAGAAAAATTTGAAACTTTAAATTACATAGCTTAAAATTTCAAAGAGAATTTTGTCCTAGAAACTATTAAGGAACAACATTGAATCCTTCCTACATAATTAAGGATGATTAGAAGGTGGTTTTGGATAATATGAATGCAAGAACCAACTAATGGACTGAACTTTTTAGTTATTACAGTCTCTCTTTATTTATGTCATTCTCTCTCTTTCTCTCTCTCTCTCACACACACTCTCTCTCTCTCGCTTTCACTCTCAATATCTCTTTCTCTCTCTCTCACACACACACACACTCTTTCTATGACTATTCCTCTTTCATTCCCTCTATCTCTCTTTCTATCTCGTAGTTACAATTTAATTTTTACAATTAATGTAATATTGTGTTGTCCCACATTACATATGTTTCATTTGAATTATTGAAATTCTAGGAAATGGATGGCATTGACATTGACATTATATTATTATAATTGATGGCATTGAATGATTATAATAAAATGGAAAATTTATAAATTAGTTACACATATATTTTAACTCCCATGTTTAAAACATAAAAAATTAACACTAATAATACATATTAACATAACATACATATGATATCATATTAATTTGGACTTATATACATGTATACAACATGTTTCATCCACTATACAATTTTTAAAACAATTTTTTTCTCATATATTATTTTGATTCAAAAATCCTCGATAGTTTACAAAATTTGATCAAAATAAATGTCTTAACAAAGCCATGTAGGCATATATAATGATATACAATGAAAAATATAAATCTACGCCAATATGCCATGAAGGCGGACAACCAAATTTGTATATATCTAAGCTATAGTGTATCATCAAATAATCTATTTCTCTTTTTCTACCAAGAAGATGGCTTAGGCGCATTAGTAAAAAGTCCCTTATCCCATTCATACCTTCTACGCTCAAAGGATTCTTGTAGATTCATCTATTAATACAGATAAACAACATACCCATTAGTATACAATTAGTGACATATAAAATGACACTAATTAAAAATAAATACTTACTGTAATCTAATGATCTCTAGCAATCATCCTCTTCCTCTCAAGATCATCAACAACATTAGTATGAGGTGCACGCACTAGTTTAGTCAACTCCTCTTGTTGGCAATCATGATGACAAAAATTAGAATACACATGAATGTTATTTAGTTATACTAAATGATGTTATTTAATACAATCTCTTCATTATGAAAATTAATTTACTAGCGCATACCTATGTAAGAGGCATGGAAGAAGCTATGCCCATAGAAAATCCAATATCTAAAGAGCGTCAAATCTCATTAGGAGACTGCAATGATGTCATCAACTAAAAAATAATAAAATTCACATTAGTAAATTCATACGTTAACTATAGTACATTCTCTTCATGTATATATGATGAATAAAAATAATTATAAAATGCACATTAGTGAATTCACCAACATGCGAGCTCGTACTGACATTCACATATTCAACATCAAAATGTAATTTTAGGATAACATCTCTATACATGGAAAACAAAATAACACAATAAATTTAGTAATTTATTACCAATTTATACGAGGGGATGAAGTGCCCACAAACAACTGTGAAGTAGTGGAATGTGATACTGGATGTATAGTTTGACCCTGTAATTTTATAAAAAAACACATGATTAATTTTCATTCACAATCGATTAAAATTCTTAATTATAAGATTTTGTAATATATATATATGTATATATATATATATATATAATATATATATATTTCTAACTCATTTCATGTAAAATTACCCGTTGGTCAATACTAAAGTCCACATTTAATATATCATCTATGATGATGATATTATCCAACACCGAATTAGAATGAGCCTCCTCTAATCGGACACTCTACTCATCCCGTGGAGCTACCTCATGAGGCTCGGAGTTTACTTGTGATGTTGTGGAGTGTCATGTCAACCATGTAGGTCCTTATACTCCCACATGCATAAAAATCTATGGTATATGATGTCTTCTACCTAGAATGACCAAGCCCATCACTATGGGAGAGATGAGTGCCATGCTATAGCATTGAATGTGCTAATGATCTAATAGAACAAAGGGTATAAACCTCCATTCTCTCCTTCGAACAATAGGGATTGAAACATGATGAATAGATGGGTGAGCAATGGGTCTAGTTGGCCTATTCTCAGAGCCAATGTGCCCCCTCTCATCTGCGTGGAGCCCTTTACCTCTTCCCTAAAATATTGAATCTCATAATAGTTAGGTATTTCATTGAGGACAAACTTGTAATAGAGTTTCCTCAAGAAATACCGTGGCACCTCAAATTTATTATAAGGTGGTTGGTCAAAAATCCACCACCTATGCCAAAAAATTATTTTTTATCCCCTCTTGATTACAATTGTGGATGGGGAATATTTTGTAATTTAATCGTATCGATCAGCATTTGTTTTAGGATCAGTAAATAATGCACATAATTTGTCTTTTATTATTTTCTTCTTCTTCATTGCATCATATGACAACTTGGTATAAAATTTTTGGTAGTTGGTTTTAAAACTCTCCCATGTGTTAATTTGTCCAACCAAACTGTCAATATCAGATACCAATGATCCTACAGATGTAGTTAGGTTTTGACGATGTGCATTTATGGAATTAGGGTTTCTTAAGGTTTCTATCAAACCCTCAATTTGAGCTTTAGTTTTTTTAATATCCCCAAAATCTGTTGATGGGTGTTAGGAGGATGTTGTTCCATCAAGGGTGTTTCGGGATGTTTTCTTCTTCATCTTGGTGTACAGTGAATGTGGGGTTTGAATAGGAGATACAAAAACATCTGAAAATGAAAATAATAACAAATTAAAAACTATTCAAAAAATAAGATTAATAAGGAAAATAAAATAAAAATAAATTATAAGTGACTTTCGATGTCGCTTCCATCATCGATTCAAGGTGCCAAATAGTATCAATGAAAATAAATGCATTCATGTTGTTTACATTTTGCCTCCTTAATTTTTTTGTTTTTGCAAATTAAAAAGGCCTTGGGTTTTGATTGTGTAATTTATTGGTCAAAATGTGAGCATGTTATAACATGTTTGTGTTATAATGTGAATGCATTATGGATCATATTTACCAAGACATAATACACTCAAATTATAATGTGACCTTTAATTTTATTTGTCATGTTATAACATGCCCGAGCCATAACACGAAAGCGTTATAGCCAAAATGGCCAAAAACGGATTTGTGTCCACTTCCCCCCATCTTTGTGCACTTACCTTGTATTGTTATGTGATTCCTTACCCAATGGATAGTCATCTGGTCTACCCCCATGAGTTTCTATAGTTATTTGAATATCCACTTGTGGTATTCATCGTCGAGAAAGAGCTAATGTTGTTACCCAATATGATCATTGTGCATCCTTGACACCATCTTTGCTAAGTTCTCCATTATTTCTTATTATGATCTTTCATTTCCCCATGTTGTTCCTCATTCTGTCTTTTCCTTGTGATATTTTTCCATGGTCATATTGATATAAACCTTGTCATAATATTCATTTTTCCTCGGTTCCCCTGTGAATACTTGCACCCATTTTTCAAAAAAGCTTGAAGGGCTCTCTAAAGCTCATTTGTAGGTTGAAGAAGTTACAAGGATGATCTTACAATTTCATAGTGTTCCTTTCTAATTTATTGCCTTGTTATTGATTTGAATAGCTCTCAAGAGGATAAATTACATATTGGAGAAGTATGAAGTGATTGTGTAGATTTAAAGGTTGAATTAATTATTATTATCATTTCCTTTTATCATTTATGCCCTTTTGGTATCATTTTTGGACCTTAAAACATGGGACTTAACGTACTTACCATATTTTTTCAATTTCGGATAAAAATTTCACACTTACAGGTCCTATGGTGGTCCCTAAAACCTTCATGTTGTCAATATAGTCTAGAAAAAAAGATACCCATTTCAAACAACTTAATTATTTTGTAGTAGGGGAATTTGTGTTTTTCTAGTTACAAGAATATAGATTGTGTGTCTATGCTTGACCTATGTAAAATATAATAGTCAAAGTATCGTCGAATTTGGGTCCTTAGATTAGTTTTACACTTTTCACAAAATATTACAAATTAAAATTTGAAGTCTAAATCCTAGAAAAGAAATATTTGAGGAATATTCCCTTATCTTGAAGTTAGGTGAAAAATTCAATTTTTTTGAAAAAGTGTGAGCGCAATTCCATCTCCGGTTCCCAAAAGAGAATATTCCTTGAATCTAAAATCCATGATACAAGTAGGCATTTTTAATTGCTATAGTTATGAAAACTATACTTTGATCCTGAAGTCTAAAAGGGACATGTGGCATGCTATCGATCTACAATTAAGAAAGGTAGTTTTATAGTTACACAATTTCCAGCTTTGTATTATTTGTAAGACTACAAACCGTAAGTTCTTTACTATATCTGCAGAGGGACACATGTCATGTTTTGGAATCATAATGTGAATGAAGAAAATTAGAAGTTTTGTAGTTTATATATTTATAGTAGATACAAAATTGAAAACTAAATTTACACTATCACACCTTGACGAGTTAGACATGTGGTAGTGTCCCGAGACTTTAGAAATAAATTAAATCTAACATCTCATAATTTTACAGCTTTTAGGAAACTCGTAAACTATTTATGCAGCTCTAATGCTCAAAAAAGTAACTAAGCAACTCATTTTTCCACGTGTAAGGAAAAGATTCAAACTTGGAAATAAGAACCAACATTTTCGAATGAACGAAACATGAAGGTAGATGTTGTCATTAATGTAAGCATATGAAGAGCAATGCATGGCTATAATTCATGAAAATTCATCACTTTGCCTCCAA
This sequence comes from Taxus wallichiana var. yunnanensis, assembly GCA_018340775.1. Classification (NCBI taxonomy): domain Eukaryota; kingdom Viridiplantae; phylum Streptophyta; class Pinopsida; order Cupressales; family Taxaceae; genus Taxus; species Taxus wallichiana. Next base: position 2,059,185 of record JADAXU010000137.1, read on the forward strand.
ATTTCAAGTTTAAACAATGCTCTGAATCCCTAAGATGATAAAGAGACCATATTTGTGCATTATCATCACGAGAACGGTGTGTTTAAATCTTAGTGGATGATCGGTTTGCTATTTTATAGTGGGAACAAGAGTAATTATGGTATTTGGATGGGTAAGAGCTTCACTTGAGTTTGTAAATAGTTTTTAATCCCATTGTGCCCTAGTAAATTGTGTTAGAAGGATTGAATGAGTATAAAAGTATAAATATCCTCTCTTATTAGTTTTTCCTAGAATTTCACCTTGCAATAATGAAAATCCTATTAGCTAGTGTCCACACCACTTCCTCATATACACCAATTTAGTCAATGTAAACCTAATAGAATTCCAAAAAGGATGCATGAAATTGACATGAATGAGACTACGGATAATATTGACTAGAATAGTTTTTCCTAGCAAATGCATTTTCTCCTTCTCAAGTATCTAAAGCTAGTGTGGGTTTGTAAACAAATTATAACCCAACAATCAGGGAGGTTAGGGATGGAAGTAATGCCCGATTTTATCCTAATAACTAAAAACTTAAAAGAACTATTAGGTATCCCTGATGCAACTCATGTGGCAGGTATTTCAATTGAAAGTGCAAAGGATTACTATAACTCCAACATTGTTAATTTCTCCAAGATGATAAACAACAATTGGATTAAAAAGCCAAGGATTGATGCCATCAACATTACCAAAAACCGAGTATAGAAGATTTTGTAGAGAAGATTAGGGATATTATCACCATGTTAACTAGGGTTGTGGGGAAGGTATTTTCCTATTATAATAGTGATTGGATGTTCAAGTTCATCTAAAGTATAATTATTACAAAATTTCACATTCACTGGGTAGAGTTCATTAGTGATTACATCCATGAACAAATGCTCAAATTGGTAGTTAAAATTTAAGAGGGACCCATGAGAAAAATTGAGTTCTACATGAATTCCTATATGGTATAAAAAATTTCTCAACATGGGACATTCCTTGGGTTGGATAGAGCAAGAGAATTTGAGAAATATAGAGTTTATGATGTGTACCCTCAAATAAACTCGAGTAATTACATTGATTGTTTTGGGATGGTGTATGACACATTATTTTCTCACATCGTATGCTTATTTAAGCTTGAGTGGAAAAAAATATATACACATGAAATGAAGGTGATTGTTGGATTTGGATGCTACTTCATCCAATTCCAAACCTTCACATATATCAGAGTAAGTTGCTTCCATGATGCTCCCTATATGTTTCCAAGATACTTAGATGATAAATGGGCACTTTTAGAAGTGTCAAGGTAGCTAGTGATAGTACATAAGTTGATTACATGAAAGAAAAAAACAAACATCAAGTTCCCAATCAACATTGGAAGGTAAACTTGCCCCACTTTTGTGAAGGAAAGGCTCATAGAAGTAGAAATGGATAGATTTCCTTTTCATAAACCCTCTTCTAAGTCCAATTATGATATTAGATGGATACTTCAAGGAGCCTTGGGAAATTCATATGAACATGAGCCTCATTATGAGGATTATTAGATGGATTACATGGATGAGGAGGAAGTTAGGTTAAGATATTACTCTAGGATGACCCTCACTTAGGTGGTGGATTATAAAATTGTTGTTGTTCCTCAAGGGTTACATGATGATACGAAGCTAGTGAAAAATATTATTTTGGTAAAAACATAATATCTTAGCCCATCCCAAGTATAGATTGGGAAAGGAAAGAAAACACTTCCCTACATGATAGAACTACCCACATCATCAAAAGGACATTGGTATGGTTGAGAAACAAGGAGATATACTTGACACTATAAATTACAACAGTCTTAAAGGATTATAGAGAAAGTGGGGTCATAAAGGATGTGTTTCTCCCTTATAGAAAGGAATGTAGTCCTTTATTTACCACCTAAGGATGCTATGTGCATTGAAACTTCATCTAGACTGATCTCAACACTCACTTGAAGTGCACAAAGCTACCACATCCCTCTTTTCACTTTGGCTTGTAAAGATGTTAGCATACATGTTCATGATTACAAATATCAAAGCATACACTCAAATGTAGATCATTACAAATATCATAAGGAAAAACATATAATAAGGAAACATAACAAATAAATTAAGTACTAAAATGCATTGCACCATGTGGACAACACACTCATACACATCAATTACCATAATCCATCCACCATATTCCATAAATAATAAAGTACTACATATCATAAGTTGAGTACATAAAAATACGATCATAGATTCATGTGTGCCAATACATCAAAGTAACATAAGCATATCACATTGATTATGTCTAATATAATATATTATATTAGATATTTATAGGGGTGGGGAATTTACCTTCACCACCTATGCGTCCTCAAAATAATCTGCATGCTCAAAATAGCCATGCGTACATATAAAAACAACTATAAAGCATGCATGCTTTCCTAAAAATCATAATAATAGATTAATCTATAAATAAAATCTACTTTAATCCTATTATTAGCTTGATCCATGCATGACCTTTGATCTTCAATTGCATGTTCTTTATCTCCAAAAATATAGGTTCCTTGATCCTCAAGTATTCATGATTTTAGCCAAATCTGGAACTTTGTTTGAATGCCACTCAAACTCGGGATCATCTATTTTTAGCCCATGGTTCCAAAATCAGCTAAGTCGAGGTTCCCTTCTTAGGCACAAGCCTTCTCTTGCTACTTATTTTTCCTTGTGCACAACCCTTCATACATTCCTTTCACACACACAACATCCCCATGTGTGGCCTGTACTTAGTCAAAATGGGTCATGTAACATTACCCCACAATAAATTGGATTGGCACCCTTGGAAATATCTTATTCACCCAAAAACATAAGTGATCTACAAAAGAATGAAATTTCCAAAAGGAATCTTTGGACTGTAACTTATCACCTTAGACCTCAAATTGTTGGAAGAGCTCTGGGAACTCAACATTTATTTTACTCTCCACTTACTTCCACTCTTCAATTTCTGCCAATGCTGCTTCCCGTGCACCACCTCTACAATTCCTAGTATTTGGTCTGGTGCTAACTCTTCAACTCTACTCTTGAGCTCTTAGATCACTACAGTCAATTATGAAACTACCTCTTCAATTTAATCTATGTGCTCAAGAACCATATTCAAACTGGCCAACATGTAGTTCTAGTTTATCCCTCTTGGCCTTAAGCACTTCCTTTTGTGCTAGTATCTCAGTCATAAACTTAATGCTCTCTATCTCGTGGACATTTTTCTGTATAGCCCTCAAGATTGCCTCCTCATCACTGAAGCATGCACTAAGAATTAGGTCACACTTTTGGCACTTATTAAAATCTAAGTTGGCCTTATTGCTTGCCTCCTTGAGTTTTGTGAACAAATCCTCAAGTTCAGTAATTCTAGCTTCAACAACGACCTTGTTTTCTTCCTTCTCCTTATATATCTCTTTCATTGTTGGCCTTGTGCTACTCTTTATGCTCACCAGGAGCATTCCAACAAGGTATTCTAGGTACTCCATCTCATCATTATAGTCACATCTAGCTTGGCTCACCAGGGTGGGGCACTGACCCAAGATTTGTTTGACCAAAGTGTTAGCCCTGTCATAAGCCTCCTTAGTGCACTTTTATTCTCCTAGGAGTTCATTATTCAAATCCTCAACTTCACACTCCTTTTCTTTCTTATCTACTACTAAGACCTTCATAGTAGCACCTACATCAAGGTTCCTACGCCCAACATCCATGACCAACTTGTTCAAGGCATTGCATGCCTACTCATTAGTGAGGTACATGGGGTTGATGCCTTATAGTTTCTCCCCGGATCATTCTTCAACTCAATGACACCAATGGAGTGGTCACTTACCTCAAACTCAAGTTCTTCTGCATAATTGTGTAATTTCTAGCTCAACATCTTCCTGGTTCATGACACTCCCCATACTTGTCCATCATTTCCCAACCATAAAAATTTTCGTTGGGCACTTTACTCTGAAACACACCCTTATGACCTTCTTCGGGTCATCCAAAAATCCATATGTGGTGACCTAGGCATCCATCTCTTCCTCATCACCTTAAATTTTATCCTCTTCTTCTTTGGAGTAGAAGTTCCTACACTTGTTCCAACTCTTTAACCCTTTTCTTCCCTGATAACATAAGTGTAGTCAGCCCCCTTCTCTTTTTGCACCTCCTCTTCCATAGGTGTTTTGTTCTTGGTCATAATTTTATTCACCTCTCCTCTCGTGGCATGAAAATTCCTTTGATCGTCAAAATTCTTTCTGGATAACATCTCATCCCATTTTTGTTCAATATTCTCATGTAAGGTTTCTCCTTTCTTCTCCAAATTAAACTCCTCACTTATTTATGTGCTTGAGATAACCTTCACCCTCTCTGCGCTTGAATTTTTCCTCCTCCATGTTTTCATGTGGTGGTTGAGAAATTATAGTGTCATTGTTTCTTCTTCTTGTGTAGTACATCTTCTTGTGCCATGAATGATCAATTTTACCTTCCTCTTCTCCTTTTTCCTCTTCAGGAGTGTCTTCGCGTGTTCTCTTCAATGGTGGAACAACTATTCTTCCTAGATGTGGGAGGGTAGAATATGTAACCTCTATCTCAATTCCCCCGTGATTCTTCATCCTAAATTACAAAAATATTTGGCTTATAATTCCCCTAATGGTAACATTCATCTGTAGGCTCAAGTATAGCGTGTTAGGAACCAACATCTCCAAGCATACAGGCTTCGCATCATAGTTGTACGTCGCACAAAAGATCTGCAAGTATGAGTAAACCTTATCAACATCAAAGGTTAATTTTGGCATGTATTTAATCTTGTTCATAGCACACTTGAAGTACTGAGTGGTGAATGAAAATGGAAGCTTGCACTAAGGGATCGTCCCCCTCCTTCATTCTAAACCGTGTTTTTTAGTAGTGCATCATTGCAAACTTTTCTGTACCCCAACCTCCATAGGAAACTCACGTGGAATGCTCCACTCATTCTCAGAATCCCCACACAACCTATTATATCACTTATCAATTTTGGCCATAAACAAATTTAAAATGGTGCCATCACAGGTGTATGTAGCAAATTACATTGGAGGGGACTTATTCACAAGTGGGTAAAATCACATATCATCATTCGGACCATCGAAACTCCAATATCCTAGAAGATAGTGAGAAGTAGGATTGAGCCCCAATTTATCTTTGCTCCTTATTTTTTCTACACCCTCACCTCTTTAATAATTCCATTGACAACATATTATGAAATGTTGTAGTGTGACTTGTTCACCATCCTGTGTACAATGTATTAAATTTTTTTGTTCATGTCAATCCACCTTTTCGAGGCTCCCAACATTCAATTGACCAATTTGGATACAACCCTAGTTGCATGATTTGTGAGGTTGTCAATAATCCTATCACTTCATCCCTTCTCATATTATAGTGTTGTGGACAACTCATCGATCTTCATATTGGAGGATAAATTCAGCCCCATGTCATCTCCTATACTCCTCAACCATGTGACTCGCTCAATAAGTTGAGTTGTAATTCAAATCCTCTAGCCCATAAAGTAAAATAAATCCTCATGCACCCTAGACATGAGTCACTAGTATGAATGTGTGGGATTCACGAATCATGGTAGTTCAAACAATTGCAAGACTCCAAATTTATCCAAGTTCTTCTATACTGAGTCATTGACTAGTACTTTCACTTCCTTGTTTGCTTTCAAAAGCTTCCACAACAATTCTACCTTCAAGTCCCTTCATGCCCTAGAGATATGTGGTTGTATATTGATTTAAGACTTGGGAAGTTGAGAATTCCAAGTCTAAACCCTAAGTACTCCAGGTGGGTACTGCATTTCTAAGTATATATCCTCCATGGGTTCTTCTACCTCAACTTCAACCCTCTTTGTATAATGCTTTCTTCAAGTTTTGGGTGTCATTATTCTTACAAATATATGCCCTAGGTACTTTGTCTCACCACACTTACTTCTTCACCCAAGCACTACAAAGCCTAGCTGTTGAAACTCTCCTACAAACCCTTCTCTTTGTGTCGTACTTATTATGATCAAACTTGTCTCTTCATAAAGAACCACACACAAATTTGTATGCACGATGCTATGGTTTTATCTTCTTTTCTTTCTCTCTTTCACGAAAAGTCTTTTTATAGCTCAATTTCTCCATGTTTTATTCAAATACAAGGTAGTAGATAAATTCTACTTGCCCCATTTTTATACTTTTTTTACCTCACCGACTTACTTTTTCCACTTAAACCACACTTTTTCTCGCTTTAAAACTTTTAAGTTACTTTCTTAATAAAGTACCTTTTCCACTTTTTTCTTTATTACGTGACTTCCTTTCATATGCTGTAGTCATAACCTTTTAGCATGCCCTAATTTCCTAGCCATAAACCTCCTTCGCATGCCTCCCTTCAATGAAGTACATAATCTTATATGCCATATACCAAGTATTTCATCATGTTGTTGCCTACCTCACATTACACTATGTGATCATTCTTCTTGTGTGGTATTCAATCTAAGCAATTTCCTTAAGAGAACCTTCATCCATAACACCTTTCTCTCCCATACCAACCTTTCAGAGGATACCCTCAATCGTGCCAACATGTATCAAATATGATGCATTTTTCTATGTACCTGATCCACCCCACACTAAAAGTATGCGCAGTCCTCTGTGCATGAACTCAATAGATAGTAATCAACTTCCCACATGTAGATGTGCTTATTACAAAAAAAACAAAGAGCTAAATTGACAAATTATAAAAATGATTGAAAGTAAACACATGGAAGGGAAATTAATCTAATTAGAAACATTTCCTTATTATAAACACCAAGAAGCCTTATTTGTAGTAGGGCTTTAGCCTACTCCCATTAAAATAACCAGGCAACATGGTGCCATCTAGCACCTATAACTAACATGCACTTGTTTCAAGTATCTTTGTTACTAAAAATGATCCCAACCAATGCACCTTCAATTTTCCTAGGTGGTGCACGAACTTGGAGTCATAGAGAAGGAACATATTTCCAACCTCAAATGTCTTATTATTAATGTACCTATCATGTCATGCCTTCTATATTTCCTTCTCAATCTTCTAGATCCAATGCACAATGGTGAACCACTCATATAACTGTATTAGTTTGTCAATGCACTCTTCCACAACATGATCATCAGCAATTCCACCTACACACATAATATGTAAGGATGATAACATGTATTCAACAAGTAATATAGCCTTCACACAAAACACCAACTATAAAGGCATGGCCCTATTCAATCTTTAATAAGTGGTCATGTAATCTTAAAGTACAATTGACACTTTATCATATCAATCTTTCCTTCCAACATCATATATTTTTTCAATTTATGTCCCATTATATTTTTGAAAGCCCTGCAATACCATTAGCTTAAGGGTGATAAGGAGTAGTTTTATGGTGTTCAACCATAAAATATGACAATAGGATCCTTATTGTCTCATTCAAAAAATGAGTTCCTCTATCATTTTTTAAGCTCAAAGAACAACCATACATGCTAATAATGTTTTCCAATAAAAATCTTATTGTTGTAGTTGTACAATCCTTTGTAGGTGTTGTATTTTCCCCTTGTACAGTAGTTTGTATAAGTGATAATGTAGCGTGTGCTATTCCCGCACACGAGTGGTGAAATAAGACCTACATATTCAATATCCCACTTATCAAAAGGCTCAGTGCTAGCAATAGGCCATAATGGCATTTCATCTCTCGATCAAGGATTTCCAAGGTGCTAATAATGGTCGCATGCCTTTACATACTCCTTGGTATCCTTGTACAATGTCTCCCACCAAAGTCTAGCCATTAGAATCTTGAGTGTGGTGGCATCTCCAACATAATGTCATATTGTTGTCCCATCAACCTTCCTCCCTAATAGCCTCATGCTCATGTTCTAGAACACAATGGTGCAATAATTCATCATGTTCCAACTTGTATAAATATCCACCAATTAACTAATATGGTGCTATGTGAATTGTAAGTTTATTCTTCTCTAAGGTCTTCATTCCCTTAGGCATTGGTCAAGTGCACAAAAAGACTATAATATCCTCTAGTTCTGTGGGCATGTGGTGTAATATAAATAAATACACATCCGATATAGTGTATTCAATGTTCTGTGCATCCTCACCATAATTAATCGTTGATAAGTGGTCAGGCCTTGAATTACTCTTACCTAGGTTGACAACAATTGTGAAGTCAAATTATTGAAACAAAAGTATCCATTTGCATATGTGCCCTTGTAAGAAAGGACTTTTGACCAAGTACTTGAGTGCCATATGATCTATATAGAAAAAATGGAGTCTCCAACAAGTATTGTATCGAACTTATGTAGCGTGTAGATCATAGAAAAATCTTCATGCTCAGTAGTTGTCAAATTCTACTCTATGGGTGTCAACTTCCTACTTGTAAAGAAAATAGGATGGTCCATAATCCCTTCCCTGGTTGCGCTAACACTGTGCCAATTGCCATGTCAAAGGAATCAATGTGGATATGGAAGGGATTATCCCATAAATAAAAACACAAGATATATGTATTAATAAACCTTTCCTTCAATGTCTCAAATGCCTATTATTACGTGTCACCCCAATAGAATTTTCCTTTAGCCTTCAATAATTCCTCTAAGGGCGTGGTAAGCTTTGCATAACCTTTAATAAATTTCTTGTAGTATCCTGTGTGTCCCAAAAATATGTGCACTTCACTTTGATTGTTAGGATATTTTAAACATAAGATTACATCTATCTTGGTTGGGTCTACAAACAATTCTTCCTTGTAAATTATATGCCCAAGTAAAGTACCAAAAGGTGTTGCAAATATGCACTTCTTAATGTTGAGAGAGATTCTCAACTAATTACACCTCTCAAACATTATCCTTAGATTATCACAAATATCCTTGACTAAACCATACACTGTCCAATCATCTAGATATACCTGAAATAACTTGTGAATGAAATCCTAAAAATCCAGCACAAAAATGTGTGAGAACACCTGCCGACACATTTTTCAATCCAAAAAGCATAATTGTATAAGTAAAAGTTCCCCACTCAGTAGTGAAGGTGATCTTATCTTGATCTTATTTCATGATGCGCACCTAGTGATAACCTAAAAATCCATCTATAGATGAATATATCTCGGTCCAATAACTCCTTAAAGGATTTATTTTTTTGAAAGGGGTGGGAAAAGGATTTGTAACACATGAAGCATTGAGTTCCCTATAATCCACACAAATCCTTATCTTATTATCCTTTTTAATTCTTATGACCATATGGATAACTCATTCAAATTCTTTAATGGGATCAATTATTCTAGACTTGATCATTTTATCAATTTCTTCTTTCACCTTGTGGGAAGATTAAGATTCATTTAGTAAGGTCTCTTCCTAACCGAGCGCATTCCTTATTTCAGATTTATATTCATCTTTCCTAAAGAAGTATACACACATTTTAGTTCATGATATCCCCATAGGAATAAGTCCTAAAAGTCATGCAATAATTCAATAATATTAGATACCTCCTACTCGACCAATAATCACCAATGATTTCTTCCTTGGGATCATTGTCTATACCAATGCTAACCTTCATTGTCTTCATGGAAGCATGATACATGCATGCCTTTTCATCCGTAGAATCTATTACCTCGCATGCACCTTCAAAGTGTGGATAATATCAGATTGTCAACTTATTCATCATCTATCATGTAGACCAATTTCCCTTTTATTTTTCCTTCTAGGAATGGCCCATATGTTCTTGTTATATGTCCTCAAGCTTAAGGAATGCATCAAGGTCAGGTTCTCCAAACAATTCTAACATGAGATCTTCATCCTTTGCTCTATCTCCCAATGTGAGGTGCTTCATTATCTGTAATGCTTCATGTATTGGAGGCTTAGTAGAAAATTAATCAAAGGTTAAAATCACACCTGCAACCATCTCTTGTAAATTCACATTCTCCTTTTAAATTTTGTATGGATATACCATACATGCACGCAACCACACAATGCTTTGAGTAGAACTTATATACCCAAAGTGATGGTGGTAAAGCATCCTTGTTCTGCGCCCAATATTTCTTACACTCCTGGATGTGATGAGAGACAGGATACTTCCCATGAAACTCACATGTTTGTGTAGGTACATTTCTCTGAGTAAACCCCTTGGAAAAAGTGATTGTCACTTCTCGCCACTCCAAAATATCATCTTTATATGTTTCCCACTAGTGCTACACTATCATGTGTAAGGTATAAACCAACATATTCCTTTTATCCCCTTCATTCTGTCACTAGGTATGCATGACACATAGGAATGTATTGGGGTTCCCCTCACTAGTATATGTTGGTACCTAAGTAAATCCTAAATGCCTCACCATGCATGGCCTAATCATTGTGGTGACTCTTCCTTTGATATTACACCTATCCATCTTGTACATTGCATGAGCCTAGTTATCAAAAGTGACACTAGTAGTGTCACTCATAGAATGTGTGAATTCCCAATGAAGCATATCCTCCTTAGATGGTTCTAAGTTCTTTGGATCACACACTCGCCTACACATATATTGTGTTGAGATCCTCCTTGCTCAATGGCTCAACATAGGGATCAAATGTCTATTCAAACACGGGTATAATCATGTTATCATCATCATTATTAGAACTAATGTACCTTTTATTAACATGTAAATTTGCATTGTTTGCATAGAACCAAGGTCAACCAAGTAATGCTAAAAATTTTACATCTTTCGAAAGTTCCAACACCTCAAATTATCCAATAAACTTGGCCTCTTGAATAGTAATATATGCATCCTTTAGTGCCTCAATAGGCATAACCCTAGGTTTATTTGCCATATACATCACATTAAAAGTGAAAGAGGGATTCTTGAGAACCGATGTCAAAAATCGATGCACCACAATGAAGTTGCACTCCGATGGTAACGTCAAGCCAATGTAATACGCAAGATTCGAAACAACGGAAAGAAGATTACAAGTAAGAAGAATGGGTCTGCTCATGCTCATAGATCAAAAAATAGGAAGTACAAATAGGGGTTTGTGTAACCCCATGCCTAAATAGGAAAGAAACTCAATGACACTCATTGATGCATATGACGTTGAATGACGCATATGACGCCACTAGAAGAGGAGTTACAATTCCAAATAAGGAATGTAACTCCTATGACACATTAACACAAATGAAAATGTCAGATTCTATGACAGAATCTAACACTTTTCATTTGACTTCCTAAGACCTATGATTCTTGCAAGGCGAGATGACTCACCTAGGTGATGTGGACGATGACTGGAAAGTCACACACACCAACACCCCCCTTCATCGAAGCCGAGGAAGAGGTCAAGGTAAGCCATAACCGAAAAGGAAGACCCCTTAGACAACTAAGAAAGATGTGTCAATGGGCCCTAGTAACTAAAGGCCTGATAAGGTGCCCATGAATAAACAACATTTTTCTAGAAAGAAGAAGAGGAGAAGAGGAAAAAAGGAGTGTCATCTAGCTCCCCGAAGATGATTTCTGATGGAATCCTAATGAATCTGAAGGGACCAAAGGTCTGTGATCAGAAGGAGGAACATGGAGAGTCCTGAGAAGGTGGCCCAATATGAGAAGGAGATAATATATCAAGAGAAGCGGTGATAATCCTGTCAATCTCCATAAGGTGAGAGTCTGCAAATATAGATATATCATCAAGAGAGCCCTGAAGGGGCAAATGAACCTGTTGTGGTGGAGAGTCAGTGGAAGCTGGTGGGATGGCAACTCTGATCTCGGAAGAGGTAGTAGGTTGAAGAAGATGCTGCACTGTGATGTCGGTATCCTCGAGCATATCATCCAAGTCTGAGTCAAGGAAATCAATGTCCTATTGTGGAGGATTATAAGAACCCTTTGAAGAAGCAATCTTGAAGTCTCTGGAAGCAACAGGGGATGGCAGAATCTCTAGGCTAGAATCAATAGAATCAGTAGATGCTCATGATGGGGAAAACCTGAGATCCAAGGCAAAGCATGGTGTGCAGGTGAGAATTCAACCGAAGATTCTGTGGAGGAGAGTCACTAGAAACTATGATAGGAGCAATACTAAGTTCTGAAGGAGCATGCACATAAATATGTGTGGGCTGCCCTTCATAAGAAAAAGTATCGGTGAACTCACTTTCCTCCATGGATGTAAGATCATCAGAAGATCCATAACCAGATGAAGGAGGATCAAAGTCTCCATGAAAATTCCGAATGAAGATCCAAGCTCTGTGTGTAGACTCGGTGAATTCTAATCGATGTTGAAGGTCCTCCAGGTATAGTAAGACAAAGAAGCCCGTATGCCATATCATTCTCATTCAACCAATTTTGGTGATGAATGTGGTCAATAGGTTCAGGTGCCAACCCAAGAAGATGTGGTAACAAATTATACATAATACAATGATTGAGTATCCCACTCTTCCATTGTAGGTAGTTTCCTGGTCCTAGTTGAACAACGGAGCGATGAAATTCAATGTCCATGACGAGAGGAGCCTCCAAGGAACACAAGATTAACCCCCCCTTTTTGTGGCACTTTATAGTTCAGTGCATTGATTACAACTAGATGCGACTGTGTTTCAAGAACCAGTTTGTCACTCACCTTGTAATTAGCGTAATAACGCGTAATGGTGGAGACAACAATCAAGGTTTGTAGGGTGCAACAGATCGACACTGTAAGCAAGCATAAGAATGAGAGAAAAAAAGAAGGGGAATAAAAAACCTTGTGAGAAATAGCATCTCACATCGCAAAAAAGAATCCCTTTGTTGTAAGACTCGTGGTAACGACCGATAAGTCCACGAAAAAAAGGAATAGAATAAAGATCAAGAAAAATGAGCTGAATTAAGCAATACAAAGACACCCCGCAGAATGTGACACTTTATAAAATTAGTGTGTTTACAAAAATAATGATCCCATCATCTAGAGTGTGAAAAAACATGCAACTTTGACTAAAGAAGTGCTCAAAACCGAGCAACGAGTCAAAAGTTATAGCAAAAACCAATTCCCACAACTAATGAGAAAAGGCAATAAGCCTGCAAATGGATTTAAAAAGTGTCCTAAACTCATGCAAAAAGGTGTTGTATGTATGCCCATTGGAAATGGAATAGAATTTGAGATAGGGTTTGTTTGTATTGCGAGGGGGGATTAGCCACCTACCAATCCCAGACCTCACCCTTCGTCTTCGGCACTCAACGGAAGGTTAATAAAACAAGCCAAAAAACTTACAATATTACAATGCCACTTAAAAAAAAATTTAACACCTTTTAAACATTTTAAAAAGGTGATTGATTTATCAATTGTAAGTTTTAAAAAGGGAATGTGGTGTAACCTATAACTGAGTCCACATGTAAACAAAGTGACTACCGTTCCAAGCTCGTAACGGTTCCCACGTAGTCGCTTATTCAAAATAGCAAAGGCAATGCAGAGACTAGTCTAATGCCGAGCAGGAGTGGGAGAGCCCAAGAGACAACTAGCACAGTCAAAGGTCAACCAAAAAGACTGAGCCCAACATCTCAAATGTGGATAGAGTGGTCAAGGTGCAGAGACAAGCAAAAATAGACAAGCGGTCTGGTGTCGTCCAATGCGTAAAACGCCACGGTGGGAGAATATCTCCATAACGAGAATAGTGCAAAAATGCTCAGATTAGTGTAGAACCGAGTGGAGGAAAAATGCCTAAGTAGTGCGAACCGAGTGTAGGAGAAAATGCCAAAACAGTCCAAAAAACATGCCAGGCAAAGTGTAAAACCCCGGAATAGTGCAAAAACGTAGCTGTGCACTGAAAGAAAACACCGAGGATAGGGAAAATGTAGAGAATAGTCAAAAATGCAGAATAAAGGTGCAAAACACAGCCAGGGGAGAGAAAATGCAGAATTGTAGAGAAAACATCTAAAGCATAAGAAAACGTCCACAAGCATAGGGAAAACATCCACAAGCATAGGAACAATGGGAATGAGTGAGTTTTCAACTAGTGCATGAGCCCAAGTTACAAGCTTACATCAGATACTCCCACGTAGAGAGAAACTCAGGTTAGAAAATATTGCAGAGGAAACAATGTAGGATCAGGTGAATGAAAAGCGAACCAACACGAGCTAAGCAACCAAAAAAATACCACGTTTAGATTCCACACCAAGGAAAAAATGAGGATGAAGAGGTGGCAAAGTTTGCAAACCACGAATAGTCCAAGTGCAAGGTGAAACGATGCAGAGAACCAAAGCCACGGTTGAACTCAAGGCAATGTAAGCAAGCCACGCCAAAAATGAGCATGCTCTCCACGTAAATACAACCAGCGAATGAAAACAAGATCATGGGTAGAAGCCCAAACCATGCACGGGCAAAGCAAGCAGACAATAAGAGCCAGTAATCATAGGTCCATGCCAAAAAAATGAGCTCTTCTTTTACCCTGCAGTGCTGAATCTGAACACAACCAGCAAGAAACACACAAACAACCCAGAAACAACAAGCCACAAAGATCTAGAAATATCCAAATACGAACTCAGCTGATAAGCAAACCAACCAAATACCTTAACTTGCAACTGCTGAAACCTCAATACGAGGTGAGCAATAATTCCAAAATGATAATTGAAAAAAACTTGCACACGAGGAAATGAGAAGAAACCAGAAGTAATAAACAATTGAGAAACGAAGAGTGCACGTTTACCGAAACCAACTCTGATACCATGAAAGAGGGATTCATGAGAACCGATGTCAAAAATCGATGCACCACAACGAAGTTGCACTCCAATGGTAACGTCAAGCCAATGCAATACGTAAGATTCAAAACAATGGAAAGAAGATTGCAAGTAAGAAGAATGGGTCTGCTCATGCTCATAGATCAAAAAATAGGAAGTACAAATAGGGGTGTTGTGTAACTCCCATGCCTAAACATGGAAAGAAACTCAATGACACCAAATTGACGCATATGACGTTAACTGACACATATGACGCCACTAGAAGAGGAGTTACAATTCCAAATAAGGAATGTAACTCCTATGACGCATTGATGCAAATGACAATGTCAGATTCTATGACAAAATCTGACACTTGTCATTTGACTTCCTAAGACCTATGACTCTCGCAAGGTGAGATGACTCACCTAGGTGATGTGGATGATGACTGGACAGTCACAGACACCAACAAAAAGATGGCTGTAATTTTGGTCTACCCATATGATTATAAGCATTCGAGTTAGCACATTCATACTGCGTCGGTTTCAATAAGAATGTTGTGTAATAACCACCCATCAATTATTACATCAAGTGTAATATCTTTATCAAATTCGTGATTACAAGGTGATAGATTTTCATGAAGTATCTTCCTTTCATGCTAGATTCAAACATGTGGTACCTTTTCTTATAGCCATTCTCCTAATAGGGGAATGATGTTCTCCGGTGTCACATATTACATACCTCTTTTAGATCATCCAAATCCTTCGAGGGAGTTTAACCTTCCTTGCACGATCTCTCTCTCACACACTTTTTCTTTAAAGCACAATATCTCTCCCTGGATCTCCTTGAGGACATCCATGGTATCCTAGTAGACTTCCTTATAGTGTTCAAAGTATTCAGATACTTAGCATCTACTACTTCTTCCCTTATAATGAGAGGTTTATCATTTATAGGTTCATGTGCACGTGCAACCTCAGACGTGTAGTAACCATTACTATATGTAACTCAAGATCAAGTGTCTTCTTAGGAATCCATTGATAAGCGACAATGTGATTTACCTTTATCATAACCGTGTCATTTTCCTTCTTCGAATTCTTTCACATGTGTTTATATAGCTCCAGACAATCCTTTAACTTTTGTTGCTTCCCATACCATGAGAAAATATTATTCTGAGGGCACTTGTCATTGATAATGATAAGGGGATCCACAAGTATAACAAGTTCCTCTAAAAATCCTCCTCTGCCAACATCATGACCTCATCCTCTATATCCTCCACAGAAGCCTCTATTCCTATTATCCCCATGGTTGTGCCCTTCATGAGTATGAATTTCTTATTCCTTTGATCCACTTGCCACACTAGTCTGGTGCACTCTTGTTTCAATGGATTCATGGATGTGATCAATAAATCAAAAATCAATAGTGTCATGAGTGTGTGGAACTTATAAATTTTATAGTACATAGACACTTTATTCATTAGCATGCACTAAAAAGAGGGCAATCACAGACATCATGATTCAGGTAACAGACTTCACAATCTAATAGTAATGTGTATACTGACTTGCATGGGTGGTTATCTTTAGTATGTCCCTACTTCACAATTTGTGCACCATATTCCACTTTGCATCTCATGCACTGAGTTAGCAGAAAGCTTCTCCAACTATTTCTCCATAGCTACAATTTGTGATTTTAATAATGGTCTTACTACGGAATTAAAACTTCTAATATCCTCGTACATACGTGAGTGGATTCCAAAGCCTCATGTAGATCCACATATGTCTTATGAGAGAGTGTTATGTGGAATGGATTCAACAATCCTCCAACAAACCATTGTACATGCTAACTGGGATGAATGTCATAAGACAATTTGGACAATAGATTCTTGAAACACACATCATACTCCCTTACAGTTTTAGCTAATCCCTACTTGATATCCTTCAGCAAATTGATGCTCTATTGCTCAAATTCTAGATTGTGAAATTATTCTAGAAACATAGAACATAAAGCATCGTAATCCACCAAAATATGATGTGGGTCATACTTCCTATACCTACTATGCATGTGCCCTTATAGCATACTATAAAACCAACTAGCCTTTCGATATGAAGTTTTAATTCTCTTATCGTGCCATAGTAATTCACACTTGTGCACATGATGTGATGCATATTTAATACCTATATATTCTAGAAAACTGAGAGACATCTCATAGTAAACCTATTAAGGATGATGTGGGGATTACTAGGGATGTGGGAATTTTACACCAGATCCAAAGCTAGAACCTCCATTAGTATTTCCTCCTAATCCACCTAACCCACATGATCCACCCAAAGCGGGATGCAAACCAGTCGGCATACTTCCTTGTGTTCAAGTTGTAGTATTGGATTGAACACCAATGCTATATATGGTCGTAGATACTACAACAGTCCTTCTAATGGTCTACACACAAAAATTATTGTTGGAGGTGACAAGGACTGAGAGGGGGCTAAATCAGTCCCCAATAAAAACTTTTCACACTTATGCTTCAAACCCTAACCACACATGCCCATATACACACATCAAAGCATTCAACCTTTTCAATGAAGTAAACTCAATGCAAGGAACATAATATGATCTCAAAGAAACATATATTGATGATAAAATAATATCCACACATTTATATATATTCTCAAATCATATCACAAAATTATTTTCTTTAACAATGATCCACAAGATACAATAAAGAGCTCTCAAGACAATCAATGTCTCATGAATACATATGATGAGATACAACTATGATAATGTCTTCAAAATTCAAAATCAGATCTGAAAACTCCTTATAAATCTTCCAATATCATCAACATGCTATGAGGATAGCATCCAAATTCAAGCACTCAAGTTTTCTCTTCTTCTCCAACTTGCTCTCAAAGAAACATGACCACCATTGCACTTGCTCAAACTATTCTAATGAAAACTAAACCATAAGCTGACCTAGAATGAGAATATAGGTATTTTTGGCTAGGCCCAAATGGTTTTTTTTGTATTAAAAAATGTTCTTTAAAAGAGTATGAAAAGGTTTTCAAAAGCTAGAACTATTATGCCCAAAAACTCCATTTTATACCCTTCTCTTGATTAGAACTCAAAGGATGTCAGTATATCATGATAAATTTGACCCATTTATCATTAAAAACATCCCATAACTTTTGCAAAATATCTACAAGTGACCCAAGTAGGTCATCCTAGCAAAAAAATTTCATTTCATGATCCAAAAATCACTTAAACACATGCATTGGGATGCAAAAATATCCTCATTCCAAAATCATGCTTATTCAATATCCCAAAATAATAAAACATGAGAAATAATTAATTTAAACATTAAACATGGATGCAATTTTTGTGAACCAATCAGATTATTTTGTTTAATAGGCCCAGAGTCCTTTATACTTCTCAAAATTGTTGTTTCCTACACCCTTCAGCACCTTGGAAACTTCATCTGATTAATAAATCACTCATAATTAATTAAATCATGCCATGTGACCACTAAAAATAAATTTTGAAATCTATATAACACTTATAATAATGTTATAAGTCATGAAAAACATTTCTCTTAAAACCACGAAATATTTTCCTTCACCAAAACAACCTCCCAAAAATGTTTTTGCCAAAGGTTAGCTCATAAAACCAATTATACATGCATTAAATATATATTAATTGATTAATTGGATTCCAAAGTAATCCTTATTCACATTACAAGTGATAGGAAGCATCACCCAATCCATCTCATGCTTCAACCATGAACCATCATCAAACTTGCACAAAAATAGATGTTGTCTTGAACTGCCAAAAATATTCTTGCTGAAATAATTCCCTAGAAACCCTATCATATGACCTCATCATGAGGTAATCCATATACAAATAGAAATTTACCTGAATATACTTTCCAACATAAATTTAATCACCTAAAAACTCAACTTGTAGCTCAAGATATGGCCAAAACACTATAATGTACTTCTTGAGATGGGCTCAAATGTGCCCTTTGACCAATCAACCTGTTTGAGCTACAAAACACCATGTACCTACATAAAATTTTCCTAAAACCTCCATGTAAATCAATAAAAACTCACATACATCATACAACATCAATTTTTCATATCACTTCTTTGGACCAACTTGTCCTAAACTGAAACTCTTCATAAAATGATGTTTTCAGGTGGGGCCCACATATGGTCAAGACCTCAACTATACATTTATGGAAATATAGAGGAGTATACTAAAACATCCAATCATCACATTTTATCTTGCAATAAAAATAGACTCATAATACTTCACCTTTTGCAAATTGCTCCTAGCTAGGGTTTAACTAGGGTTTTAGACCTTCTTACCTTCTTAACATTCGTTCATAAAAATATGATGATAAAATGACCTCATTATTATTTTTAAACATTATTCATTAACCTTAGGAGATAAATTTATAGGATCAATGTCCCATGTAAATCATACTGTCCAAAACGAGCATTTGAAGTTGAAATTCGAGCTTGATTTTCACCTTTTTTGACCTTGTCTCAAATAAACTATCATAACTTGAAAAATTCACATCATGGGAACCTAAAAATTTTTAATAGCACTATGACACATCCCTCTAACATATAAAATCATCATAACATCAATTCCATGGCCCAACCTCTCCAGTCACTAAGACTTACGTAGCATGCATGCTAGATCCTCACTTGTAATAACTAGGACCAAATGAAACAATTAAATAAATGAACATTTAACCACTAAAAATGATCCAAACATACCTCATATGCTATGATACACCTATTTTCATGCTTCCATGAGCTCAAATGGCTCCAATCTACTTTGTCACACCTCATAATAAGCTGTTATACCTTCTCTAATGAGCACATATAACATAGAGATGTGCCTGTATTTGTAACATACAACTACTTTGTGATAAATCAAACATCCTCAAAACATGTTAAATAATCTACACACATGCTTCACAATCATCCATGAATCTCATGCTGCCATACAACATCACCTAAGAACTGAATAGGATTGCTAAAGCAATAACACCTCACTGAATCCCATTGTAGAAATTACACCACATGTGAAACACCATGTTAGCACATCATATAACATCATGAAACCATCCTAAACCATCCACTTTTTCATTAATTTGGTTTTGCATAAATGAAAAAACCTATTAGGCCTACATGCCAACAATCTCCTCCTTTGTCATTGATGGAAAACACCCTAAACTTCTCCCCCTTTTTACATTGATGACAAAGGCTACTATAACTCACCTCATTCCTCTTCTTCAACTACATACCACCATTCTTTGATAGAAACATCAACCAAAAATATCAAACAAGCTCAATTTCTTCATTTTCTCCAAAAATTTGATTCTAGGCCTCATTTTAAGCATGCAAATGCCAAGCTCCCCTAGGAAAAGAATCTAAAACATATGAGCATCATTAGTCAAGCATAAAAAAGTATCTTCTTAACTTTCAAGGGGCTAAACCATCATCTTCAACCTTCTAGGCATGCAAGAACAACAATTTTTCACCATATACCCTGTTTTGAGCTCCTTGAGATCACTATAGCAATCTGAAACAGAGTCATTCTCATCTCCATCATGCCAACAATGCTAGTAAAATACCTTACCTCAACATTTATCCATCATTATTGACCATGAACAATCATCTCTAGGCCTAAAACATACAAATCAAGGCATATACATTCTTCTTCATATCATGTCAATGGAGTAAGACCAAAACAAACCCTGTAGTGCAAATTAGGCCAACTTTGACAAGCCACAACACTACATACAAGCTCTGTCAAAAAAATTTCAAGCTCCCTTATCTTTAATACCTCTACTTCTAGCTCCTATGCACAAATTTAGGCTACTATACTTGCTTACATGCCTTGAAATGAACTAGACAACTTTCTCTAGTCTCTAAGCAACTTTTGTCAATGTTCTACAATCTTTACAAGCTGAGTTAATTTATTGAAACACCTTTGTATGCATGAATCAATAATAAATAACCATCCATACCTTTAATTTCCTTGAGAACACAATTTTACTATCATAGAGGATAAAACACTCACTCCCCATTTCCTATAGGCATTATATACACCTGAATCACTATTCCATACCTCTAGGTGCACTTTTTATGTTTGAAAACATCTCAAATTTCAACTCACACCTAGGCCAAGGCACCAACCTGTCAAGAAGATATCTCCTTAGCACAATAGATCACCTCTAGCATCATTTGAGATCAAGTATAATCACTTCCTCTATTTTTGTAGGCATAATATGCATCCTTTTATCAAGCTAACCACTATTTTACATCATTGTAGCTTTCATCACAGTCACCCCATAAAGGATTAGACCTACAATAATTCCTAACATTGATCAATCTACTCATGAATGAGCCACTTCCATATGTATCCATCAATAAAAAGTTCTTACAAGAAACTAAAAACCATCTTATGACTTCGCACTTATCGACTTCATGCAAGAAACAAGCATCTATAAGCATGTAGAATGCAATTTGAGGCTAAAAGTATGTTTTCACTCTTTTAAAAGCATCAGGATCACCATCCACTACACTTACTTGTAAGATATAGAAATATGAATCATTTATACCTCTAACCATGTGGATAAGCCTTAAAACCAATAATTCATACCACCAATATTATCAACCTCAACATTCTAGATTACTGAGACACCTATACGACAACATTCCTCTTCATGGTGTGCTAGGGGTTCTCTCAAGTGTAGACCAATCTTCCAAAAACACCACATGCAATGTAGCAAATTTGGATAGCTCATAAATCTTTCAAGATGAAATAGAACCTTTAAGATCATTATCATACCTTTGAACAACTCAACACTTCCCTCTAGGCATGTAGGTCATCATCTTTCTCTCAATAAGCAACATTAGTCTCAAGTAAACACTACATTAACTAAGTTCTTCAACTTATGACCTTCAAAGGATCATGAAAGTATTTTACAAGTTCAAAAACCTCAAGAAACATGCCAAGAATGAGAAAACCCATCATTCATACCTCGACATAGTCAAATCTCGCTTCCTTGATCTATAGGTCTTACTTTTCTCTTGAGAAGCAACATAATACTTATTCCCTGAGGCCACTATCAAAACTCTCCTTATCCATTTGAGAGTATTCCAAGGACATACCAGAGGTGAAAACATCACTAGAGATGAAGAAATAACATACTAATACCCGAGAATGTAATACTCCTACCTCTGTCATCGTAGCTTTCAGTTTTAGATTGAAACCATGGTGACCAACAAGAAAAACTTCTTTACAATCATTCATAGACATAAAGGACACTTAACATATCTTTTAGAACTCCTTGTACTAATGAAAATATTCTATACCATGAATAATCATGAGATAACCAAAAGTAGGTTTTTTAGATCCGGACCCTTATTAATGAGAACCAATAACTATCACTCCAAATCTTTCAAGCATAAGTGAGAAGGAATTCATAATTGAATCCCCAAAATCATATATCCTCTAGATCCATGTTTTAAGATGTTTTTTTCAAAATTTCAAATAAAAATCCTCCATTTGACCACCCAAATATGAGTTTCCGTGCAAACTATGCATACCCAATTAGGGGGCAACGAAGTGGTGATTTTTATGTATTTAACCAATTTCACCTTGATACTGGAAATGAATTATTATAATTATATCCTCAATCATTAGAAACATCTTGCCAATTATATGTACATCATAAAGCACCATGATTCATACATGTAGCCTTCATTTTTCTTGAAAAAAATGGAACTCAATCTTCTTGACCATATAATTGGCTCTATCATACTTCATAGTCATAAAATTGATTAAGTGGGGCTTGATCACTCTAAACAATATTCAATATATCTCAGATAAAAAAACACAATATCTTAAACTCATGGTGCAGACCAAGACCACACCTAAAACCTAAAATATACTTGAAACACAAGATTAAAAGACTCACATCATGATCGATATGACTACAAAAACACACTTTTTCAATGATATGACAGAGTAAGATCCTTCACTCACAAGATAGAAATAGAGACACACCTATTAGAACCAGTTATGGCTCATGATAACTCCACAAAAAGACCTTATGACTCGGACATTGCACAAAGAGCCATCACAGAGATAGTGATGCAAAAGTATAGACAAGACTTGGACCCAAAAATATTATGCAAGATAATTTAGATATCATAACAACTTCAGAATACACATAGGACATGACTTGATGATACAAGATCCTTTATGACACTTGACATATGAACTATACATCTCTAGACCACATAATCAGATCACATGGACCTCATCTTTCATTAAGACCTTCTTAAGACACGGAGACACATATTCAACATTGAATGAGAGACATAATTGATGATGTTTAAAGACCTCATAAACATACTTAAGGACTTGAAATGAAATACCTTACATCATAAAGAATACACACTCTTTGAAAATACATCTCCCCCTCACTCCAAAGCTTTATTTTAACCTATACACCTCTATGAAGCCTAGTAGAGGCATATGTCACCATGGAGGAGCTTGATGAGAGACCTAAGTAGGTCTCAAGCCCTCTTCTTGGACCTTGATTGTCTCCTCTTTATCTGATTTCTCATTTTTGTAGTAGATCCCTCCTTTTTATTAGTCACATCCTTGGATACATCTTGACCACTTTTACTATCTTCTTCCTTATTTTTGTATACTTGAGCTTGTGGCTTAGGTCTTTGAGTTTCTTTCTTGAATTGACCTGTATCACAAAACCTTGCAATAACTACTTTCTTGTGGCATATAAAACATTCCACTTTCCTTCCTTTGCATTCATAAGCTCTATGACCATATCCATTGAATGTGCTTACATAACTTTTTGTGTTTGATGGCTCATTCTTGCAATATTTTGCAAGATGTCCCTTTTATTTACAATATAGCATTCAATCCATACCTTTGACCTACATTTTTTGTATCCTTCCTTTCTTGACATTCTTCATCCTTACTTTCTTCACATTGTTCCTTACCTTTTCCGTCATCCTTATTTTCAACCTTGGGGATGTAAAAACTAGCCCTATCTCCATAAGCAACACATTTGTAACAATTACCATGAAAGAAATCATACCTATATGCATTTGGTTCCTGGATAGGTGGTCTTCTAGGAGGTGGAAGCCTTGAACTTTCTCCCTTGCTTGGCTATTTGCTTTAATTTAATCCTTGACTTAATATTTCTTCACTTTTCTTGGATGAATCCTCATTGAATCCTAGGCATGTCCTATCACCATATATATTTTTATTTCCTAGCATTTTAATCATATTTTCTCGAGCTCTCTTAAAAGGATGATAGCTTGCTTGTCATGTGCGGATACCTCCTTTTCAATTCTTCTTTTTCGATATCATGTTTGAGACACTCTTCTCTCTTGATCTTAAACTCGTATTGTTCCACCTCAAGTTGAGTCTTTAGGACATTGACTATTTCATGATGATTTTTAGACATATTGTAAATATGATCACCATGTCGTCCCTAACCAATTCATTATAGTGTGAGTATTATCTTGAATTGTTTCCAAATTTGATGGTGCCATATTGTCATCAAAGATATCCCTCTATCTTGTCAGGATACTTCCAAGGACCTTATCTGATAGCAATTGTTGGAGGTGACAAGGATTGAGAGGGGGGTAGGTGGGTGAATCAGTCCCTAATAAACACTTTTCACACTTATGCTTCATACCATAACAACACATGCCCATATACACACATCAAAACATTCAACCTTTTTAATTAAGTAAAATAAATTATATGGACATAATATTATCTCAAATATAAATATATTGATAGTAAAATCAGATCCACACATGTATATATATATGCTCAAATCAGATCACAAAAGTAGTGTCTTCAACAATGATCCACAAGATACAATAAAGAGCTCTTAAGACAATCAATGTCTCATGAATACATATGATGAGATACAACTATGATAATGTCTTAAAAATTCAAAATCAGATCTGAAAAATCCTTAGAAACCTAAAAATATCATCAACATGCTATGAGGATAGCATCCAAACTCAAGCACTCAAGTTTTCTCTTCTTCTCCAACTCGCTCTCAAAGAAACATGACCACCATTGCACTTGCTCAAACTCTTCTCATGAAAAATAAACTAGTAGCTGTCCTAGAATGAGATTCTAGGTATTTTGGGCTAGGCCCAAAGGGTTTTTCTTTGCAAAAAAAAAGGTTCTTCAAAATAAGATAAAAGGGTTTTCAAAAGCTAGAACTATTATGCCCAAAAACTCCATTTTATACCCTTCTCTTGATTAGAACTCAAATGAGGTCGGTATCTCATGATAAATTTGACCCATGAATCATTAAAAATTCCCATAACTTTTCCACAACAGCTACAAGTGACCCAAGTAGGTCGGCCTAGCAAAAACCCTTCATTTCATGATCCAAAATCACTAAAACACATGCATTGGGATGCCAAAAATATCCTCATTACAAAAATTATTATTCAATCTCCCATAATCATAAAACATGATAAATACATCATTTAAACATTAACCATGGTCACAATTTTCATGAACCAATCAGATTATTTCATTTAATGGGCCCAGAGTCCTTTGTACTTCTCAAAATTGTTGTTTCTACACCCTTCAGACCCTAGAAACTTCATCTGATCAACAAATCACTCATACTAAATGAAACAATGCCATGTGACCAATCAAAATAAATTTATTAACTTGTAGATCAATTATAAGAATGTTATAAGTCATGAACTATCTTTCTCGTTAAACCACAACAATATTTTCCTTCACCAAAACAACCTTCCAAAAAATTTGTTTCCAAATGTTAGATCTTAAAATAATTTCTACATACATTTAAGATCTGAAAATTGATTCATTGGATTTTCACTTCATCCCTCTTAAAATTCCATGTGATAGGAATCATCACACAATCCATCTCATGCTTAAACCATCATCAAAATTACACATAAACAGATGTTGTTTTGAATTTCCAAAAATATTATTTCTGAAATAATTCCCTAGAACCCTCGTCATATGACCTCATCACGAGGAAATACATATACCACTATAAATTTATCTGAATATAATTTCCATGACATATTGAATCACCTAAAAATAAAATTGTAGGTTGATATGGCCAAACACACGCAACCTACTTCTTATGGGCTCAAAGCGCCCTTTGACCGAGTCAACCTATTTCAGCTAAAAACACCATGTATCTGCATAAAATTGTCTTGAAAATCCATGGAAATAAATAAAAATCACATTAATCATACAACATCAATTTTTCATATCACTTCTTTGGACCAACTTGTCCTAAACTGAAACTCTTCATAAACTTATGTTTTCATGTGGGGCCCACATATGGTCAAGACCTCAACTATACATTTATGGATATCCAGAGGAGTCTAATAAAAATGACACTTAAAATTGGTTATTCAATTTAGTGTCCCTCGCATTCGTTTATCTTCTCAGGTAACCTGGGGCACGTTTATATCACCATTACCCCCTTGGAGTATTAATCAATTTGTGATTTAAACACCTATCCTAAGTTTAATTCACCCCATTTTGTTTCACCCATGAGTAATTAAATATTAACTATTTAATTACACCTTTTTACATATATCCTAACCACTTATCTACCCCATATCTATTTTATCCATATGTCCCCCCTATTTCTCCTCCTCCCAAACCGAGTCGCGGGATATCTCCCGTACTTGGGATGATAGGATCACTCTCATCTTCCCAGAAATCGCTCCGTTTGGCCATTTCGGGAGTCTGTTCCCCGATCGGCGCCGACCGGTACTCGGTCGACGCCGATTTTTAGAACGGCGCCGATTTAATCTCGGTCGGTGCCGATTATAAATAGAAGCCCAGAACTCAGTTCTGGTTAGACACAGATTGTAAGAGAGAGAACGAGAGAGTTCGAACATCAATTTTGAGTTTAATCTATCGAGTGAAAGCGAATCTTGTCCAAATCAATCCCTGAGAGGAGCACCGTTACTCTGCTCTTATCACATCAGCATTGCACGTCTCCATTGATTTTTTGGTGATTGTGTTCCTACATCCAGCACAGGTGGACCCCCGCGTGTCTCTCAAAGCATTTGCAGATCCTGCAGACGTTGACGATCTTGCCTCTGTTTTCTGATTCTCAAACCTTTTCACACGCTGCCCCGGATCGACGCCGATCCACATCAGTCGACGCCGATCCACATAAGTCGACGCCGATCCACATCAGTCGACGCCGATCATACTGCAGACAGGTAAAAGGACCCGGGTAACATAGATCCAGTTTTGTTTGCACAGTTTCCTATTTTCTGTTGCTTTCTGTCTGCTGTTTAGATTCTGTTTTATTACTGTGATCAGAAAATCTAGTCCTGTACGTACATCTTTTATCATGTTTGCTTCTTTGCTTAATTAAAAACGTGGACTGACATCCGCCGAGGGAGCTTATCGCTTCCCGGACCCGCTTCTCGGGCAGTCCACCAAAATATCTTTTAACGTGGTCTTTTTCTGTCAAGCACTGGTGTCTTGCAGGTTTCTTGGATCTACTGTGCCGAATTGCTCGTGTGCGCCCGTCTTATCTACATCGGCTTCCTTATCCATCTACATCTTCGGATCTTGTCCATCAGGTATCAATTTCATTTGAGTTTTTCAAGGTTTTTGTGTTTAGTTTGGTACATTAACTTGGACAGGTAACAAGCGCGAAATTCTTGATCTACATTCTGGCACGCCCGGTGGGACCGAACCAAAGTCCCTTATTGGTAAGTTCATCTCTTTTCTAGTTTTGAACTTTGTTCTTTTTTTTTTTCCTCGCTGATTTTTCTCAGTTTTGCTTGAGCATTTCTTTCATCATTTCAATCTTGCTTTTTAGGTGAAATCATTATCTTGAAATTTTTCTAGTTCCTTAAAATAGAAATTTTTCGTTTTCACCATTATCTGGATATATCTTTCTGGATCTTGTTTGGTGTTTGCTTAACCTTTTCTTGTGGAGCACTTTGCTTGTTGGGATTGTTCGAGGGAAGAGCTCAACAACACGCTTTTGAAGTCCACACACCTTGGAGAGCTAAATCTACAGGTATTTCTCTTTTACGGTGTTTTCTCTTTTTAGGAATAAAAAAAAAAAAATAAAAAAATAAAAAAAAAAAATTTGTTTGTTTTTTTATCACATCCAAACATTTCAATTTTTGGTGCTTAAAAGGAATTTAATCGCATTTGGGAAAGAATCTGTTTGACTTGTCTTCATCGAAATCAAACACTTCGTTTTTAAGTGCTTAAAAAGAACTCTTTTTTTGTCATTGCTGTTGTATGTTTTTCATCTAGTTTTAATTAGGCTGGAAAATTGATCAAAATCGGTAGTGACACTATTTGATTTTTATTTTTCACCCTTGCACACAAAGCCAAAATCACTAGGTATAAAGCATTTAAACAAAAATTCCTTCCCTGGCCTCGCCTACTTGGAAGTGACATCCAAGAGGAAGAGCCTACGCGGTACTCGGGCCGTGCTATAAATTCACGGAAGTTCTGGTATATATTGGCAAAGCACCCGACTCCCTTATCGCAGCGGTGTGTGAAGTGTGGGGGTAGGCCCCTATATCAAGCCACGTACCGGTCTTTTACTGAAGTGCCTTCGGGACTCCTCACCAAACATTCCCCAAACCATCCTTAGTTTGGCTATCTGAGTAGTTCCTGTTCTAAAAAGCCTTCCCTAATATTTTCTTTCTTAAAAGCATCAAAATTTAAAGGAGATAATCACCTGCGCTGCTTGAATTGTCTGTGCATTAGTTAGGTCAATCTTCTTTTCTGTGTGTTTATGACGGTCATCACTCGGTTACAATCTAGAAGAATGGCTCAATTGGCCCCTACTTCTTCCGAGATTACCACTAGTGTGGATGTTTCGGCACCCCCCAAATCTTCCTCGGGACCGCTGTTAGTTGGCTCCCCATCCTGGTCATATAATCCTTTCTATCAAGCCAAAGCAACCCCATCACGTCCAGCTTCCCCTAGTCCTTCAGAAATATCATCTGCTTCTGACTTAGAGTATGTTCCTCGTGGGGATCCTAAATTTTAGGCGCTCCTTGATCGCAATCCGGTAGCCCTCATGGACTACCTAGTACACAAATCTATTCAAATATCTGATCAAGGACCACCAATCCAACAAGTGTACGATTATCCTCGTGAACCATCCCAGGCTTTTGTAGAACAGTTAGCATCATTTTTCTCACCTCGAGCCACGGAAGAGGGTGGCACACCTGTGCCTCCTTTTTCTCTTCCACCTACCATATCGACTAGTTCTCAAATAGTCTTACCTATTCCTAATGCCACAGTTACCTCAACTATTCCACAACCTACTTCTGAGAAGTCCTCTTCTCTGGCTATCATGGGTGCGTCTGCACACCCACATATCGCTGTTAATTCATCTATGCCATCCATTGTATCCCAGGGTCAGTACCTCTTCATGAGTCAACCCCCTTCGACTAGTCAGTTGCTTCCTGCTTCTCGTCCTCCAGTGGGTTTTTCTTCCAATGTTCCGGCAACAGTGACCTTCACCCATCCTCTAGCATCGGCACCCTTAATAACTAATCCGGTAGTAAAAAGCCTCTTTCAGGTCTTGTTCCCCACCATGTCCAATCAAATCAACACCCATGTTCCTCAATCTATTCCGATTCAGTCAACAAGCATAGGAGTCCACCAATCACAGGCTCCGTCCGTCATCCAACCTTCATTTTCTCAACCACTTATTATCCCACAGCCTGCCTATACACAGGCTCCTTCACAGCAAATACCTCACCAGGCGTCACCCAGAACGCCTGGTTATTCCTCTTATCATCCTATCAATCAACAGATGAATCCCCCGTTGACACCTCAACAACATCCACCATCTGCTTCCTATGTAGGACATGCCACTGTGCCTCCTCCTCAATCTGACGTGGTTCAAATTCTTTTCAAGAAGATCGCAGACTTGGAAGCCTCCACCAAAGGGGCTCGTCCTTCATACTCTTTTGAAGAAGTGTGTAATGAACCCATTCACCCCTCAGTGGCTTTTAAGCCTTATCCTCCCCAATGGGAACTTCCTAAATTTTCAAAATTCCATAGTCGGGAGGACCCTCAACAGCATTTGTGAGCATTCAAACATGCTTGCTACCTCATAGTCCAAGATCAGGAGCTTATGCTCCGTACTTTTCCTATGTCTCTAGCAGGCCCTGCTTTAGACTGGTACAACAACATTCCTCAACATTCCTTGTTTTCTTTCTCTCAATTGGCTCAGATGTTTGTTGAAAATTTTCAATAAATATCGCCATAAGATCTCGATCACAGATCTTTATAACATTCGTCAATTCGATGATGAGTCTATTGCAGACTTTGTCGCTCGTTGGAGAGGGATAGTAAATCAATTGTCTTTCTCCCTTCCTCAACCCCAACAGATCGAGTTGTTTACTCGATCTTGTGCTAATCATATTTCTTCCACTTTAAGGATCCAGACCTTTCATACATTTGAAGAAGCCTTTACGATGGCACGCAAACTTGAGTCTCGCGCCATTGAACAAGGGAAGTTAAAACTTCGCTCTAAGTCTAAACCAGATTTTTCTCGGTTTACCAAATCAAATCCTTCCACTTCTAAAGACAAGAACCAGGGATCCACCAACGCTATCGTATTAAAAACATCATGAGCTGATAATACTTCTAATCAAACACCACGGAGAGACTCCTCATCTTCTCGAAAAGGGTCCTCGTCATCTCGATCTTTCACTTCGTTGGGAGAATCATATGCTTCTATCTTAGAGAAAATGTTGGAAGTTCGCATGATCAAACTTCCCCCCATTAGGAATATTGATGAAAGCCAAGAACGTCCATTCTGGTATAGGGAAAATGATTTCTGTCATTATCATAGAACCAAAGGTCATGACATTGAACGATGTCAGACCTTCAAAAATCTTGTCCAGAAATTCATTGATAGAGGTGAGCTCATTCTGGATAACCCAAATGCTCCCCCAAATCAGGCACTGGATGTTTTTAAACAACCTTTTCCTAATCATTCCCCAAACCATAATGCTTCAGAATCTCAAAAACCAAACACTCATACTATCAGCTTCATCTCTACTGAAGAATCTTCTTCTGAAACTAAGCCATCTGCGAACACATCGACCGAATCAGAACCTCCTTCTACTTCGCTAATCGCTAAGATTCCACCATCTTCAAATAGCTCGTCTTCGAATATTCCTACATTGCAAGATACGGATTCATCTCTCTCCGCTTCCTTGTCTGACCTTCCATCCATACCCGAGACAGTGTCATCCTCATCTGTCTCATCATCGGACATTCTTTCAGTGCTCGAGGCAATTACATCCCTTCGAGTTTCCACTGCGGATACACCTACTTCTGTTTCTCCCATTTTTGCTGCGACTATGCCATTGGTAAACGTACCTATAGTTGTACCAACTTCAATGGAAGCGTCTTCGATTTTGACTCTTCCTGTTTCCTTTCCTACAGTAGTTTCACCCACAATTACTGTACCAGAAGTAGTTCCTTTGCAGGAGCTGCTTCTTCATCACTCACTTCTTCCATCACCAATGCTGCTTCGCCCATTAAAGGAAAATCTAAAGAAGTAGCACCGACACCTATACACTCGGTTCCCGAACTTAGACCGAGACAACCAAAATCTAACATTGCATCATCAGCATCTCCCCCTTTGTTTTCTCCGGAAAGGTTACAATCCCCTTATGCGGTTGAAATTGTCACCATCCCTGAAAAGGGAAAGCCTATAGTTCACGTGTTCAAGAATCTGGGTGCTTTCCCGCAAAAATCTCTATCTACGCCTCATAAAAGATTGGATTTATCCACTGAGAAGGCGTCTTCTCCTGCAAACTTATCAAAACCATCATCTTCTTCTACAACACATTCTTCACCAGCACCTCGAAAAGTGGACTTACCTATTAAAAGGACGTCACCTCCTTTATCAAAATCATCATCTTCATTACCAAAAACCAGGACACCCTTTGTTCCTCCGATTAGACCTACTTTGGGAGCTTCTTCCTCATCTAGATCGACATTATCTAAATCATCAGTAGTTTCGACCAAGCAGCCTCCTTTACTTCTGAAGACCACGACACCTGTTACATCTCCACCATCTTCAAAATCTATTCTAGGGGCTCCTCCTCCATCAAAAACAATCATGTCTCACTTACTTCCACCTCAAGTGCCTAAGGCTGCCCTCCAGATGTCCAAAAAAATAAGATGATCCCTAAAAAGACTGTCAAACCTAACATGCAAGTCCTTTTACCTCGGCAGTCTGTTAAAGTGGAAGAGGTGCCTTCATCATCCCTGTCCTCATCTTTGTCTAACGGATTCTATACTGAAATCCTTCGCCAACTTATCCAATCTTCATCCATATCTCTTCCTCCGATTAAACCCTATAACCCTAAAGGAGTTAAACCTGCCTGGTTTAACTCTGATTTGATTTGCGCCTACCACCGTACCCCGGGTCATGATACTGAGAGGTGTAAAGCCCTTCAATCTGTTGTCAACAGCCTTTTGGAAGAAAGTGATCTTTTGCTGGAGGATGAGGAACAAGTATCTCCTATCATCATAGCTCCATCTGAGTCCCAACGATCTACTCAGACCTCTACTTCTAGTGATTCCACTCCAAATGATCTTCCACCTTCTCAAATCGACACAATTCATATCGCCACTAGAACCCAACAGTATGATAATCCATCCTCATCAACAGCATCTCGACCACGGGTTGTCATTTCTGCAGCCCCCGAAGGAATTTCTCCTTCCTCATTAGCCTCGAGACCCCGAGTCTCTATTCGTGCTGCACCTCGGGCTCAAGTTCCCGTATCAGTTGAGGAGAGTGTTATGAAACAACTCACCCAGGCTCCGGTCAAAATGTCTCTTTTTGACCTCATTCAATCCTCTCCGCAACATCGCCAGGCTCTGATTGATAATCTGCGTCGCATCGCAGTGAATTCAGATGAGCCCCAGCCTTTCGAGATGGTTGTTGGATTGAATAGAC
This sequence comes from Taxus wallichiana var. yunnanensis, assembly GCA_018340775.1. Classification (NCBI taxonomy): domain Eukaryota; kingdom Viridiplantae; phylum Streptophyta; class Pinopsida; order Cupressales; family Taxaceae; genus Taxus; species Taxus wallichiana. Next base: position 2,091,919 of record JADAXU010000137.1, read on the forward strand.
CATCAACCACCATTTCTTTTGAAGACTCAGAAATTCCTTCCCTTTCTTCCGAGGATTTAGAGGCTCCCCTCTTTATCACAGTCCAGATCGACAACACTACATTAAAACGCATTATGATCGATAGTGGAGCTGCACTTAATGTCATCTCCTCACACACATTCGAACAACTTAAGTTACCAAAGAACGTAGTGTCACCCCCGCCTTTCGCTCTTCGATCATTTAACGATCAGCTAGCAGTTACTTTAGGAACTGTGGTCCTACCCATTCGAGTAGGTAAGAAGTTGCTTCACGAACTCTTTTACATTGTTGAAGGGAAATTCCACTATAATATGATCCTCGGATGCTCCTGGATTTGTGCAATGCATTGTGTCCCATCCACCCTCCATCGATGCTTAAAATATCAATATGAGGGCAAAATCTATACTCATCCAGGAGATCCTTTTCCTTCCGCACAATGTGACATGACCATAGGGTCTGCCCCTCTAAAGGAAAATGCTTGTTCTCCTGATGGGGCCTCATCTTCTTCCATACCTGCAACCAAACTACCGGATTTACAAAATCTAGAAGAGACATTGCAGCGTTTCTCACTGGGAGAGCTTCCTCTCCTTTCTTTTGACGCCCATCTCAAACCTAGTGAGTATGGTAGACCAGACAAACAACCTGAATATCAGCCAGGTCTCGGTCGCATCGTCACCATTGGTCTGCCCAATCAACAGACTAATTTCATCTACGGTGGTCTTGATACGCCTCACTATCACCCGGATTCTCCTCCTAGGGCCAAACCTTATTTAACAGGGTTCGATTGTCTACAGAATCCCACGTTTGCAAAAACTTATTTATATCGATGCGCGTGGAAGGGCTTTGGCCTGGGAAAATATGAACAAGGTGTGCATGACCTCGCATCCATTCCAACTCTCATGCCACATCAAAAATTTGGTTTAGGATTTAAACCTCTTTCAAAAGCCACTGTCACTGTTCTCGATGAGCCTCTTCCTATTGAGGAACCATCTTCTCCCGCTAGGTCAGAAGCATCACTCGATGTGGACGACGCCATTTCCATCCCGTCTAACTTTTTTTTTTAGTCAATACCATTTCCTTAGGACCACTAACCTATAAGACTAATGACACGTCCACTTCCATACCGTTAGTTTTCCCTGAAATAGTTGGAGACGACTCTCCTACTATCAACACTATCCACTGTGTGGATGATGATTCTGTTCTCACCTATCTGGGGGCAGAGGATTCTTATCTTCCTAAGACCATTCCTTCTGACACATCTACGCTTCTCAACGAAGCCACTGTCGACCTTAATATAGGGACTTCTAAAGACCCTCGCATCATTAAGGTCGGCCAATCCCTTAATCCACAGGAGTTAGGAGATTTTACCACTTTTCTTTCCAACCATCATCAAGCCTTTGCTTGGTCATATGAGGATATGCCGGACTCGATCCCGATATCGTGGTTCACAATATCGTTACTCTTCCCGACATTAAACCGGTTAAACAAAAATTGCGTAAAATGCACCCTAGAGTAGCCCTGCTTGTTAAAGAAGAGTTACAGCGCTTGCTCTCGGCTAATTTCATCCAACCCATCGATTATCCACAATGGGTTTCCAATGTAGTACCAGTAACTAAAGCCACTGGGAAAATTTGAATTTGTACCGACTTCCGGGATCTCAATCTTGCTTGTCCAAAAGATGATTTTCCTCTACCTAATATCGACCAACTCGTGGATTTAACTACGGGTCATGAGATGCTTTCTCTTATGGATGGTTTCTCTGGGTATAATCAAATTCTCATCGCGCAGAAGACCAACATAAGACTTCTTTCATAACTCCTTGGGGGACCTTTTGTTATCGTGTCATGCCCTTCGGTCTTAAGAACGCAGGAGCAACCTATCAACGAGCAATGACCTACATCTTCCATGATCTCTTACACAAAACTGTGGAAGATTACGTCGACGATCTCCTCGGTAAATCAAAACATCGTCAGGATCATCTTTTCATTCTTGCACCTCTCTTTGAGAGGCTTATTCACTTTTTTCTTCGTCTAAATCCATCTAAGTGTGTGTTTGGCATTCTCACTGGTAAAATTTTAGGCTTTATCATTTCCATTAGGGGTATTGAAGTGGACCCCGCAAAAATAAAAGCTATCCTTGAGATGCCTCCCCCTTCTAACTTAAAGCAACTCCGCAGTCTCCAAGGACGTCTTCAATCAGTGCGTCGTTTTATCTCACAATTGTCGGACCGTTGTCAACCTTTTCATCATCTCCTCCGTAAGAATGTTCATTTTGAATGGGATGAGCATTGCCAAAAGGCCTTTGATGATCTCAAAGCTTATCTTCTTTCTCCACCTGTGCTTACACCTCCACGTGAGGGGGAGCCTTTCTATCTTTATATCTCTGTGACTGACCATGCTCTGGGAGCCATGATCTCGCATCGGGACACTTGCGGTAGAGAACAAGCTATCTATTACATCAGTCGCACCCTCCATGATTATGAAACACGTTATTCGAAGCTGAAAAGCTGTGTTGTGCTCTCTTCTTCGCAACTTCTAAGCTTCGTCATTACCTCCTTAATCACAAAACTTACATTGTCACAAGTGTCAATCCACTCAAGACAATTCATGCAAAGCCTTATCACAATGATCGTATCACTCGTTGGCTCATGCTTATGACAGAATTTGACCTCGAGTTTATCCCGCAAAAGTCTATCAAGGGTCAGGTTATTGCAGATCAATTAGCTGATGCTCCTCTTCCGGACACTCAAGACCCCCTTGCTCAATTCCCCGATGAATATATCCAACAAATTGATTTTGGTCTATCTCCATTTAAAGTAAAGCTCTTCTTTGATGGATCCAAATGTCAGCAAGGGGGAGGTGCAGGTTTCGTGATGATTCCTCCTTGGGGTACGCCTATCCCAGTCGCACACAAATTAAACTTTGAGTGCACCAATAATATGGCTGAATATGAAGCTCTTGTCTTGGGTCTTCAAAATGCCATTAATCTCGGCGCTCGTCATATTGACATCTTTGGTGATTCTGAACTCATCGTTAATCAAGTCACAGGCATCTATCAATGCAAGAATGATATCCTTCAAAAATATCGTGATATCGTTCTTGTTCAACTCCAATCTTTCGATAAATTCACTATCCAAGCCATTCCTCGCACTGCGAATCGATTCGCGGATACAATGGCTTCGTTAGCTTCACTTATCCCGCCTTTTACCGACGACTCGCGACTTTATGTGGCTGTGCAACGATTAGATCAACCATCTCATCTTCGGCAACTAACTTTAATCCATGCTGTCACAACCGATACTCAGGATGAGTGGTATCAATAGATCGTTGATTATCTATCTCATTCGGTCCTGCCTCCAGATCTGACTACCAATGGTAGAAGATCTTTTATCCAACGCGCTAATCGCTATACTATTCTAGGCGGGATCCTCTACAAACGCAGCTTTGATGGTATTTTGCTTCGATGCCTCAAAACCCATGAATCATCTAAAGCTATCCAGGAGGTCCATGACGGTATCTGTGGTGGACATTTTAGTGGCTTGGCTGTAGCTAAACACATCTTACGTTTGGGATATTATTGGCCTTCTCTTAATCGAGATTGCTGTGAATACACTAAGAAATGTGTCAAGTGTCAACAACATTCCAATCTCACACATATCCCTAGTCAAGCTTTACAACCTGCAACGGATTTGTGGCCTTTTTCGCAATGGGGTCTTGATCTCATTGGTCTCATCAATCCCCGTTCTTCACAAAGCATCATCATTCTATCATTACTGCCACGGAATACTTTACTAAGTGGGTGGAGGCTATCCCTCTTTCTTCAACAAAGGCTAAACCCATAGTTGATTTTGTCTATCAACACATCATTTGTCGCTTTGGCGTTCCACACAAACTCATCACAGATAACGGTAAGTCTTTCAAGAACGTTGATTTGCAGAACCTCTGCGATGCTTTCAATATCAAGCTCAGCTTTTCCTCTCCATACTATCCGCAAGCTAATGGCCAGGCCGAAGCTTCCAATAAAACTTTGCGTAATATCCTCGCAAAGGTAACTAGTCGAGCTGGTAGGGATTGGCATTTACATATCCCTTTTGCTCTCTGGGCTTATCGGACTAGTATTCGTACTCCTACGGGTGCTACTCCCTTCTCTCTCGTCTATGGGTCTGAGGCTGTTCTTCCTTTGGAAGTCCAAATCCCATCTCTCCGTGTTTCTCTCAGAGAATTCGTCTCGATGAGGACTATCGTCAAAATCGTCTAGCACAACTTGAATTATTAGATGAGCGGTGTCTCAACGCTCTTGAACATCATCAAGTCTATCTTGAGCGTGTCAAACATGCTTATAACAAGCACTTGCAGCACCGTGACTTCAAAATTGGTGATCTTGTTCTTAAAGAAAACCAAAATGTCACTACACTCGAAAGGAGTCAACGTGGTAAGTTTGCTCCCAACTAGATGGGCCCGTACATTATCACTCATAAATATGGGTCTGGGGCTTATCGTTTATCTTCCATGGATGGTATACCTGAAGTGGAACCTCTTAATGCTTTGCATCTACGGCCCTTCTACTGTTAAAATCTATCTTACACAAATTTAGTCGCAAGACAGATCTTTCATCCATCTAACAACTAGTCATATACTTTCATGGTGATTCGGAACTATGTGGTTCTCCGCCTATTGCCTCTTTTTCCTTAAATATGAGTATCGCGGCTCTACTCATTGCATTTTTCTTTTGGATATGTTCCTCCTCATGGTAGGAATACCTTAATCACCGTTTCATCTGTCCCAAGTGCTTATCTTAATCGGATCTACTCGGGGCATGCGTGCATGTTCTTTTATGTTTTCTTTCCCTCTATCTGATCTATCTAGGTCTAAACTCAGCTTCTTCCAAAAGGATTTTCAAAAAAAAAAAAAAAAAAAAAAAAAAAAAAAAAAGATGTTAAAAAAAAAAAGATAGACTGATCCCTTGAAGGACAGCTATCCATACATTATCAAAATGAATCAAAAAAAATATAGACCATGCCCTCGAAGGATGGCTATCATTAAAATTCAAAATACAGACCGCTCCCTTGAAGGACGGCTGTTTCTCAAAGCACTACTCAAGGCTTCTTGCATTGATCAGCCTTTCAGTCAGTTTGTACACTTTTTAGCATCGCTGAAAGACTTCCCGTATTGATCAGTCTTTCCATATCTAGCAAACTTCCCGCATTGATCAGTTTGCTTTTCTGCCAAAATCATGAAGCTGAGATTTAAGACCTTTTGTCGATCATATGGAGAATCCTATTTTCCCAGTATGAACATGTATTCTGTCCCTTGTACATTTCGACAAGATACTTACTTACTGCTCTTTCCGTTTCCATCCTAAATCTGGTTTGCGGCTAGTTAGTGTCAGGTTTATTTTAACCTCATATAGGGCCTTGTATGCATGGTCTTTTGGTTTCCTATCCAGATTCTATTTATGGTCGGTTGGGAGTCTGATTTATCATTTTTCTTCATATTTGGGTGTATTCCCTTTATTTCTAATCAAGGTCGTTCTCACTACATCCTTGACTCTCACCAAGAGGTCTTTCCAATTATTTCATCCAGTTAACTTAACATTTAACATGTTAATCAAACTCTATCATTTATCTAAAATTCATCTGATCTACTTTGTCCAATACATATCTCATCGCCTCTATCTATTTTCATCAAAATATAATTAAAATCTCAAAATATCTCCATTCCAGCTATTACCTCCTATCTATCTATCACATCGTCTAATCACTTGTCTATCCATGTCACATTACATCTATCTATATCTATTTTCTCATCCAAATTAAATCCACATATCAATCACATCAAATCACATCTATTTATATCCTCTATCAGTCTATATCTATCCAATCACATCAAATCACATCTATTTATATCCTCTATCAAGTCTATATCTATCCAATCACATCTATTCATCATCTATCAGTCTCTATCTATATCCATCTATCCATGTATATCAAAATCAAAAGCATGAGAACAATTATATGACAAATGAAATGATGAATCTATATATACATGTGTGTCTGTACAACAAAAAATGGGTGGCTTTCAATCAAGCCATCTATAAAATGCCTTCCAATCGAGGCTACATCACTACATCAATCTCTATATCGTGAAATCTGATGCGTGGAGGACACTATCTCCTCCACCCTCCTCTGGACCAGGCTGTCTCCCCTGGCCGCCGCCTATCGAGCTAGATGCACCTGCTGCTGGAGGCCTCTGCACACCTCGGTCTCTCCCGGTGCTCCCTCCCTCTGATGCCCCGCTCGCGGTGGCTGTCGCTGATCTCCTCCTTGCCCCGTAACGGGGCACATCTGGGGCATGCTGTGCTAGGGCATCCTCGTAATATCTCACCTCAGCGAGGAGAGACTGATAGGTACTCAAGCTCACGGTACCCGGTGCTCGTAATGCTGCTGCTGCTGCTGGGGCTGCTGATGCTACTGGTGGTGCTCCTAGGGTCGTACCCTGTGTACCCGACTCGACATGGTACCTGTCTCCCCATATTTGGCCCTGAGGGCCTCCCTATGTCGAAGGTAGCGATCCCTCTGCTGGATCGCTATATCTCACTCCTGGCGAGCGGTGTCTCTCTCCAAAATTAGGGCATCCCTCTCCTCTGTCAGAGCTCTGATCTCCTCAAGAGCCACCTGGTGTGTCTGCGTCAAGGTGGCATGCTCTCCCTCCAATCTCTCTAGCAGTGTAGCCATATCCTCCTCATCGGCATCTATAGATGCCGGAAGGTGTCGTGGTAGCTCTGTAGCATACCATGCCGCATAACCATCATCCACCCCTACGTCATCATCACTGTCTGTGGAGGGTGGGGCCTCTCTCAATGGATCTGCCGGGATCAAAATCGGCAGATCAGTCTCCCTGCTATCTCGCCTATAAGGCCTGTAAGTAGTCGGCACTGTCTGCACTAGGCCGAACTGTCTCAATACCCGCACAAACGGGACTCGCTCCCACATATCAGGCCTGCGGCCCCTAACCACCCTGCTCCGTCTCAATGCCACCAAGTGAGCATCCTGACCAGCCCATGTCGGAAATACCCGATATGGCCTCCAGATAACCTGATCCGGTGTCAGCGTCCTGAAACGCTCAGTATACCAATCTGCGGATCTCCCTGTATCTCCCGGGGCCATATCAGCCCGCCATCGCCGGAATCCATAATCAATAGACCCCACTACTGCTGGCATCCAAGGAAGCCCGGATGGCCTGATCACTGCTATATGCTCATATGCCCAGCAATGGAGCACAAAACTGACATCGATACCTGTCCTCCGGCCAGTGGTATACATCCATAGCTCATGATATATCTGAGCTATCAAGGCATCAGCAAATGTGAATACCTGTCTGAACTGCAAGATGTCACACACGCAATCTAATAATAACAATGGGAATCTCCCACCTCCCGAATCTGGTAAAGCAAAATAAGAGATCGCCATCTGAATCAATGCTATCTATCTGCTCCTGGGCACATCCTGTCTATACTGCGAGGCTATCCTCACCCCGCCGGATGCTATCTCTGAATCATCTGCCCTGTCTCCATACAATCGAACTAGGGCCCTCTGCTGCTGCTCTCGTGGCGTGATCTCTATCGGATCCCCAGTGATCGGCAGCCTCAAAATCCTGTATATGTCCTCGTGGGTGATGGTCATCTCACCCGTCCTGAACCAAAAAGTGCAAGTCTGGCTATCCCATCGTCGCACTAATGCCCGCATCAACTCTACATCTCGCGGCACTCGTCTGTAATACCGAAACCCCGAGCCCGGCTAACTCTAAGTGGCACCAATCTGCATCAGTGACGTCAGGGAGAATGGTCTCCAGTAGCTCGGGAATCGCATCCCTCATGTGTAGTACCTCTCGTGCCTGCATTCATGACATCAAGAGCGATGTTAGCTTCATATTTACCTAAATCTGAACATCCAATTTTTTTTTATCATCTTCATTTAACACTTCCATTCAATCGGCATCGATTATATACAATCGACGTCGATCTACTAAAGTCGACGCCGATTGAATTCAATCGGCGCCGCTCTAATAAAAATCGATGCCGATTATACCAATCGACGATTGCGGGGCCGGACTTAAATCAGACTCTGGCCTCCCCCAAAAAAAAAAAAAAAAAAAAAAATAAAAAATAAAAATAAAAAATAAAATAACGATAATCACGAGTCAGGAGAAACCACTTACCCCAGGTCGTGTCCTCCTCCGCTTCTGACCGCTTCCAGAGGCTTCCATGATGCTCAAATCCAATTTTTGACTCTCTCTGAATCAATCATCACGGTGTAAATAAATCGTTTACGTTTTCCGTTCGCATATTTATATGTGCTATAAAGGTCGGGCGCTGATTTTTCGGGTCGGCGCCATTTACTTGGGTCGGTGCCGATTAGTGTGATCGCCGCCGATTTTCCATATCTGCTTGCCATAGTGTTGATGCTTGGCCTTATTTATCTGATCATTATTGTGCACCGAATGTTGCCTTTTGGCACATCTTTTCGATATTACCGTCCATTTCGAGTTTGTTCCCTTTGCGTGGAACACTCGCTTTTTTTTGGCCGCTTAGGGTTCACGGGTCTGTAGGCACTAACGTCGTCTGCTTTGCAGACCGTCTAATTGTCCCTACCAATGTGTCTCTCTTTAGAGGCTGACTATTTTGCAGCCCTCCTTACACTCATGGGTCTGTAGGTACTAACGTCGTCTCATGAGGAGACCGTCTAGATTTCCCTACCAATGTGAGTTCTTTAGGTTGCTGCCTTTTTATTTATTTTTGTGCATCATTAATGATCAGATCTACTCAGACATCCAGCTGGGGCATCCTGCGTTTTCATCTACCTCTTTCAAACTTGGGATCGTTTGTTCTATCACCCATCCCATCCCTAGTTTGAGGGGGATCACATCATCACTTTTTCTTCCTTTCTTCCACCTCCTTGTTTTTGTCTCACAACTTTGCTTATCGCAAGTTACTTGACAAAAAGGGGCAAAATGTAGACACTTAAAATTGGTTACTCAATTTAGTGTCCCTCACATTCGTTTATCTTCTCAGGTAACCTGGGGCACATTTATATCACCATTACCCCCTTGGAGTATTAATCAATTTGTGATTTAAACACCTATCCTAAGTTTAATTCACCCCATTTTGTTTCACCCATGAGTAATTAAATATTAACTATTTAATTACACCTTTTTACATATATCCTAACCACTTATCTACCCCATATCTATTTTATCCATATGTCCCCCTATTTCTCCTCCTCCCAAACCGAGTCGCGGGATATCTCCCGTACTTGGGATGATAGGATCACTCTCATCTTCCCAGAAATCGCCCGTTTGGCCATTTCGGGAGTCTGTTCCCCGATCGGCGCCGACCTGTACTCGGTCGACGCTGATTTTTCGGAACGGTGCTGATTTAATCTCGGTCGGCGCCGATTATAAATAGAAGCCCAGAACTCAGTTCTGGTTAGACACAGATTGTAAGAGAGAGAACGAGAGAGTTCCGAACATCAATTTTGAGTTTAATCTATCGAGTGAAAGTGAATCTTGTCCAAATCAATCCCTGAGAGGAGCACCATTACTCTGCTCTTATCACATCAGCATTACACATCTCCATTGATTCTCTCGGTGATCGTGTTCTCGCATCCAAAGACAGTGGACCCCGCCGTTGTCTCTCCGGCATTTGCAGATCCCGCAGATGTTGACGATCTTGCCTCTTTTTCGATTCTCAAACCTTTTTCGCACGCGCCTCGCCGGATCGACGCCGATCCACTTCGACGCCGATCCACGCCGATCCACATAAGTCGACGCCGATCCACATCAGTCGACGCCGATCATACTGCAAACAGGTAAAAGGACCCGGGTAACATAGATCTAGTTTTGTTTGCACAATTTCCTATTTTCTCGTTGCTTTCATCTGTCTCATTATTTAGATTCTATTTTATTACCGTGATCAGAAAATCTAGTCCTATATACATCTTTTATCATGTTTTCTTCTTTGCTTAATTAAAAACGTGGATCGACATCCGCCGAGGGAGCTTATCGCTTCTCGAACCCGCTTCTCGGGCAGTCCACCAAAATATCTTTTAACGTGGTCTTTTTCTCAAGCAACGGTGTCTTACGGTGTTTCTTGGATCTCGTGCGAATTGCCCGTTACTTCTTATCTACATCGGCTTCCCTATCCATCTACATCTTCGATCTTGTCCATGTATCAATTTCATTTGAGTTTTTCAAGGTTTTTGTGTTTAGTTTGGTACATTAATGGACGAGTACATCGGCTTGATCCTTATCCATTATTCTTCTATAACCTTCTTCATCTTCGAGATCATTGAAATGATAAATGTCCCATCAAAGCATATTATCTCGAGCATCTAAAGTATCAGCTTGATTTCATTTGAGTCTCACATAAATTGTCATCTTATAAACATTCACAAGGGAACCTAATTAATTTTTAGAGAACTATGACTCATCCCTATAGTATCTCCAATCACAATAATGTTAATTCCATGGCCTCAATATCTCCACAATAATGTTAATTCCAATACTAAGACTTACCTAAGGATGCATGTTAGATCCCCATTTGTAATAACTAGGACCAACTAAAACAATGCAATAACTAAACATGTAACCCTTGAAAATTATCCAATCATACCTCATATGTTATTATACACCTATTTTCATGCTTTCATGAGCTCAAATGGATCCAATCTACTTTGTCACACCTCATAGTTGTTATACCTTCTCCCAATGAGTACCTGCAACATAGAGATTTACCTATATCTCGTAACATACCACTATTGTGAGTTCTCAATAATCCTCAAAACATTCTAGATAACCTAAAAATACTTGAAAATCATCCATGAAGCTCATACTTCCATGCAACATCACCTAGGCACCTGAATAGGCTTGCTAAAGCAAGCACACCTCACTAAATCCCATTGTCAGAAGCAACTACACCACATCTAAAACACCATGTCAACACCTAATAAAACATCATGACATCATCCTACACCATCCAATTTTTCATTAATGTGGTTTTTCATCAATGAAAACACCTATTAGGCCTACATGCCAACAATTCAGTCCCGATGACACGCCTAGGAACAACCTTGCCACAAGACTTCCAAACAACAACGCTCGATCGTGTGATGTCATGGGCATGCTACTAAATTTTCTCTTGAATTAAACAAAAATAATACCTAATCATCTCTTCTTATCTACCCGTACTAGCTTGTTTCTCAATAACTACTTCGGATTTGGAACTCGAAGCACAAGGGCAAGGTGGCTAGGTGGGATCAGATGTTTACCCGTGGTCCTCATACTCTCCTCCGAATCTAAATGGGATTCTCTACTACACTTACCCAATGTCAGAAGAACCAAATATTTTGGATCCTCATCTTCTACGAGAGCTTCAAATCTTTTATGAGCCATCTCTCTCCTCAACTCTAGGGACTTCTCAATATCCCTTTATTTTTCCATTTCCCTCTCTCATGCTTCATTAAAATTAAGCCATCTTTCCTCTCTCTATCTCATTTTTGCCAGGTCCTCCATATTTCTCCACACCTACTCCTTCCCCTACACATGGTGGGGGTTTATCTATACATGGTTAGGAGCTCTAAATCCACTTTTATCATTAAAATCTTGATCAATAACGGTATAACACATAAATATGATCCTCTCGGGATCACACAAGAACACGAAATCATCTTCCTATAGACAAAAATAAGTATAAATAGTGTACTCCAATGTATAAATATGCAGCACTCTAGCCAACCAAAAATTTATAGCTCTAGTCCACTCCATATCAACATCAATAAGATTTTGTTAATCCTTTTATGTCCAAAGTCTCAGCCTATAACTCCAACACTTTCCTACTACATACACTACTAGCCACTCATACAATTCTACTCGAAAGAATTTGATGAAAATATCATAGAGTACATCATAAAGGTTATTTCCCACTCATCGACATCCATTAAAGTCAGTTCCAGTGGTATATCTCTATGCAAAATTGTCTTGTCCATTGTCTATCCAAAATTCAATACTCTCCATAGTCAATCGATACACCATTTGTAAGCAATATCTTAACAGTAGTTTAAAAAGAGTTCCTAGTAATGGAACTAAAATGTATTCCTTTATTTATCACCTAAGAATGTTATGCATGATGACACTTCATCTAGATAGATATGAACACTCACCCAAAGCACAAAAAGCTAACAGTCCCTCCTTTGCACTAGTTTGTCAAGATGTTAGCATGCATGTTCATGATTACCAATATCAAAGCATACACTCAAATGTAGATCATTACAAATATCATAAGGAAACACATGTAATAAGGAAACATAACAGATTAAATAAGTACTAAAATCAATTGCACCATGTGGACACCATACTCAGACACATCAATTACTAGAATCCATCCACCATAATCCATTAATAACCAAAGTATTACATATCAAAATCTCGAGTACATAACAATATGATCACATATTCATGTGTGCTAATATATCATAACAACACAACCCTATCACATTGAATTTGTCTAATATAATGGAGTATATCATATTTTTATAGGGGCGAGGACTTTCCCTTTCCTGTCTATGCATCCTCAAAAAAGATTACATGCTCAAAATAGCCATGCATACATATAAGAGTAATTATAAAGCATGCTTTCTTTCCTAACAATCCTAATAATAGATTAATCTATAAATAAAATCTACTTTAATCCTATTATTAGCTCAATCCACGCATTACCTTTAATCTTCAATTCGCATGTGCTTTATCTCTAAAAATATGCATTCCTTGATCCTCAATTCTTCATTATTTTATCCAAATCCCGAACTTTTCTTAAATGACACTCAAACTCAACATCATCTATTTTTATCCCATGGTTCCAAAATTGGCTAAGTCCCAGAGGTTCCCTACTTAAGCACGAGCCTTCTCATGCTACCTATTTTTCCTTACATGTGCTCCTTTGTGCCTACCTCATGCACACCAAAATCCCCACATGTAACTTTGTACTTAGTCAAAAAAAATTGTGCAATAAGGAAACTATATGTATGGATCCATTTAAAGGAAATTCCTTATAAATTTAATCAAATGACAACCTTAAAGGGTTGTTGAATTGTTAAGTGCAGAAATGAGAAAAAAATAGACTCCAATGTCAAGTTTGACACATATAGGAGAGACAATATTGGATAAAATCATGCAAGATGCCCCGGTCATTGTATATATACCTCTAAAAGTAGTCCCAAATCCTACCTCAAGTCAAAATGCACATGTGGAAAAGGATGCTACTCAAGTTAAAGTTCCAACCACCTCCTCAAAAGGATCATTCTAGTAAATGAAAAAGAATGAGAGGAAGCATTTCCCCAGGCCAACCAAAGAAGGATCTAACATTGGAAACCATCCACGAGGAGGAGGAGGAAGAAGAGGAACCTGTGACATTGCACTTTGTGAGGCCAAAAGGACAAAGGTGTTAAAACCTAAAATAGAGACAACCACAAGTATAACATTTCAAGGGAAAACTCCAATGGTCCAAACATTTGTTGTTGCATCTCAAAATCCAAAGGTAGTACTCACTACCCCACCTCCTATGCAATATGAAGAACTTGACAATGTTCATACACAAGAGGTCCTTATTATTGTGTCCACTCAATAAATTCAAGGGAAAACTGAAAAGAGGAAAAAAATAGTAGTGTTATACCCATCCATGGAGAAAACATTTAGTGAATTACTACATAGTTTGGACCAAGATGTTGGGGATGAAATCCCCATGAAACCATACAAGATGTATCTATTGGGAAGGGGGTAAATCAAGCATCAAATTAAGAAACATCCAAAAAGGAAATTGATGGTGGTGAGTTGAAGGAAATGGTGAAGGAGAAGTTGTTGTGCAAGAATTTGGGAAAGATTAGGTTGAAGAGGTCACACCTATTGAGATTAAACAATCAATTGTTTTGGAACCCAATCATCTAGTTTTGGATACAATTGAGAAATATATTGCAACTCATGAAGTTGTAAAATAGGAAGCACAACCTCAAGAGTAACAACAAACCGAGACAACAAAGGAGCTTTTTCCATCTAGAGAAGGAGATGTCGAGGAAACAAAAAGAATGATATATATACTCAACTATCTTTAACTATGATAGAGGAAGAGGTGAAATACTTGGGGACATAAGAAGAGAGAGTTCAAGAACATCTTGTTGAGTCCTTTGATAAGAAAGAGGAACAAACTGAAGGTTCTACTCTTTCTCTCATTACATCATAAGAACAAAGGGTAGTACCTAGTGCTCCTTGGATACAAGAATAATGATTAAAAAAACTCAAACTGAATGTTGGATGGGAAAATACCACCCTAGGAATAAAAATTTAAAAGTGTAGGTAGAGGAAGCTAACCTTGAAAACATTATTTCCTTGAGACCATCCAAAACACCAAATAAAGCTATAATTGTATCAAGAATAATGGTGGGACCTCAAGGAGAAAGGTTTTGGAATTTAGCACCCCACGAAGTGATGTCTTAAAGGATGAAGATTCCCCTTCATATTACCAAATCACAAAGATCCCACTTGGAAATCCAACCCGTAAGGGCCTTGATGAGGTTCGTCAATCCTTAACATTAAATAATGTCAATCTAGGGATGGTGTCTCGAAGGATATTTGCAAAAGGAGAAAGAGATATTTGTAAATGGTACCCACTATCCAAACTTTCTGAAATTAGAAACACACTTTACATGAAATGAAACATTCTTTCATGAAATGGAAACACACTTGCATGAAATTTAAGAAAATTTCATGAAAATAAAAAACACTTGCAAGAAATTAAAATAATTATTGCAGAAATTTAAACACACTTTCTTGAAAGGAAGCACACTTGCATGGAAGGAAATCACTAATTTAGAGAGAAAGTTCAAACACAAAATACATTTTTAGGTTTACAATGAACTACACATCAAATGAATAATTACATTGCACAAAGACAAAGACAACAAAAATAATTATAGAATTAAAAAAACTAAAAATATACAGATCCATATTCCTTGGAAGACGATTTTAATTAAGACTATTTGCAATGAACATAATGAAATCTTGAATTGATCATAAAAATGGCGATTACATTCAAATTTCTAAGAGGTTGCATTTATAATTGCTTGCTTCCAACCCAATTCTTATTTTAAGGAATACATATTTATCAAATAAGATTACAATCTATCAAAAATCATCAATCTCCCCAAAATATGGAGAGATCTTATCTAATTCTAACTAACAATCCGATTATTGAGAATCAAAAATGGATATTGATTCTTCTTTATTTTACAAATAATAAAACAATTATAGAAATATATATTTTTAGAACGACTTCCAAAAATAGATTAAAAAAATGCCACCCTTGGAATAATGAACACATACGTAACTATATTGTTCATCCCTAGAGTTATAATATCCAACTACGAAGAAAACTAAGGAGACTCAAGTGAATCGAGGAGACTCAAGCAATCCAGAAGACTTCAAAATGATCATGGTAGACTCCAAAACCATACTAAAACCCATTTTTTCATAAATGATTATAGCTACAGAAAATAGAGAGGATATTTTTGTTCAAAACATTTTTATGACCACAAAACTCTCTCATAGTTTCCCTTTGACCTCGTTCTCTCGATTATGCAACTTTTGGTGTTGACCTTTTACACTTATTCTTAGATCGCCACATAGTAAAATTCTAATTTATTCCAAATGGTGAAAGCTTATAAAAATGGAAGTAGGTTTTTCTCAAATCATTGTGATGAGTAAAAACCTTTCTCATAATACCCATTTGAATTTTCTTGTTTGAGTTATGCAAGAATCCATAACTAGACTTGCAAACTTTGAAGCTAGACCAACAGACTCAAGTAAAATTCATATTTATTTCAAATGGTAAAATTTGAAGAAAGATGGAAGGATGTTTTCTAAACTAATTATTATGACAAAAAACTCTCTTAGAATATTTATTTTAATTTTCTAGTTTAATTTATGCAAGATTTTGTGGCACTTCCTCCGGAAACTCCGAAGCATTCTGGGAAGACTCCAAAGCAATACTAAAATGACTATAAATTTTGCATATGAACTCGAATCAAGATCATTTATTTTTTAACTTTCATACTTTTTTGAGAGGAATAGAAATATGAAATTAGATTTAGGTTTGGAGATATTATTGATGACATTTTTTCACTTTTTCCAAACATATGCTTAAGGAGCCACTCATAGAACTACTAAACATTTCCGGAGCTCCGAAGGAACCTAAGGAGCTAATGAAGTGTTACAAAGTAAAAATATTTTGAGATAGTATGAGATATTTTGAGGAATCTCCAAGGCTAGTTGTAGTTGGTGCTTAATGATCAAAATCCATTATTCAATAATTATAACAAAATATTGACTACATATGCACAAGTTGACATATTTTTCCCAATAATAATTAGAAATAGCTAACGAGAAAGATAACAATGATATATAAATAAATAACCATGTTATATACTCTCAATTTTATCTTAAATAAACCATAAGTTCCGAAATTCTATTTAGATCCACTTTATGCAAAGAAAACGAATGTCAAATATTGTATGGAATGAGTTATTTGTTTGGGCACATCGTCTCCCCATGCCTATTATCATGCATGTCCTCATGTATACCTTTATCCTCTTTTACAATTATGATTTATTATGTCAAAGGACAAGTTCTTATGTTGAGCACCTCCTATTGCTTTATTTTTATTTTTTTGCATTGATTTATAAGCATGTTATTGTGTGGAGGTTTTTCTATTATGATTCCCTGATGATTTTAGCATAGGTTTTTATGTGGATTTTATCTTACTACTCTTTTCTTTCTTTTGTGAGAGTACGTTCTTGTGAGAAATTTTTTCTTCTACTTTTATTTTCTTTTGTGAGATTAGGTTCTTGTGTGGAGAGTTTCCTATTATGCTAACAACTTTTTTATGTAAAAACATTTACTTGTGTTTCCTTTCTCTTATTTTTCCATAGGAAATGAATCCATATAGAAATGATCCTCGTAACAAATCTGGTTGTTTTGAAATTTTCTAGCATAGGCTTGAAGGAATGATTGCCATCAATAAAAACATGTGCCAAAATATATTTTTAATATGCCCAATTTTTCTTCCATCCTTTTCAATTTTTAATTTTATGCATATCTTTGTAAAAGTGGATCCTTATGTAATGACAAAACTTACAAGTAAATTTAAAACTAAAATAGAAGAGTAAAATACCTTGGTATACTTCAGTCTCCATTACCCCTTCCATGTCATCAATAGTGAAAGTGTTAGGAAAATTAGTGGTAAGTTGCAATCCTTATATGCCGATAAACAAGAGCACGAAAGAAAAACCAGGTACTTTATTGCTTATTTGGAAAATCTTCCATTTTCTAGTTTTTAACTTTTCCATTTTTCATTTTTTATTTTTACTTTTTCCCTTGATTAGCCAACAAGCTAGTTTTCTAATCAAGGCTCTTTTTCTAGTACTTGGTCTGTCAATAAGTTGGTTTTCAAACCAAGACTGCCAACAATGCCCGAGGGTTTTCATTGTTGGGTTTTTTTACTCCTTTTTTTAAACTTATTTTTCTTTATTTTTGAAAATTTTGAGAAATGATGACATGAGAAATATTAGCAATAAGTTGAATACATTCTCATATTGCTTCCAAATGTAGCACAATTGTTGATATTTCTTCATCTATAGTCTGATGTATGTTGATACTACTTCTCATTTTTGTCTATGATAGCTCAAGATAAGGTGCCCTCCGCTTGATGAAGTTATGGACAAAAATCTATCCATTATGATCTCTAAAAACATTCTTTGTCATGAGATTATCCGTAAAATTTGAAACAAACAAAACCTTTCCATACAAGCATAATATCAGTCATATAAAATAATTATCAACAATATAAATTAATAATTTAAATACATATGGAATAAATTATTTCATCCTATTTTAGAATGATTGATGGTTCAAGAATTAGTTTTATTAATAATGGAATATTATTGTGAAAAATAAGAACTCCCTCAAATAAGTTCTCTTATTATGATGATGTATATGGTATCAAACAATTCCTAAATATGGGTGGAATGAAAGTGAAATGAAATTTCATCAATCCTTTTATTCATGAGTGAGTATAAAAACTAATCACATTACTTGTACAAGAAAGGTGAAATCTAGATTTTAAAGAAATTCATGAACACTTAAAAATATAGCATGGTTGGATGTTAATGTTGGGAGGAGGATTTCAATGATGACAATAAAAATTGTTGATTGCCCAAATCTTTTAGATCCATTGTAATTATTACTTGCATGATTTTCTCTTGTAATATTGATTACATACATGCCAATCCTAATAATAGATTTTCCAATTTGTGCATGTAACCAAATCTATTTAAGGTGATCATTGCATGTAAAAACTCATTAATTATTACAATCAATTTTTCAAGATTCATTCCAAACATAGATGTAAACTTAGTTTAGTTTAATATTTTCCTAAAAATTAGTGATAAAGGACTTACCATCAATGTTTGGAGTTTGGATCCTTTATCCATGTAAAATTCAAAATTTGTGCCATGTAATATATTTGACTGATTTGGAGCATGTTTCCCTCCTTGAGGAATGCAATCCCCTTATAGAGTTCAACCATCTTAGATTCCTCAACCATCTCAAATTCCTCATCCAACCTGCATCAAAATTTAATCCTTCCTTCATAATAATGTTAGCAATTACATTTTTCTACATAATTGGGTTAGTACGGGATGGGGGTTTTGTTCTAAATTACAATTGTGAAAAATAAATTCTAATCAAATTGCATGAAAAAAAAATATAATATAATTTGTAGAAATATAACTCTAATCTATTTTCATGAAAGTAAATTCTTATCTATTTGCAGGATAAATAAATTTAATCTACTTGTAGGAAAATAAATCCTAAAGACACCATCAAAAAAGTATCTCACGTAAGTAAATTTTCTAATAGAAATTCCTTCTCACTATGAACTTGTTTATCTACTACCGCTAGAAAATTCTCTTAGAAAATTATGAATCTCATAATACCACCATGTTTCTAGGAAATGACACCAAAATGATGAGGCGTCGTCAATACTCAACATTAAATAATGTCAATCCAAGGCTGGTGTTTGAAGGCTATATGTAAAAGGAGAAAGAGATATTTAGAAATGGTCCCGTTATCCACACTTTCAAAAATTAGAAACACACTTTACATGAAAGGAACAATTATTGCATGAAACGGAAACACACTTGTATGAAATTAAACACACTTGCATGAAAATAAAACACAATTGCAAGAAACTAAAACACACCCGCTATCCACACTTTCAGAAATTAGAAACACAATTTGCATGAAAGGAAATATTTTTGCATGAAATGGAAACACACTTGCATGATATTAAACAAACTTGCATGAAAAGAAAACAAACTTGCAAGAAACTAAAACACACATTGCAGAAATTTAAGCACACATTATAGGAATTGAAATGAACACTTGCATAGAATTAAAAAGAACACTTGCATGAAAGGAAATTGCTAAATTGGAAAGAAAGGTAAAACATAAAATACACCTGTAGGTTTATGATGAACTGTACATAAAAGGAATTATTACATTGTACAAAGAAAAAGACAAAAAAATAATTATAGAATAATATATATATTATATATATACAAATCCATCTTCCTTGGAATGAGTGGTCAGCTCATTCCTTAGAAGAGGATTTTAATCAAGACTATTTATAAATAGAAAGAATGAAATCTTGAATTGATCATAAAAATGACGATTATAGTTAAAGGTGTGGGATGTTACATTTAGAATTGCATGCTTCCAACCAACTCTTAATTTTAAGGCATATATCTTTATCAACTAAGATTGCAATCTATTCAAAAATCATAAATCTCCTCAAAATATGGAGAGAGCTTATCTAATTCTAATTAATAATCTGATTGTTGAGAATTTTAAAAATGGATATTAATTCTTCTTTAGTTTACAAATAATAAAACACTTATAGAAATATCTATTGTTAGAATGAATTCCAAAAATAGATAACAATTCCACCCTTGGATTTATGCTCACATATGTAACTCTAGTGTTCATCCCTAGAGTTCTAATATCCAACTCCAAACTCAACCGAGGAGACTCCAAAGAGAATCGAAGAGACTTTAAAGTAACTGGGAAGACTCTGAAGCGATCATGGTAGACTTTGAAGCCATACTAAAACCCTTTTTTCACAAATGATGATAGATGTAGAAAATTAGGAGGAGGTTTTTTTCAACACATTGTTATGACAAAAACATCTCTCATATTTTCCCTTTGACCTTTTGTTATCTGATTATATAACTTTTGGTGCTGACCTGATACACTTTTTCTCGAATGCCACATAGTAAAAGTCAAATTTATTCCAAATGGTGAAAGTGTAGAAAAATGGAAAGGTTTTTTTGTCCAAATCATTGTTATGAGTAAAAATTCTATCATAATATCCATTTGACTTTTCTAGTTTGAGTTATGCAAGACTCGTAGCTAGACCTGTAGACTCGAAGCTAGGCTTATAGAATCCAACGTAAAAGTCACATTTCTTTCAAATGGTAAAATCTTTAGAAAATTGAAAGGAGGTTTTTTAAAAATAATAATTATTCCTAACAACCTCTCTCATAATATTTATTTGAATTTTCTGGTTTAAGTTATGCAAGACTCGTGGTGCTCAGGAAACTTTGAAGCACTCTGGGAAGACTTCAAAGCATTCTAGGAAGACTCCGAAGCAATACTAAGACGGATATAAATTTTTCATATAAAATTAAATCAAAATGATTTTTTTAACTTGCATAATTTTTCAATAGAAATATGTATATGCAATTAGATTTGGGTTTGGAGATATTATTAATGACTATTTTTTCACTTTATCCAAACATATGCTTAAGGAGCTACTCATAGATTTGCTGAACATTTGCAGAAATAGTGAAGGAACCTATAGAGCCAATGAAGTGTTATAATAAAAATATTTAGAGCTAGTATGAGATATTTTGAGGATCTTATAAGGTTGGATGTATCTGGTGTGTTAGAGTAGGTATTTACCTTAGCTCATGTTCACCTAGGTACATTATTTACCTTTATTGTATTTATCCTCACCCACTTATGTGTGTGGATATTTCTTTTTATTTATTTAGATATTAGGAGATATTATCTAGTTGTTAGGTATAGTTCTTTCCTTGATCTATGGTATTGACTAGTTCTTTCCTAGATCTATGGTATTGACTAGATCCTTGATGTCTAGTTCTCTCATAAATCTATGGACTTGACTAGTTCTTTGATGACTAGTTCTTTCCATGATTTATGGCTTGATCTATGACCTTGACTGGTTCTTAGATTGTTATTCCTTACCTATATAAGCAAGGCCCATTCTCATTGTATTTCATTGAGTTCCATAATAATATATGATATTGCTGCTCATTTGTTTGCAAAGGTTTTGTGTAAAGTTATTATGGTGAATTGCTTTCATCTTATTGATCATGGTGTTTGATTAGCATCTATGTTCTTGGCTTGGTACGATCTGGTTATCATTCCTTTTATGGTATCAGAGTAGGAGATTGCTATTGACATCCATCTGTAAGTTTCATTTTGCAAACATTTTATAAAATATTCATATATTCAGGATTTGTCTGTATTTTGTTGTGTGTGTGTTTTTATGCAAAACAAAGGCTTTCATTGGATCCGGAAGGCAGCAAAACCCTAAGATCGGCTGTAAACTTGACCATTTCGGAGGCGGTCGGTGTTTTGGTTTTTTTGGTCAGTGCAGAGACACATTGAAATCCTTAGCCCCTAGTCATATGGTATGGTCATATGAGGGCTTAAAGCTTGTGATTCCTACTAGTAGGTGCTTAACTCCAGCCCCCTTTCATTTTATTTGTGTGGTGAAGGCAAGAGCATTTTATTTTATTTTAGTGGAAACTAAAATAAATAGTAGAGCATAATATTGAAAAACTTGTATCTTTTGATCGGTAACTCGGTTTTGAGTGCCATTTTTTGCAAAAGTGCGTAGTTTTTATGCTCTTTCCATTGGAAATATTTATTTTGAGAATCACACTATAATTATAAAGTGTCATATTGTAACACACACTCATTATAAAGTGTCAAAATCTGGGGGTTCTTGTTGCATTGTTTGGGGGTCTTGTTGCATTGCTTGGTTCTTGCATTTCTTTTGGTGATTTTTTGAGGATGGCATATTTATCTACTTTTGCATTAGATCATGTTGAGCCATTAACAACACATAATTACCACACATGGAAACCAAGAATGGAAACAATAATTAAGTGGAAAGGATTATGGGATTTAACTTCTTCAGAACAACCAAAGTGTTCACTAGAGAATATGAGAAATTTTAGTACCAGTGCAAATTTGATGAGTGTATGGGTTTGATAGGAACTTATGTAAGTGACAATATTTTATTTCATTCAGAAAAGTGTGACTCTCCTTTCAAAATATGGGAGAAATTGAAGGATTTATTTAGTAAGGTGGATCATATGAGAGCCATGCAACTTGAAATTGAGATCACCTATCTTAATCCTAAAGATTTTCCAACAATTATAAACTATCTTACCAAGTTCAAGCATTTGTTGACACAGTTGAAGGGGAGTGGAAGAGATAAGAAAGATGAAGAGTGTGTTTTCTTGATTCTATCCAAGTTGAGAGGACCATTCCAAATTTTTGCTTCTACTTTTTTCTCTAGCATGGATGCCTTAGGTGACACCTTCAAAATGCCTAACTTAGAAACATTTTGTGAAAGACTTACTAGGAAAGAATCCAAATTATCTCACCTTGAGTCTTCCACCTCTCAAAAGGCAATAGTTACATCTAATCCTAAGGGCAAGGGAAAACCAAACAAGTAAAACCAAATCCACACCTTCTCCATCTCAAAATGCTCCTAAACCCAAAGAAAACAACTCAAAACCCAAGGATTCTTCTAAATCCAAGAATAAGTCTAGCCATTCATGCTATTTTTGTGGGGGTAGTAATCACAAAGAAAATAGGTGTTATAAGCCAATGCAAGCATTAGAGGATGGTCAAGAAACACAAAATTTCTATCTCCACTCCACCTCCTTCTAATCAGCATGGAAAAGCAATTAATGTTGTTAGAATATCTTAGTCACCACTTGCAGCAATTGGGTTATAGATTCTGGTGCTTCTCATCACATGACTTCTCCCAAGGAGTCTTTTTGTTTCTCTAGGTTTGAGTTCTACTTCCAAAATTGAGTTTGGAGATTCTTCCTTTCTTTCGTTGAGGGAAAAGGTGATATAAAACTTGATGGTGGAAATATCTAAGATGCACTATATGTTCTTGACATCACTACAAATTTTCTTTCGTATATCAAATTTTTTCATTCGGTCAAGCCAAACAGTGACTTTTACACCACATGGGGTAGAAGTAAGAACTTTGTTGGAGCCTTATTCACTTGTTTCTCAGGGTATTGTTGATCATAGTTCTAGAATATATCACTTTGAGGGTTTTGATAACACTTCTTCTACATGGACATGATTGGTTTCTCATTTAGATTCAGAGAGTAAGCTTTGGCATGAAAGATTTGGACATCTCAATTATAGATATTTGAAGGAGTTGAGCACTCATGGTATGGTAGATGGTCTTCCTAGAGTTTCTTGTCTTGAGGGAGTTTTTCATGGTTGTGCATTAGGGAAACAACACCAAGATCCTTTTCCTAAGAATTTGTCTAAGAGAGCTTCTTCACCACTTGAGCTTGTGCATAGTGACTTGATTGTTTTTCCTACCCCATCTTTCAATAGAGCTAAGTATGCACTTACATTTATTAATAATTTCTCGAGGTGTACTTGGGCTTATTTTCTCAAGTACAAAAGTGATGTTTTTTCACACTTTAAAGTCTTCAAGGCTTTGGTCGAGAAACAATCTTCTAGTAGCATAAAGAACCTTCACACTGATAATGGGGGGAGTACTTCAGCAATGAGTTTTCTAAATTTTTGGCAACTCAAGGCATTATTCACTAGCATTATGTTCCTCATACTCCACAATAGAATGGATTAGTAAAGGAAGAATAGAACTTTGAAGGAAATGGCTAACTATATGATGCATTCTAGAGATATACCTCCTATCTATTAAGCATAAGCAATTAATTGTGCTAACTATATTTAGAATTGCACACCACACAGAGCACTTGAGCATTTGACTCTAGAGGAATCTTGGTCCAACACTAAGCCAGATGTCTCATTTTTTTGAGTCTTTAGGAGCCATGCTTGGGCCTTTGTGCCAAAGAAGAAAAGGAAAGCTTTGGATAAGAAGAGTAAACCCTTGATCTTTGTAGGGTATTGTGAGGACATGAGAGCTTATCATCTTTTAGATCCTAATACACATGATGTTCTTTTTTGAACACATGTTCAATTTGATGAGTGTTTCACTCCTCATGATTCTTCATCTTCTTCCATTCCTTCTTCTTCTTCATCTCATCTTGAGGATCTTTTCTTTGAGGAGATTGATGAGAAGGTTACGAGATACCATTGAGGATCCTATTCCCACTAATGTTGTCACTTTGTGCCTAAGTGGGCTCGTACTACTATTTTTGAGGTAGCACCTTTCATAGAGGATCTTCCACCCACTAGGCATCATCACGGCCATCCTACAGGTTCTAGAATTTTGTGTCAGGTAGTTTCTAAGGATCCATAGTCTTTTTCAAAGGCTCATGGGATATAGGAGTGGGATGATGCGATGACAGCTGAGTATTCTTCTTTGATGAAGAATCATACTTGGGATTTGGTATCTCTTTCTAAAGGAAGAAATATGGTTAGGTGTAAGTGGGTATACCAAACCAAATACACAACTGATGGGTCCATTGACAAGTATAAGGCTCATTTTTTTGTAAAGGGTTTTTCACAAGTCAAAGGTATTGATTAACTCGAGACTTTTGCACCCGCAAGATGGATTCTATATACCTTGTACTTGCTATTTGCATCACAGGGGTGGCTCGTATACCAGATGGACGTGAAGAGTGCCTTCTTACATGGAGATCTACAAGAGGAAATATATATGGAGTAGCCGGCTGGATTTGTTCAGGATTCTTCTCTTGTTTTTCGGCTCCGAAGGTCTCTCTATGGTCTCAAACAAGCCCCTCGGGATTGGTATGAGAAGATGGATTCTTTTCTTCTATCTATTGGTTTTGTTCATTACCACTCGATCATACAAGTGTATCTCCAGCATGTCGGTGAGGATATTGTGATACTTGTCTTGTATGTTGATGATCTGTTACTTACTGACAGCTCTTCTTCCCACATTCAGAGTATTCAGAGGGCTCTTTCTACACAGTTTGACATGACAGATCTTGGGCTATTGCATTATTTCCTTGGTTTGCAGATTTCTCTAGAAAGATTCAGGGATTCATTTGAGTCAGCAAAAGTACACCCATGATCTTCTTAGGCACTTTGATATGGCTGATTGTAAGCCAATTCCATCTCCTTTTCAGTCTGGAGTTACTCTTACATCCACATGTACCACACCACTTTGTGATCCTACATTATATAGGCAGTTGGTTGGGAGTCTCATGTACTTGACCCATACTCACCCTGATATTTCATTTGCAATAGGGCTTGTATCTCGGTTTGCACATTCTCCTCATAGTAGTCACCTGGCAAGCTGCTAAAAGGATTTTGCACTATTTACATGACACTTCCCACTTTGGCCTCCACTACACTAGGGGCTCTACTCAATTGATTGGGTATACAGATTCATATTGGGCAAGTTCTATTGATGATAGGCATTCCATTTATGGCTATCTTTTCTATCTTGGTTCTTCTCCAGTTGCTTGGGCATGTAAAAATCAACAGGCTATTACACTTTCATCTTCAGAGGTAAAGTACAAGTAGTTACAATGAGTCAACAGATTCTTTGGCTTTCCCAGTTATTGACAGAGTTTGGATTCTCATAGGATTCACTGATTGTAATTTGGTGTGACAACCAAAGTGTAATTCACATTTCTCGCAACCTAGTTGAGCACCAGCGGACCAAGCATATCAAGATACACATCGACTTCATTTGGAAGCACATTCATGATGGATTTATTTTCTTGGAGTACCTTCGACTCAAAACGGGGTTGTAGACATCTTTATGAAGCCTTTTACATCACCTCACTACCTTGAGTTGCGTGGAATGCTTGGGGTTTCGGAAGTTGTTCTTGGGGGTGTTCGTGAGAACATCTTCCTTCTTCTTCTTCTTTCTCTTTCCTTCTAGAAGGATTATTTCCTTCTTTTGGTTTGATATTTCTTCATGTATATATTGTACGTGAGTACCTCATCAGGCCTAGTTTTCGGGACTCATACTATGGACATGCCACTTCTATTTTGATCCCTAGCTTCACTTGAGGGGAGGTGTTAAATTAGGTATTTACCTTAGCTCATGTTCACCTAGGTACATTATTTACCTTTATTGTATTTATCCTCACCCACTTATGTGTGTGGATATTTCTTTTTATTTATTTAGATATTATCTAGTTGTTAGGTATAGTTCTTTCCTTGATCTATGGTATTGACTAGTTCTTTCCTAGATCTATGGTATTGACTAGATCCTTGATGTCTAGTTCTCTCATAAATCTATGGACTTGACTAGTTCTTTGATGACTAGTTCTTTCCATGATTTATGGCTTGATCTATGACCTTGACTGGTTCTTAGATTGTTATTCCTTGCCTATATAAGCAAGGCCCATTCTCATTGTATTTCATTGAGTTCCATAATAATATATGATATTTCGCTCATTTGTTTGCAAAGGTTTTGTGTAAAGTTATTCTGGAAAATTGCTTTCATCTTATTGATCATGGTGTTTGATTAGCATCTGTGTTCTTGGCTTGGTACAATCTGGTTTTCGTTCTTTTTATGGTGCTTAGTTCTCAAAATTCATTATTCAACAATTATAGCAAAGTATGGACTCCATATGCACAAATTGACATATTTTTTCCAATAATCATTAAAAATAGCTAATAGAAATATAATAATGATATCTAAATAAATAACCATGATATATACTATCTATTTTGTCCTAAATAAACCATAAGTTTAGAAATTACATTAAGATCCTCTTTATGCAAAGAAAATGAATGTCAATTATTATATAAAATGAGTTATTTGTTTGGGCTCATCAAGCCTAAAGTATGAGGTTACTTGTGGTTTTGGAATGAATATTTCAGAAGATGGAAAAATATCAAGAGACCAAAAAGAAACTAAAGGATAAGGTTGATATTTTATCAACCTATGTGCAAAAGTGGGTGTTGTTGGAAAACACAAGCACTAAGAGGGGAGGGGTGAATCAAAGTGCTTCTTAAAACTTTGATAACACTTCGAAATCTCATAAAACCATTCAATATTAATTAAAATTTACCCGATCGAAAAAATACATTCAAATAAAAGTAAATAACATGCAAGTACACATGAAGACAATGTTTAATGTGGGAAAGCATTAAAAGGAGAAAACCCCAATGAAATCAATGCACTAATGTGGAAATTTGTCCTATAAAGATAAAAATGATTTAAATATGGTGAGAACCAACTCAAATTAAAGCACCAACCCCAACAATTTTTTCAAGCACTAACTTGCATTGAAGCAACAACTCCCAACAATTCAGTCAAGCACCCACTTGACCTTTTACAAGCTCTAACTTACAAGGAAGCACCAACTCCCTACTTTTCTAAGCACCCACTTAGACTTTTCATATTTTTGATCACCTTTATCTAGTTACTTGAATCAATGAATTTTGATCTCCTATTCAACTCTTATATCTTCATCACCTTCATTCACACCCCTTGATTCACCTATCTTATCTTCACTTCATACTAATATAAGTATATTCTTCAAATCCTCTTTCACACATACATTTTTTTCCTTCATTTGCACATAAATTAACTCATATTCCTCCTCTCACACTTTAAAAATTCATACTCATTTGGCCTCACACTAGGATAAACCTATTTTCCAATTTTTTTCACATCATCTCATACACCCGCAAAATGTGGTCATTAAAAATCTATTTTTCCGGCACACTTAGTTATTCTTATGCATGAGAATAACATCTCTTACACTTCTTACACTTTCACTTCTAACCCCTTCATCTTCTTGATCCTTCAACTCGTATTAAAGGACTTAGATGAAATCATCCAAAAATATCATAATTCAAGATTCATTACATTTGCAGAGTGACAATTGTTAGCTATCACAAGCAACGAGAGGGGGTGAATTAGTGTAGAGCACGATTAATATATTTTCAACCTTTCAATATTTCTTAAATTGAATCATTAGCTACACTCATATCACAAGAAATAACTTGAAACACATAACTCAAATGAAGGTGACATAGGTTTATAGTGGGAAACCCAAGAAGGGAAAAACCCACTTTGAAATCAGCCTTTTATTAGAACACCAATTCTAAACACTGATTTACAATTGACCAAGAACCTACTTGATCTATGAAGCACCAAATTCAAATGACACCTAGCACCAACTAGATGTAGGACTGAGCACCCACTCAGTTGATAGAGAAAGAAGCACCAACTTCTTCTAGCCTAAGCACCTACTTAGACAATTCAAGTATAACACATGACCATATAGCTACTTTATTGCTTGATAAATTGATTATGGTCTCTTTACAAGCACAATTTACCTATTTCAATGATAATCAACTCTGCAATACTCCTCTTGACTAAATTAATCATTGTTTTAATGTAATCTTTTGATTTATTCATCAACATTCATCGCTGATTTCGTGTTCTTATTGGACCTCTTTTATCTTCCACCTATAAATCTATCTTCTTTATATAGTATTTTGTCTATTATTAAATATTTGTCACTGATATTGTAACCACTCATTGTATTTACTTTCTATTTTATAAAATCTTTGTTTTTCAAACTCTAATGACAAAACCTCAGTCATTCCAATATGCATTATTTTATATGTTGTTATACTCACTCACATTTTATAGTTTTTTACTTCCTTTATTATCTTTGCATACCTAACTTAGTCACAACTACATATTTTTTCATACCTCCTTTTACTCTTTGTTGCTCACATTTATATACTTCATTCACCTCTCTATTTTTAACTCTATGTCATACCATCCTTCCTATTATCTCTATTTTTTCCAATCTCACCCAGCTGCCACTATTTTTATGCAAGTATCACACCCTATTTCCTCACTCATTTAAGGAATTCAAAATCCCTAAATTATGTCTATTCCTCTTCATATTCAAGAAGTTAATGCACAACCTTTTATCTTCCTTCGAACACACCTTCAACTCCAAACCATGACACTTTGTCTTTTTATTCAATGAATGCATCATGGATTTTCACATGTCCATGTATACTCTTGTGACCTTTCATAGAGTGAATAAGAAAAATAAAGAGCTGAATCATTCCCTTCACCTTCCATTTTGAGCCATAAAGATATCTCATGCATGTAAGAAAGAAGTTGAGCTCTTCATTTTCTTGACCATCCTTTGGAATTCTATGCAATAGGTCTCCATAGTTCATAATCATAGTCAACACAGGTATATGTAATGAATTATAAATTGGGGACATACTTTAATATAACTTATTCATATCAAATTCCTTGCATCCAAACATAAAGACAAGCTCTTGACAAAAATTTCATTGAAGAGCTCACGAGCCTTAACCCCGCACAAATTGTTTTAACACTAAGACATGAATAAATTTTAAAATAGTATGGAGAAGTGAATTTTAAATCCCTAAGATGAGTTTAAAACTATTTTTCAACCCTTGATGAACTTGAATTAAAAAAATTTAAGTGTCATTGCAAAGGATTACTTTGAAGAGGGTTAAGAACATTGTTTTCCCCGTAACCTTTGGACTTGCACGCTTTGAATATTTTCTAATAACAATTTCTCCCTCCACATTTGATAAATCAAAAAAATATTTGCATTTTATTTTTATACCTCTCATAGAGTTTTCCTCAAAATTTCATGTTTTTTTACCTGGTTTGAGCTCTCTATTTGATTAAAAATTTTCTAGCAGAAACCCTAAATCAAGGTAACTTGATTGTGTATAGCACGAGGAGAGAGAAAATGATTTCTCCTTAAATTTTGCATGAAATTTGAGAATTTAAGATTATGTGGCCTTGTGACACCATTCTCCACCTTCTCCACACAACATTCATCCTTGAAGATCCTTCATATGCTCCCAGTGATGAATATTTTTAGAGTTCTTGACTTGTAAAGAATAGTAAGCCTTATTTTAAGAACATTTCAATCTTAGTCCTTCACTTTTTAGGAATTTTCAATGAATTTGAAGCATGTCAATGTTCTTCATGATAGTTTTGGACCACCTTGAAGTTAGATAGACCACATTAGATCATCATTTCTATAGGCTTCCCATTGTTGCTCTGAGTACTTGTTCCCAAAGACCTCTGTCACAGACAAGATTGACAAATCAACACCTTCTTATGCCCAAAAAGTTCATACTAGTGATGTATAGAGTTTATATAATCACTATTCATGATGAAAATGATGATTAGGAGTATGATATTGAAGACAACAACTCAGAATAGTGGTTCCATGAAGATTGAAGCAAGATTTCTTGACTCCTTTCTAGGACAACATAGAAGGACTGAGTTCATGCGTTACACTTCACCTATCAAACATCTTGTTAGAAACATTTGAAGAGGATTTTATCTCTTATTAAAATGGTTTCACCACTTTTGGATCTTGTACAAGACTGTACTAGCTGACTTGAGAGAAAGCAAACTTGTTGTTCTATGGTTTCTGGAGAAATCACCGGAAAGACTCACCTTGTCCCCTTGTGATGGTCATAATCATGGCATGATAAGATTCTTAGAGATCCCTAAAGAATTTTTAGCTCTCAAAGGATTGATTAAATAACATAACAACTGAATTTGACCTTGACTACTTAGGACACATGCTAGGAAGAAAAAGAAACCTCCCTAAAAATGCTCATATATTTTCAAAAACATGTTCAAATGACTTGAGACTTTTTGCACTAGCTTAGGCTTAAAATCTACTATCAAAATTCCTTCTATGATTTATCTAAAGGAGAGACTATATTTTTTTTTGAGACCTAAGAAGCCAAGCAACTTAGAATGCATTTTTCAAGAAGGTAGTTTTACAAAAATTTAAGTAACTTTGACCTCTTAAAGACTTAAAATTTTGCATGAAGCACAAGGACACCTTCCTTCTTCATCTCCCATGTTTTTTTGGACAAGAATATCTTTGAAAATGTCTATCCCATCGCATTTTCATGCAAGAACATCCGAGTGTCTCAAGGGCAGTTTTGGCTAGAAGTGGCATTTTGTTACAAAACCTATTTCTTGACTTTTTCAACCTTAGAATGAATTAATTCACTTTCAATACACATTCTCCAAGAATTTCACTACTTTACTTTGTACCATATAGACTCACATGACTCCCATGCAATTAAAGAACATCAATTTAGCTTAGCAAGGATTGAGAAGAAATCAATACTCTGTGATTCCCTAGACACACTACTTCCATAACAAAGAAGCAAACAAGATTGTCATATATGATAAATGTTATCTATGATGGTTGCTATCTACCTATAACAATGTTTTTATCTATGATGAATTCTATTTTGAAAGTTGCAAATGTTGACATGTTATTCTTGTCGTAAGACAATGTACTCGTATGATCCATGACATCATGTTTTATGTAGACAATATTTTATTTGCTAAAGTAGGTAAAAGTCTGCCATGTTTATGCTACATAGAAAATGAAGTAATTCCTTTCTTATTATGCTAAAAAATTCACTACTTAGGGAATGAGAAATTGAGTTTCAGTTTTCATAATTTATTGGGATGTAGAACAACATTACCTTGGATCAATTCATGATTCTAATTTATAAACCTTGTGGTTGTAATGACCAAGTGGAGAGATTGAAGGGTTCCGGACTCTAATCGTACTAAATTCATGAATAATCTCCATGGCTCTCTACTTCATATTTGAATTTGGATGTTCATCCGGTTCTTCTTTTGTTAAGTGGGATGTAATTTTACTATGAACATGGAACCTAATTAAATTATATTCCTTAAATTAGTAACTCTATCCTAAAATTGAAACCTAACCTAAGTTACTATGTTCATTTTTTAATATGGGATGTTAATAACAAAAGGGACCTAAGAATAAAAATATAGAATTAGAAATAAGGACCTATGTTAGTTCCTAAACTAGTTAAATCTAACATAATGTTCAACTAACCTAAAAGGAGCCTATGAGATGACATAGAGAGGGCGAGGTTGGTGACATCAAATCCTAGAAATTTATGAGGAATTAATATAGTCTTATCTCTTTTTAAGATGCAAAATTTGGCAAAGGCATGAGGAAAGTTGGGGGAATAAGTTAGCATCTCCACCGAGTTTTAGTTGCATGAATTTTTGAACTTAGCCATTACCAAACAAAGGTGGAGGTGGCGGGAGAAGTGGAAGGACCGAGCATCCTATTTTACATTTAAATTTTTAAAATGGCAAAAATGCCTAAGAAGAAGAAAGAGGGGTTTTGGTTTTGTTTAATTCATTTGGTAGTTTCGAGCTTGAGATTTGTATGGGGTTTTTGATCTTAAAATCTCCAGCTTGAATTCTTACATGAATATCCTTTCTTGCATGGCATTTGAATGAAAAATTTAGCACTGTGAGAACTATAAGAAGAAGAAGAATTTTTGAGGGTTGTTGGCATTTTGAGGGAAAGAATTGAAGCTCTACTTGGTGATCTTCTACGAAAAAGTGAAGACCAGAGCTCTATTAGGCATGATAGGCCATATCCATTAAGTCTTTTGATTTTACTTAAATGTTTCATAAAAATAACTCTACTCTTGAGGAAATCTTCTAGTTTTGCTTCTGTGATTGAATAATATTTTCTTCAATGGTGTTTTGTTTGTTTTCCTAGATGCATTATCAATTTTGGTATGATAGTTGGAAAATGCGTTCTAGGAGTATAGTTTTCATACTTCTGGGTAATCTTTCTTCTACTTGAATCTTTATGACTAGTGGCTTGAAATAGAGTTGAGATCTGTTAGGTGACCTTTTCACTATGGATATTCTTTTGATGTATGTATCTTGGTTTGTTATAATTAGAGAATATTTCTTAAAATGTTTCCTTTTATCACTGTTGGAAGACTTAGAGATAGGAAAACTTGTTGGATATCTAGACGTTGTCCGAGATCTTGTTGTCCTGGTGTTTTCCTTTGATTTCCATGTTTTTTTACAGACTTGAAGACCATCATTTTTTTAGTCCGAGGAAAAATTATGCTAAGAGTTGTATGTTATGAACATTAGTATAACTATTTATAAATTTTCATATTTAAACTTTTAAGCCTTCTTTTCGTTGTCATTAAAATAACTTTGAAGGACTTATTTTTACACAATACATAAAATATAACTTGTTGACATCAGTATCTAATTGTTGATAATGTTAGTGGAGAACGTTATTCTATTTTAACTTGATTTGAAACTTCAAGTTATCAGAGGAATACCCACTTTGGGTTTTAGTCTGAAAACCCATTTTGGGTATCAAATTGTTGTAATTTCTCATTTCATCAAAAGTATACAGGATTGTATATCTAAAAAGGTCGATTTCTTCCTTGTTGTATATTTTTATGTTCTCTTAAACCCACTTTGGGATTTTGAGCTTAGTAATGATCTTTTGGGATCGAGGTAGATGTTCTGAATTATTGATGAATGTTAACTCTTATTTGGAGGATGCTCAAATGTTTATCTTTCTTTTTGTTAAATGGTTTTGAGTTCATTGGAGGTTTGTTTTGGATTAGACATGTTGTTTTATTATTTTCTTTTCTTCCTTCATTGGGTTGTTAGGAAATAAATCGATTCTTTAATCCTTTTGATAGAATAATGTTTTTGAACTTGTATTTCTTGAAAAGATGAAAGGTAAAGGTTAGATATTTGATTTAGGTTCATTTTTGGTTCTTTTGCAATCATCCAATTCTGGACTTTGGTGAATCTCTTTTAAAGTATTGATTGGTCATGTGTGAACTTTCCTTAATTGCTTCAAAGCACTTGATGTGTGTTGTTCATATAGAAATATTCTCTATGAATTTTCATTATTCTTTGCATAAGAAATGTATACTCTTCTTCAAATGAGTTTGGAAAGATGAGGATACCGTAATCTCACTCATTTCCTCTTCAATATTGGGTTGACGAATTGTTCACCAAGGTATCATTGGTGTTCCTTCTTTGGTCTATTTTATCTTATATCACCTTTTGACCTTGTGATAAGTCTTAGTGTATTATTGTCCTTAAGGAAACAAACCAGAGTTTATGATATGCCAAGATTAAGTATCGAGTCTTGTGTAAGTTTTGAACTTTAATGAGATCTTTTTCTTTCCGGAATAGTAACGATTTAAGCAAACTTGTGTGAGATATTGAATGCTAACTTATTTTCATGGACTAGTAGAAGCAACCTTATACTTTTGATAAGATCTGTATGATGTAATCTTTGACTGCTACCATGAGTTGAATAATAAACCGAGCAGGGACTTCTAGGATGCTTCAATGGAGATTACTTTGATTTTTTATGATGATTTATTTACCCTTACTTGTCGGTATGATCTTAATTATGATTAATGTTCATATTAGACTTTAGGATGAATATGAGATTTTATGATATTTAACTAGAAGACAATATTCATTATTGTGCAAGCAAAGAGAATTTAATATGAAAGATACTTATATGTATCTTATATTTATTCTTGATAATTTGATTTAGCTAATTGAAGGAACTTAAATTGTTTACATGAAAGAGAAGGTAAAGTTAAGATGAAATGTTAATTCTTATTTAACTTTGTTGTTTTATTCTCTGTATATTGAAATGAGTTTTATGATGGAAAGCTCGGGTTGATAGCCTTATTAACTAAACCTTATTTGATAAGAAAATTTAAAACATCCTCTCTCTCTCTTCTTCTTGGACTGCATTCTTTTGGATGAGTCCTTCAACTATTTTTGTTGTGATTTCTTAATTGTTTCATAAACAAAAGAGTTCTTTTAATGAAATAGTTAGTTAAAAGCACAACATTTTAATTCTATAGTGTTTATCATGCTCAATTCAATGAACTGACTCGTGATAACAATTTTGCAGATGGAATTCCTAAAAGATGTAAGGAGAAAGACATATACAAAGTTACATTTGTTTTATTAAAGGAATTATATCTTTATTATGATGAAATGTGGCTTCATTACTTGAGATGTACTTGTTGGAAAGGAAGTTATAATAATATCTAGTTTGGTACTGTTGTTTTGACACTTTGTAATCTCTGAAATGTTTCTGGATTTAGTGAATTTATCACTCCTTCTTGATGAATAAAAGATGTGTTGATTACTAAATAATACTAAAATGTAACTATCTTTCGATTGAATTCTATTACTTACATAATAATGAATATTTCCTTCCAGTTAAATATCCTACAATCTCGAGACTCATCCTAAAGTCTAAGATGAATATTAATCATAATTAAGATCATACAAATAAGTAAGGGTAAATAAATCATCATAAACAATCAAAGTAATCTCCATCAAGCATCATAGAAGTCCTGGGCTCAGTTTATTATTCAAATCAAGGTAGCGATCAAAGATAACATCATATAAATATTATCAAAAGTATAAGGTTTCTTATACCACCCAAGAAAATGAGCTAACATTCAAAGATCTCACATAAGTTTTATAAAATCGTTATTATTCCGAGAAAGGAACAAATTGGTTAAAGTTCAGAAGTCACACAAGACTTAATACTTAATCTCAACATATCATAAACTCTATTTTTTTCCTAAAGGCCAATAATACACTATGACCTATCACAAGGTCAAAAGGTGATATAAAAAAATAGACTAAATAAGGAACAACAATGATACCCCAGTGAACAATTCACCAACCCAAGATTGAAGAGGAAATGAGTGAGATTACAATCTCCGCATATGTCCAAACTCATTTGAAGAAGATTAAACATTACTTATGCAAAGAAAAAAATTCATACAACATATTTCCGTATAAACAATGCACATCAAGTGCTGAAGTAGTTATTAAAATTGCACACACGACCAGTCAATATTTTAATATAGATTCACCAAAGTCCAGAATTGGATAAGTGCAAAAGAACCAAGAAAAATGAATGTAAATCAAACATCCAACCTTTACCTTTCATATTTTCAAGAAAGACAAGTTCAAAAACACAATTCTATCAAAAGGATTAAAGAATCAATTCATTTCCTAACATCCCAGTAAAGAAAGAAAGGAAAATACTAGAACAATAGGTCTAATCTGAAATAGGCCTCCAATGAACTCAAAACCAATTAATTAAAAGGTAGATAAGAATTCGAGCATCCTCCAAATAAGAGTTAACATTCATCAATAATTCAGAACATCTACCTTAGATCCCAAAAATATGTTACCAAGCTCAAATGCCCAAAGTGGTTTTAAAAGAACATGAAAAATATAAAATAGGAGGAAATCGACCTTTTTCATATATACAATCTTGGATACTTTCAAGAAATGAGCAATTACAACAATTTGATACCCAAAATGGGTTTTTAGACTAAAACCTGAAGTGGGTATTCCTCTGATAACTTACAGTTTAAGAACAAGTTAAAACAGAATAACATTATCCACTGATATTATCAATAATCAGACATAATGTCAACAAGTTATATTTTCGTATTGTCTACGAAGAAGCCCTTCGAAGTTCTTTTAATGACAATAGAAAGAAGACATACAAGTCAAAATCTGAGGATTTCTACATAGCTATAATAATGTTCATAACATAAAACTCTTAGCATTAGTTTTTCCTCAGTCCAGTAAAAACGATGGTCTTCAAATTCTACTACAACAAAGAAATCAAACACAAACACCAACACAACAAGATCCAAGACAATATTCTAGATATCCAACAAGTTTTCCTATCTCTAAGTCTTCCAACAATGATAAAAGGAAACATTTTAAGCAAGATTCTCTAATTCTAACAAACCAAGATACATACAATACAAGAATATCCATAGTGAAAAAGGTCACCTAATAGATCACAACTATGTTTTAAGCCACTTTCATAAAGATTCCAAGAAGAAAGATTACCTAGAAGTATGAAAACGATACTCCTAGTACGCATTTTATAACTATCATACAAAAATCGATAATACATCCAGAAAACAAACAAAACACCATTAAAGGAAAGATTATTCAATCAAAGAAGAATAACGAGAAGATTTCCTCAAAAGTAGAGTTGCTTTTATGAAACATTTAAGTAAAATCATAAGACTTAATGGATAGGGCCTATCATTCCTAATAGAGATTCGGTTTTCACTTTTTTGCAGAAGATCACCAAGTAGAGCTTCAATTATTTCCCTGAAACACTAGTAACCCTCAAAACCTTCATCTTCTTATAGTTCTCATAGTGCTAAATTCTTCATTCAAACATCAGAAAAGGAAAGGATATTCATGCAATAATTTGAACTGGAGATTTGAATTGCAAAAACCCCATGCAGAGCTCAAGCTCAAAAAGACCAAATGACCAAAACAAAACCAAAACCCCTATTTCTTCTTCCTAGGTGGTTTTTCCATTTTCAAAATATTAAATGCAAAATAGGACTATCAGTCCTTCCACTTCTCCCGCCACCACCACCTCTATGTTCAGAAATGACTAAGTTCAAAATTGTATGCAACAAAACTCGGTGGAGATGCCAACTCATTCCCCTAACTTTCCTCATGCCTTTTCCAAATTTTGTAGATTAAAAATATATAAGACTATATTAGTTCCTCATAAATTTCTAGGAGTTGATGTCACCGACCTCCCCCTCTCTATTTCATCCCATAGGACCCTTTTAGGCTAGCCAAACATTAGGTTAGGTTTAACATCGGTTTAGGAACTAACATAGGTCCTTAGGTCTAAGTCTATAGTTTAAGTATTAGGTTCCTTTTGTTATTAACATCCCATATTAAAAAAGAACATAATAACTTAGGTTAGGTTTCACTTTTAGGATAGAGTTACTAATTTAAGGAACATAGTTTAATTAGTTTTCATGTTCATAGTAAAAATTGCATCCCACTTAACAAAATAAGAACAGATTAACATCAAAATTCAAATACGAAGCAGAGAGTCATGGAGATCATTCATGAATTTAGTATAGTCAGAGTCCAGGAATCCTTCAATCTATCTAGCTTGGTCATTATGACCACAAGGTTTATAAATTAGAAGCATACCTTGGATCAATGAAATTGATCCAAGGTAATGTTTTCGCATCCCAATGAATTATGAAAATTGAAACTCAATTTCTCATTCCCAAGTAGTGAAATTTTCAGCATAATAAGAGATGAATTACTTCATTTTCTATGCAACATAAACATGGAAGACTTGTACCTACTTTAGCAGATAACATATTATCTATAGCAAACATGATGTCATAGATCATAAGTGTACACCGTTTTAAGACAAGAATCACATGTCAATGTTTTCAACTTCCAAAATAGAATTCATCATTGATAAAAGCCATGTTAGAGGTGTTACATACCTCCCTTCTAAAAAGCATCATTTTCCTGATGATTAGGTTAGTCTAAAACTCAAACAAGAAAAATAATCCTAATTATAGTTCTTTCATCATAAGTTCACAAACAAAATTCCATATTTGAGAATTTTCTGATTTTCATAAATTATTATAGTGTTAAATTAGTTGTCCCAAAGTACCAAAGAATATAGTACCTACCTAACACTGGAAAATTTATTGATAAGCTAAAAATA
Source organism: Taxus wallichiana var. yunnanensis (assembly GCA_018340775.1). NCBI lineage: Eukaryota > Viridiplantae > Streptophyta > Pinopsida > Cupressales > Taxaceae > Taxus > Taxus wallichiana. Next base: position 2,130,755 of record JADAXU010000137.1, read on the forward strand.
AGGTCTCTATTTGTTATCTATCAACAAAATTAATTTTGTTCAAATAAATGAGGAAAATAAATTTTCATATCCTCAAGGTTTTCCCATGTTGCACTTTCTTCATTAAATTGGTCCCATTGAACCTTGCATTGAATAATTTCTTGATTTCTCAAGTGCAACCGGCAAGTTTCAAGTGCTCTAATGGGTTAACCATGATTATTCCCGGTCTTGGACCTACAAGTAATCCCAATTTAACACATGTGATAAATCATAAATGTGTTTCTTAAGTAAAGAAATATGGAAAACATCATGAATTCGTGACAAAGAAGGTGGTAATGATAAATGATAAGCTACATGATTGATTACTAACTATTTCAAAGGGTCCCACATAACAAGTTGATAACTTGGCTACCTTACTAAAGGTTATAGAACTCTTTTTTGGATTAACCCGTAAAAAGACTTTTTCACCCAGTTCAAATCTCTTATCAACCCTTTCCAGATCTACATAAAATTTTCCCTATCTGTTGCTTCTTTTAAATATTCATGGATCATTTTAACTTGTTCCATTTTAGTAAGGATTTCAGGTCCAATTACCTCTCTGTCTTCAATGTTATCCCAACTAACTGGAGTTCCGCATTTCCTTCCATACAACGCTTTGAAAGGTGTTATTTTTAAAAATGCGTGGTATGTATTATTATAAGAAAATTCAACTAAAGGAAGGTATTCTTCCCATTTTTACTACTGATCCATATAGTACATTCATAACATATCTTCCAAAACCTGATTAACTCTCTTAGTTTAACCATATGTTTCGGATGGTATGCTAAACTAAACTTCAATTTAGTTCCTAAGGCTGCATTAAGCATTTTCCAAAATTGAGATGTCATTCTAGGGTCTCTATTTGATATAATCAATTTAGGTACTCCATGCAATCTGAAAATTTCATGCACAAATATTTTTGCTAAAATAGGTGAATCGTCCTTAAGATTACCAACAATAAAATGTGCTACTTTTTTAGTTTATTAACAACAACTAAAATAACATCATGTTTATTTCTTGGCATTGGAAGCCCTTGAACAAAATTCATGCTAATTACCTGCCATTTATATTACGGTATGCTATGAGGATATAATAAGCTAGTTAGATACATATGCTTAGCTTTAACAAGATGACATTCAAGCAAAGTGTGTCACAAAATAAGTTATGTCTTTCTTCACCCCTTTCTAAAAATATTGTTGTTTTATATCAGTAAGCATTTTCATAATATCGAGATGTCCTGAGTAAGGTGAATTATGAAACTCCTCCATTAATTTTTTACTTAACTCATTTCCTGAAGGTATATACACCCATTTATCATATCTCAAGATTCTTTTTTTAGCGAAGTGAAAACCTTTCTATCTCACGTCATTTGGATCTCAGAAAGTGTTGTTTTTACTGTTGAAAGTAAGAATCGATTTCATAATACTTTTACCTCATCCTTAAACTAAGTTCTCAAAGTTATAAGTGAAGAAATATGTTTCCTATGAATTAGTACATCTACCACTCTATTTTCTTTTCCTTTTATGTAACTTATTTCAAAATCATATTATTACCATCTTTTTTTTTTATATTCAGATTTGGCTGAGTGAAAATATACTTCAGCCCAAGATGATAATTTTTAATTCAAAAGGTCTTCCTAAAAGATAATGTCTCCATTATTTAAGTTCATGTACTATGACAACAATCTCTAGGTCATGGGGAGCATAATTCAACTCGTGTAACTTGAGTTTTTGTTCTCATATGTTATAACATGATCATTTTGCAATAGAATACCTTCAATTCCTTCTCTAGAATCATCTATAACTAGCGTAAAGTTTCCATTTAAATAAGATACAACCGGAATAAGTGTAGATGTTAATTGATCCTTAAGATTTTTAAATGTTGATTCACATTTTTCACTCCACACAAATTTCTTATATTTCTTTTGTAATGAAGTTATTATGGTAATGACTTTTGAAAATTCATTTACAAATTTTCTATGGTAAGTCAAAGACCCATGAAGCTTCGATTTCATGTACATTATTAGGTGCAAGCCACTCGAGTTATTGCAACAATCTTTGATGGATCTAATGCTATTGCATCCTTACTTATGACATGTCGTAGATAGTACACTTCCATATCATAGAAATAACATTTGGACAACTTACCATACAATATTATTTTTCTTAAGATTTCAAGTACTATTTTCAAATGCTCATGATGTTCATTAATGCTTTTAGAATATATGAGAAAATCATCTAAGAATACAAGTAAAAACTTGTCCAGGTATTCTTTGAAAGAGGGATTTGCGAGAATTGATGTTGAAAAGTGATGCACCACAACGAAGTTGCACTCCGATGGTAACGTCAAGCCAACACAATACGCAAGATTCAAAACAATGGAAAGAATATTGCAAGTAAGAAGAATGGGCTTGCTCATACTCATAGATCAAAAAATAGGAAGTACAAATAGGGGTGTTATGTAAACCCCATGCCTAAACATGGAAAGAACTCAATGACACCATGACTCATATGACGTTGGATCGATGCATATGACACCACTAGAAGAGGAGTTACAATTCCAAATAAGGAATGTAACTCCTATGACGCATGACGTTCAATAAATGAAAATAGGGTGATTCTATGAGTTAATCCGGACACTTTTCATTTGACTTCCTAAGACCTATGACTCTCTCGCAAGGCAAGATGACTCACCTAGGTGATGTGGACGATGACCTGACACCACACACACCAACACCCCCCTTCATCGAAGCCGAGGAAGAGGTCAAGGTAAGCCAAAACAGAAAAAGAAGACTCCCCTAGACAACTAAGAAAGATGTGTCAATGGGCCTGGCAACTAAAGGCCTGATAAGGTGCCCATGTACAAACAACATCTTTCTGGAAAGAAGAAGAGGAGAAGAGGAAAAAAAAAAAGCGCTATTTGGCTCCCCAGAAGATCATTTCTGATGGACTCCTAATGAATCTGAAGGGACCAAAGGTCTGTTATCAAAAGGAGGAGGAACATGGAGAGTGTTGGAAGGTGGCCCAATATGAGAAGGAGATAATATATCAAGAGAAGTGGTGACAATCCTGTCAATCTCCATAAGGTGAGAGTCCACAAATATAGATATATCATCAAGAGATCCCTGAAGGGGCAAATGAACCTGCTGTGGTGGAGAGTCAGTGGAAGCTGGTGGGATGGCAACTCTGATCTTGGAAGAGGCAGTAGGTTGAAGAAGATGTTGCACTGTGATGTCGGTATCCTCGAGCATGTCATCCAAGTTTGAGTCAAAGAAATCAATTTCTGTTGTGGAGGATTATAAGAACCCTTTGAAGAAGCAATCTCGAAGTCTCTAGAAGCAACAGGGGATGGCAGAATCTCCAGGCTAGAATCAACTGAATCAGTGGATGCTCGTGATGGGGAAAACCTGAGATCCAAGGCAGTATGGTGCACAGGAGAGAATTCAACCAAAGAGTCTTGTGGAGGAGAGTCACTAGAAACTATGATAGGAGCAATACTAAGTTCTGAAGGAGCATGCACAGAAATATGTGTGGGCTGCCCTTCATAAGAAAAAGTATCAGTGAAATCACTTTCCTCCATGGATGCAAGATCATCAGAAGATCCATAACCAGATGAAGGAGGATCAAAATCTCCATGAAAATTTCGAATGAAGATCCAAGCTCTGTGCGCAGACTCGGTGAATTCTAAACGACATTGAAGGTCCTCTGGTATAGTAAGACAAAGAAGCCCATATGTCATATCATTCTCGTTCAACCAATTTTGGTGATGAATGCGGTCAACATAGGTTTAGGTGCCAACCTAAGAAGATGTGGTAACAGATTGTACATAATACAATGATCGAGTATCCCACTCTTCCATTGTAGGTAGTTTCCTGGTCCTAGTTGAACAACGAAGCAATGAAATTCAATGTCCATGACGAGAGGAGCCTCCAAGGAACACAAGATTAACCCCCCCTTTTGGCACTTTATAATTCAGTGCATTGATTACAACCAGATGCGACTGTGTTCCGAGAACCAATTTGTCACTCACCTGCAGCTTAGCGTAATAACGCGCAATGGTGGAGACAATAATCAAGGTTCGTAGGGCGCAACAGATCAACACTGCAAGCAAGCACAAAAAGAGAGAAGCAAGAGGGGGAAGAAAGAGCTTTGTGAGAAATAACATCTCATGTCGCACGAAAGAATCCCTTTGTCGTAAGACTGTGGCGGATGCGCTCACAAGTCCACAAAAAGGAATAGAACAAAGCTCAATAAAAATGAGCTGAATTAAGTAATACAAAGACACCCCTAGAATGCGGCACTTTATAAAATTAGTGCATTTACAAAACTAATGATCCCATCATCTAGAGTGTGAAAAAACATGCAACTTTGACTAAAGAAGTGCTCAAAACCAAGCAACGAGTCAAAAGTTATAGCAAAAAACTAATTCCTGCAATTGATGAGGAAAAAGCCAATAAGCCTACAAACGGATTAAAAAAATGCCCTAAACACATGCAAAAGGTGTCGTATGTATGCTCGTTAGAAATGGCATAGAATTTGAGATAGGGTTGGTTTGTATTGCAAGGGGGATTAGCCACCTGCCAATCCCGGACCTCACCCTTCGTCTTTGGTACTCGACGGAAGGTTAATAAAACAAGCCAAAAAACTTACAATGCTAATAAAATGTAATGTTTTTACCTTATACCTTTTAAAAGAAATGAAACAACACATTTTTTTGAAGAGTGATAAGGTAAAAAGAATGCAAACACGTTTTTTAAAGAAAAGTGAATAAAAAACGTATTTTTGGAGAGATATTACCTAGAAATGACGAGAAGGCCACGTGGGAAATTTTGAAAGGTAGGTAAAAATAGATGATGCGTTGACTATCCACTATAAAAACACCAAAGCAGTCCAAAAATGCCAAAGTAGAAGGAGAAAACGCTTTACAGCCCCAAAAATGCCTTAAGAATCCAAAATGCCGTAACAACGTGCAAAAACGTAGGAAAGGAGAGAAAAATGCCTTAGGACAGTTCAAAAACAGGAAGCAGAATTAAAAATGCAGCTTGGGATAGAAAAATGCAGAACAGTTTAAACACCTAGAACAAAGGAGAAAAGGTAGTCGGGGAGAAAAATGCCTGAGGACAGGTAAAAAAATGCCTGGAAGGGAGAAAACACTCAGAAAGGCCCAAAAAAACATCTGGAATAGTTGAAAATGCTCAGAACAGAGGAAAAACGTGAGTAGTTTTGCAAAAAACATAAGAGACTAGGTAAAAACGTGAGAGGTTTTGCAAAAAACGTGAGAGACCAGTAAAAATGTGAGTATTGCAAAAAATGTGAGGGGTTTTCAGCAGGCTCGCAAAAACGTTTTGAGACTAGGCAGAGGTAACTTTGAGACAGCAAGGAACCACAGTGATGAGGAAAAAGATCAAAATAGTCTGAGTATACACCGATGAAGAAAAAAAAAGATCCCAACTAGTAATCATAGGTCCACGCCAAAAAATGAGCTCTTCTTTTACCCTGTGAATCTGAATACAACCAGCAAGAAACACACAAACAACCCAGAAACAACAGCCACAAAGATCTAGAAATATCCAAATATGAACTTAGCTGATAAACAAACCAACCAAATACCTTAACTTGCAACTGCTGAAACCTCAATACGAGGTGAGCAATAATTCCAAAATGATAATAAAAAAAAACTTGCACACAAGGAAATGAGAAGAAACTAGAAGTAATAAACAACTAAGAAATGAAGAGTGCACGTTTACCAAAACCAGCTCTGATACCATGAAAGAGGGATTCATGAGAACCGATGTCAAAAAGTGATGCACCACAATGAAGTTGCACTCCAATGGTAATGTCAAGCCAACACAATACGCAAGATTCGAAACAATGGAAAGAAGATTGCAAGTAAGAAGAATGGGTTTGCTCATACTCATAGATCAAAAAATAGGAAGTACAAATAGGGGTCTTTGTGTAACCTCATGCCTAAACATGGAAAGAACTCAATGATGCAATATTTGATGCATATGACGTTGATCGATGCATATGACACCACTAGAAGAGGAGTTACAATTCCAAATAAGGAATGTAACTCCTATGACGATTGACGCGCAAATGACAATGTCGATTGTATGTGAGAATCGACACTTGTCATTTGAATTCCTAAGACCTATGACTCTCACAAGAAAAGATGACTCACCTAGGTGATGTGGAGGATGACTAGACAAATCACACACACCAACATTCTTGAAAGATATTGTTCATTAAATTCATAAAAGTTGTAGGTACATTTGTCAAACCGAAAGGTAAAAATGTAAATACATAGTGTTTGTACCTTATCTTAAAAGTTGTTTTATGAATATCTTCATCTTTAATTATTAACTGATGATACTCAGAGCGGAGATATATCTTAGAATATATTGATGCACCACACATATAATCAAACAGATCATCAATTCTAGGAAGTGGATATCTATTTTTTATTTTCTCTTTGTTTAACATTCTATAATCAATACACAACCTAAGTGTTCTATCTTTATTTTTCACAAAATTACCGGTGCTCCCCAAGGTAAAACACTTAGTCTTATCAAACCTTTAGACAATAGTTATTTTAACTTTTCCTTAAGCTCTACCAGTTCAATGGTATTCATTTGATACGTGCCTTGAAATAGGCTCTTTTCTGGTTTGATCTCAATTGTGAAATCAAACTCCCGTTTGGGCGGAAGACCGGGTAGTTATTCCTAGAAACACATCACGAAATCCCTTAACAGTGGATATTTTTCTAAGAAATCACTATCCCCTTCAGCTATTTCAAAAATTTTTACTACATACAAGGTGTAACCTTTGTTTTTGGCCTTTTTAAGCTACATAGCTAACAATTTTCTAACTGAAATCTCACGTTTTATCCTTGGATATCTATTGTTTTCTATAGCTCATCAAGACAACTAATGTGTTTTTCAAAACAATCTACTTTAGCCTTATGTTCAACAAGCTAGTTAACACCTATTATGACATCATAAGACCCTAAAGGAGCAACATAAATATCAACTTTAGTGGAAAAACTAGGCAAGTCTAGGACTACTCCAAAAAGACACTGATTGACTGTGTTGACAACATTATTTCCATAATGTATAGCCCAAGATTTTTCCATTTTTCCAGCTTTTCTTTTTAGTTTTAAAGCTAATTTACTAGAAATAAAGCATTCAAGAGCTCTAGTATCAAAAAGTATAGTAACAGGCATACCAAATAACTTACCTGGCACTTCTATAGGCGTAACTTACTTTTCATCTTGTTTATCAGCTACTGCAACATGTATCTTATGTTGTTGATTGTTGTCATCTTTCCTTAGAGGGAACTGATTTGCATAATTATATTTTCCACAATTGTAGCAGCCTCCTACAGGTCCTCTTTTAGGCTTAAATTTATTTCCAACCTTGAATTGTTGTTCTATCCTCCATAGGACTTCTATCCATTATTATTGTTCTTAACGAAATTGTTTCAAACATTTGTAACATGTTTATTTGCTACTATTTTCTTACTTGTTATTAGTAACAAATTTATTTTGGTACCAAACTTATTCCATGCCCCCTTTTTGGGTGCAAGAGATGAAGAAGAATTAGGAATTTTCTTTATGTTTTCTTCCTTATGGGTAGAGATTGCTTTTAATTTCTGTTCCTGCCAAATGGATTTTTCTACAACCCCTTCCATGGTGGTTGGGTTGTGAACATCTACTTCACCCCTTATAATAGGGTTTAATCCCATAATGAATTTTTGTATTTTAAACTTCTCATCAATTTGATATTGAGGTACATACTTAAGAATTTTAGTGAACCTCTCCCAATACTCTGTTATAGTTAATTTTCCTTGAGCTAAGTTCTAAAATTCAGTCATCTTTTGATCATAGTAAAGTTGTGGTAGCCATCATTTCCTAAAGTAGTTTTTAAATTAATCCCAAGTGATGCTTGATTCATCAATATTCAATTTAGCCTTACGAATGTCCCACTAGGAAGATGCCTCATGGGAAAGATGATAAGATCCCCATACTGCTTTTGTTTCCTTTGAGAAGTTTCTTATTACAAAGTACTCCATTTCACTGAGCCATTTCTCAGCTCCATCCCTTAGTGTAGTGCCATTAAAATTAGGTGTACTTATACTTTTTATATTGTTTGTGAGTTCAGCTACTAACCTTGCCTTTTATTTTCAGGATGATTGGGTACATTTGCATTAGCATTTGCAACATTATTATTATCAACACCCAAATTCCCAACATTGGTGTTGTCCACAGGAGGTGGCTGATTTTTATTACCAACATCTTATTCCTCCTCCTCATTACCCATAACTTGTTCAAGTACAGCCAGATGATCTCTTGTGTCCAATAGGGCAGCAAGGATCTCATCAAGTTTTTGGGTGGTAGCTTCCTCTCCACTGGGGGTGGATTGTTTGCAACATTTCCCTTGTTCTAACCATTTTCTGTTAACAAGAAAATTAAGTTTTTATCAGATTATGGACACAATAGGTCCAAGAGATGCAACCTTCAACTTTGATACCAAGATGTAACATTCCCATTTTAAGACTTTAGAAATAAGGAATTTTTTTATACATAATGTTTACTATTATAAATCAACATAATTTAGAACATACATTCCAATGCCAAACTATCTCATAACAGAAAACCATATGCATCTGTAAAGACTCGGTGCAACACTCGATCTCTCATTTCATGACTCGGTACTAAACCGATCTCTCATGTTACTCAATAATGTGTATACGATGTATAATTAGCTCCTTTACCTTTTTAGGGTACCCAAGTGTTCTTCTTAAGAGGCCTATTTGAATATTTGTTACCAATATTCATATGAAATTCTGCTTCTTAAACTAGGTGACATATGATACCGCAACCAACAGCTTACAATACTTTGGCCAAATATTCTAAACATTTTTATCATGTTTACATTCCTAGATGACATACTCATCAAATGGAATAAGTCATTCACCACACTTGTTTTGTTATCTAGAGAGGTATTTACCAAATTTTTTCAGTCCTAATTACTCAAAGTTACACTCTAAGAAAGGTTAACAACATGCCCTAGTGTGGAAGACTGCTCACGGTGACTAAGGGTACATAGACATAATCAATCAAATTTCATTTATTAGGTGGGTCTAGTTATCCTAATTCAACGTGAGTTAACCTCGACACTAGATCAAGTTCTTATCCCTGCATAGAGTAAAACCATGATCCATTCAAGCACTTATGTCAATCAAGTTTGAACAAACTATGTGGGGTGTTGAGACCTATCAATTGCATCATAGTATCCTCGTAATGACTCCTGGTATTATGAATATATTACATCTTTGTAGTTGATGTGTGTCAACATCCAACTGATTTTCCTCAACTGGACAAACATACCTTGGATTATAAATTTATTAGCCCATTAATCACTTTATTAAGATTAATTAGTACAACATATATAGATTCAACTAGGTTATTTAACCTATATGGTTTTAAGTTGAAGTTACACATAAGGTAGGTATGCGTTAAAATATATTTCCTAATCACTTGGTTACATGTTTAAGTTTATCATTTAAACGAAACAACTTGTATCATGTAATGGCATAATAGATCTTATAGTTATGAATGTGTGTTAATTAGTTCCTTAACTTATTTATGCCCTAGCTTAAATAATTCCCTTTTAAATCTTTATTTTAGACTTCATGGAGATGAAGTCTAAATTCCATTTAATTCCTTCAAAATATTTCCAGTTTAAGATTAAGGGAATTTGCTTAAGGAAGCACACATGCAGCCATTTACTTACAACGTTCATAATGCTTTTAACAAGTTCATAACTTATGTCTTAATGAATTAACTCAAGGGAATTATCCCTTTTTCCCATGTCATGGAATAATTCCCATTTGTGAGAATTGAACTCATATTTTCTATACATATATTCATGATTCATACATATTTATATATCTTAAGAAATCAATCATAGTTTATTTAAATTGTTTATAGATATACTTATTCAACTTACTAGTTCCATCTCTTTAATTTGAGATCCACAAGCTAAGATTTATATTCACAACTCATAGTTTCATTTTACAACATAAGATCTATTAAGCTCCAATTTCATATCCCTAAAAACACATACTCGATCTCCTTCATTTATGATATGACTTAATAATACATTCCATTTCATGAAAAGAAGGTATTATCTTATATTTCTTCTTGATAATTTGATCTTGCTAATTGAAGGAACTTAAATTGGTTACATGAAAGAGAAGATAAAGTTAAGATGAAATATTAATTTTTCTTTAACTCTATTTTTTTATTCTTTGTATGTTGAATTTCGTTTTATGATCGAAAGCTAGGGTTGATAGGCTTATTGAATAAACCTTATTTGATTATAAACTTTAAAACATATATCTCTCTCTTCTTCTTGGATTGTATTCTTTTGGATGAGTCTTTTTGCTATTTTTGTTGTGTTTTCTTGAGTTTTCAAAAACAAAGATTTATTTTTATGAAATAGTTAGTTAAAAGCACAATATTTTAATGCTATAGTTTTTATCATGCTCAGTTCAATGAACTGACCCGTGCTAACAATTTTACAGATGGACTTCATAAAATATGAAAGGAGAAAGACATATAGAAAGTTACATTTGTTTTATTAAAGGAATTGTATCTTTATTATGATGAAATGTGGCTTCATTACTTGAGATGTACTTGTTGGAAAAGGAAGTTGTAATAAGATTTAGTTTGGTACTACTATTTTTACACTTTGTAATCTCTGAAATGTTTCTAGATTCAATGAATGTATCACTCCTTAATGAATAAAAGATGTGTTGATTGCTAAATAATACTATAATGTAATACCTTCTTGTCATGAAATGGGATGTATTATTAAGTAATATCATAAATGAAGGAGATCAAGAATATGTATTTTTAGGGATATGAAATTGGAGCTTAATAGATCTTATGTTATAAAAAGAAACTATGAGTTGTGAATATAAAACCTTAGTTGGTGGATCTCAAATTAAAGAGATGCAACTAGTAAGTTGAATAAGTAGATCTATAAACAACTTAAAGAAACTATGATTGATTTCTTAAGATATATAAATATGTATGAATCATGAATATATGTTTAGAACATATGAATTCAATTCTCATAAATGGGCATTAGTCCATGACATAGGAAAAAGGGGATAATTCCCTTGAGTTCATTCATTAAGACATAAGTTATGAACTTGTTAAAAATAATTATGAATGTTGTAAGTAAATGGATGCATGTGTGCTTCCTTAAGAAGATTCCCTTAATATTAAAATGGAAAGATTTTTAAGGAATTAAATGGAATTTAGACTTCATCTCCATGAATTCTAAAATAAAGATTTAAAAGGGACTTATTTAAGCTAGGCATAAATAAGTAAGGAACTAATTAACACACATTCATAACTATAAGATCTATTATGTTGTTACAGGATACAAGTTGTTTTATTTAAATGATAAACTTAAACATGTAATCGAGTGGTTAGGAAATAGATTTTACCTACATACCTACCTCATGTGTAACTTCAACTTGCAACCATATAGGTTAAATAACCTAGTTGAATCTTTATAGGTTGTAGTAATTAATCTTAATAAAGTGATTAATGGGCTAATAAACGTATAATCCAAGGTATGTTCATCCAGTTGAGGAAACTCAGTTGGATGTTGACACACATCATCAAGCAAGCGTAATACCTTCGTAATGACATGAGTCATTATGAGGATACTATGATGCAGATGGCAAGTATCAACACCCCGTATAGTTTTTTCAAACTTGATTGACATAAGTGCTTGAATGGATCACGGTTCTACTCTATGCAGGGATAGGAACTTGATCTAGTGTCGAGGTCAACTCATGTTGACTTAGGATAACTAGACACACCTAATCAACAAAATTGATTGAGTATGTCTATGTACCCTTATTCACCGCGAGCATTATTCCACACTAGGGCATGTTGCTAACCTTTCCTAGCATGTAAATTTTTGTTAAGTAGGAATGAAAGAAGTCAATAAAGACCACTCTAGATAACATAAAAAGTGTGGTGAAGGAATTATTCCATTTGACGAGTATGTCATCTAGGAATGTAAACATGATAAACATGTTTAAAGTCTTTGTCCAAAGTATCACAAGCTATTGGTTACGTTGTCCTATGTCACCTAGTTTAAGAAGTGGGATTTCAGATGAATATCGGTAACAAATATTTAGATAGGCCTCTTAAGTAAAACACTTGGGTACCCTAAAAAGGTAAAGGAACCAAGTATATGTTGTATACACATTACTAAGTAACATGAGAGATCTGTGTTTCACCGAGTCATTACAATTCATTATATTTTTTTCTATTATAAGATAGTTTGGCATTGGAATGTATGTTCTAAATTATGTTGATTTATAAAAGTGAACATTATGCAAACAAAAAAACTCTTTTTCTAAAGTATTAAAATGGGATTGTTACATCTTGGTATCGAGTTGAAGGTTGTAGCTCTTATACCTATTGTGTCCATAATCTGATAAAAACTTAATTTTCTTGTTAATAGAAAATGGTTAGAACAAGGGGAAATGCTGCAAACTATCCACCCCTAGGTGGAGAGGTAATATCTGCCAAAACTTGATGAGATCCTTGTTTCCCTGTTGGACACAAGATATCGTCTTGATGTACTTGAACAAAAAGTTATGGGTAATAAGGAGGAAGAAGATAGTGGTAATAATAATCATCCACCTCTTTTGGACAACACCAATGTTGGGAATTTGGGCTGTTGATAATAATAATGTTACAAATGCTAATGTAAATATACCCAATCATCCTGAAAATAAAAAGGAAAGGTTGGTAGCTGAACTCACAAACGATATAAAAAGAATAAGTCCACCTAAGTTTGATGGCACTACACTAGGGGATGGAGCTGAGAACTGGCTCAACAAAATGGAGAAGTACTTGCAATAAGAAACTTCTCAGAGGAAACAAAATTAGTATGGGGAGCTTATCATCTTTCCCATGAGGCATCTTCCTGGTGGGACAACCATAAGGATGAATTAAATATTGATGAATCAAGCATCACTTGGGATCAATTTAAAAATTACTTTAGGAAATGATGGCTACCACAACTTTACTATGATTAGAAGATGACTAAATTTCAGAACTTAGCTCAAGGAAAATTAACTATAACAGTATTGGGAGAGGTTCACTAAACTTCTTAAGTATGTACCTCAATATCAAACTGATGAGAAGTTTAAAATATGAAAATTCATTATGGGATTAAACCCTATTATAGGGGTGAAGTAGATGTTCACAACCCAACCACCATGGAAGGGGTTATAGAAAATCCATTTAGCAGGAACAAAATTAAAAGCAATCTCTACCCATAAGGAAGAAAATAGAAAGAAAATTCCTAATTCTTCTTCATCTCTTGCACCCAAAAAGGGGGCATGGAAGAAGTTTGGTACAAAAATATTTTTTTATTGATAATAGTAAGAAAAAAACAAGTAAATAAACCTACTACAAATGTTGAAATAATTTTGTTAAGAACAATAATAATGGATAGAAGTCCTATGGAGGACAAAACAACAATTTCAAGGCTAGAAATAAATTTGAGCCTAAAAGAGGACTTGTAGAGGGTGCTACAACTATGGCAAAGATCATTATGTAAATTAGTTCCCTCTAAGGAAAGATGAAATAATCAATTAGCAATATAAGATACATGTTGTAGTAGCTGATAAACAAGTTGAAAAGTAAGTTATGCCTATAGAAGTTCTAGGTAAGTTATTTGGTATGCTTGTTACTATAATTTTTGATACTGGAGCTATTGAATGCTTTATTTCTAGTAAATTAGCTTCAAAACTAAAAATAAAAGCTAGAAAAATGGAAAAATCTTGGGCTATACATTATGGAAATAATGTTGTCCACACAGTTAGTAAGTGTCTTTTTGGAGAAGTCCTAGACTTGCCTAGTTTTTCCATTGAAGTTGATCTTTATGTTGCTCCTTTGGGGTCTTATGATGTCATAATAGGTGTTAAACTAGCTTGTTAAACATAAGGCTAAAGTAGATTGTTTTGAAAAACACATTAGTTGTCTTGATGACCTACAGAAAACAACAAATATCTAAGGGATAAAACATGATATTTCAATTAGAAAATTGTCAGCTATGCAACTTAAAAAGGCCAAAAACAAAGGTTGCACCTTGTATGTAGTAAAAATTTCTGAAAAAGCTAAAGGGGATAGTGATTTCTTGGAAAAATATCTGTTGTTAAGGGATTTCAGCGATGTGTTTCTGGAAGAACTACCCGGTCTTCCACCCAAACGGGAGTTTGATTTCACAATTGAGATCAAACAAGAACTGAGCCTATTTCAAGGCATCGTATCAAATGAATACCATTGAACTAGTAGAGCTTAAGGAACAATTACAAGAACTATTGTCTAAAGGTTTGATAAGATCGAGTGTTTCACCTTGGGGAGCACTCGATAATTTTTGTGAAAAAGAAAGATGGAACACTTAGGTTGTGTATTGATTATAAATGTTAAACAAAGAAAATCAAAAAATCAATATCCACTTCCTAGAATCGATGATATGTTTGATCAGATGCATGGTGCATCAATATATTCTAAGATATATCTTCACTCTGGGTATCATCAATTTAAGAATTAAAGATGAAGATATTCATAAAACAACCTTTAGGACAAGGTATGGGCACTATGAATTTATAGTTTTACCTTTTTAGTTTGACAAATGCACCTACAAATTTTATGAATTTAATGAACAATATATTTCAAGAATACCTGGACAAGTTTGTACTTGTATTCTTAGATGATATTCTCATATATTCTAAAATCATTGATGAGCATCATGAGCATTTGAAAATAGTACTTGAAATCTTAAGAAAAAGAAGATTATATGGTAAGTTTTCCAAATGTTCTTTCTATGAGACAAAAGTGCACTATCTAGGACATGTCATAAGTAAGGATGGAATAATAGTAGATCCATCAAATATTGTCACAATAACTGAGTGGCCTACACCTAAGAATGTACATGAAGTCAGAAGCTTCATGGGTCTTGTTGGTTACTATAGAAATTTTGTAAAGGAATTTTCAAAAGTCACTGCACCAATAACTTCATTACAAAAGAAAGATAAGAAATTTGTGTGGAGTGAAAAATGTGAATCAAGCATTTAAAATCTTAAGGATCAATTAACATCTACACCTATTTTGGTTGTACCTGATCCAAATGGAAACTTTACGTAGTTATAGATGCTTCTAGAGAAGGAATCGAAGGTATTCTATTGAAAAATGAACATGTTATAGCATATGAGAGCAGAAAAATCAAGTTACATGAGTTGAATTATGCTCCCCATGACCTAGAGCTTTCTTGCCATAGTACATGCACTTCAAGTATGGAGACATTATCTTTTAGGAAGACCTTTTGAATTAAAGACTGATCATCTTGGGCTGAAGTATATTTTCACTCAGCCAAATCTGAATGCAAGACAACGAATATGGTTAGAGTTTTTGTCACAATATGATTTTGACATAAGTTATATAAAAGGAAAAGAAAATAGAGTGGTATATGCACTAAGTCATAGGAAACATATTTTTGCACTTATAACTTTGAGAACTTAATTTAAGGATGAGGTAAAAAGTATCATGGAATCTAATTCTTACTTTCAACAAGTAAAAACAACACTTGTTATAGATCCAAATGATGTGAGATATAAAGTTTTCACTTCGATAATGAAGGAATCTTGAGATATGATAAATGAGTGTATATACCTTTGGGAAATGAGTTAAGGAAAAATTTAATGGAGGAGTTTCATAATTCACCTTACTCAGACATCCTAGTATTACGAAAAATGCTTGCTGATATAAAACAACAATATTTTTGGAAAGGGATGAAGAAAGACATAACTGATTTTGTGACACACTGCTTGGAATGTCAAGTGTGTTAAAGTGAGCATATGCATCTAGTTGGCTTATTATATCCTCATAGCATACCACAATATAAGTGGTAGGTAATTAGCATGGATTTTTTAAGGGTTGCCAATGTCAAGAAATAAACATGATGTTATTTTAGTTGTTGATAAACTGACAAAAGTAGCACATTTTATTGTTGGTAATCTTAAGGATGATTCACCTATTTTAGCAAAAAGATTTGTGCATGAAATTTTCAGATTGCATGGAGTACCTAAATTAATTATATCAGATAGAGACCCTAGAATGACATCTCAGTTTTGGAAAACGCTTAATGCATCCTTAGGAACTAAATTGAATTTTAGTTTAGCATACCATCTAGAAATAGATGGTCAAACTGAAAGAGTTAATCAGGTTTTGGAAGATATGTTATGAATGTACTACATGGATCAGCAAGTACAAATGGGAATAATACCTTCCTTTAGTTGAATTTTCTTATAATAATACATACCATGCCTCTTTGAAAATGGACATTTTCAAAGCGTTGTATGGAAGGAAATGTAGAACTCCAGTTAGCTGGGATAACATTGAAGACAAAGAGGTAATTGGACCTAAAATCCTTATTGAAATGGAACAAGTTAAAATGATTCATGAACATTTAAAAGAAGCAAGAAGATAGGAAAAAAAGTTATGCAGATCTGAAAAGGGTTGATAAGAGATTTGAACTGGGTGAAAAGGTCTTTTTATGGGTTAAGCTAAAAAGAGTTCTATAACCTTTGGAAACGTAGCCAAGTTATCACCTCATTATGTGGGACCCTTTGAAATAGTTGAAGTAATCAATCATGTAGCTTATCGTTTAGCTTTACCACCTACTTTGTCACGAATGCATGATGTTTTCCATAT
This sequence comes from Taxus wallichiana var. yunnanensis, assembly GCA_018340775.1. NCBI lineage: Eukaryota > Viridiplantae > Streptophyta > Pinopsida > Cupressales > Taxaceae > Taxus > Taxus wallichiana. Next base: position 2,147,588 of record JADAXU010000137.1, read on the forward strand.
TTCTTTACTTAAGAAATATGTTTCAGATTTATCACATGTGTTAAATTGGGATTCCTTGTAGGTCCAAGACCTAGGAATAATCGTGGTTGAACCCATTAGAGTGCTAGAAACTCACTAGTTGCACTTGAGAAATTGGGAAATTAGTCAATGCAAGGTTTAGTGGGACTAGTTTAATGAAGAAAGTGCAACATGGGAAAACCTTGAGGATATGAAAATTGTTTTTCCTCATTTATTTGAACATAATTAATTTTGTTGATTGATAACAAATAAAGACCTTGTTTTTAGCTTATCAATAAATCTACGATAGTTTGGGAAGGTACTATATTCTTTAGTACTAGAACAACTAATTTAATGTTGTAATAATTTATGAAAATTGGAAAATTCTCAAATCTGGAATTTTTTTGTGAACTTATGATGAAAGAACTATAATTAGGATTATTTTTCTTGTTTGAGTTTTGGACTAAGTTAATCATCGAGACGATGATGATTTTTAGGAGGGAGGTATGTAACACCTCTAACATGTTGTTATCTATGATGAATTCTATTTTGAAAGTTACAAATGTTGACATGTGATTCTTGTCTTAAGATAGTGTACTCTTATGATCTATGACATCATGTTTTTTGTAGATAATATGTTATCTGCTAAAGTAGGTACAAGTCTACCATGTTTATGCTGCATAGAAAATGAAGTAATTCATCTCTTCTTATGCTGAAAAATTCACTGCTTGGGGAATGAGAAATTGAGTTTCAGTTTTCATAATTTATTGGGATGCAGAAAAACATTACCTTGGATCAATTTCATTGATCCAAGGTATGCTTCTAATTTATAAACTTTGTGGTCATAATGACCAAGTTGGATAGATTGAAGGGTTCCTGGACTCTGATTGTACTAAAGTCATGAATGATCTCCATGGCTCTCTGCTTCGTATTTGAATTTGGATGTTAATCTGGTTCTTATTTTGTTAAGTGGGATGTAATTTTTACTATGAACATGGAACCTAATTAAACTATGTTCCTTAAATTAGTAACTCTATCCTAAAAGTGAAACCTAACCTAAGTTACTATGTTCTTTTGTTAATATGGGATGTTAATAACAAAAGGGACCTAAGACTAAAACTATAGACTTAGACCTAAGGACCTATGTTAGTTCCTAAACTAATGTTAAACCTAACCTAATGTTTGGCTAACCTAAAAGGGGCCTATGGGATGACATAGAGAGGGGGAGGTCGGTGGCATCAACTCCTAGAAATTTATGAGGAATTAATATAGTCTTATCTCTTTTTAAGCTACCAAATTTGGTAAAGGCATGAGGAAAGTTGGGGGAATGAGTTGGCATATCCACCGAGTTTTAGTTGCATGTAATTTTGAACTTAGTCATTTCAAACATAGAGGTGGTGGTGGTGGGAGAAGTGGAAGGACTGAGTCCTATTTTGCATTTAATATTTTAAAAATGGAAAAAACCGCCTAGGAAGAAGAAAGAGGGGTTTTGGTTTTGTTTTGGTCATTTGGTCTTTTTTGAGCTTGAGCTCTACATGGGGTTTTTTCTCTTCAAACCTCTAGTTTGAATTCTTGCATGAATATCCTTGCCTTGCATGGCGTTTGAATGAAGAAGTTAGCACTATGAGAACTATAATAAGAAGAAGAAGAAGGTTTTGAGGGTTTTTGGTGTTTCGAGGGAAATAATTGAAGCTCTTCTTGGTGATCTTCTATGAAAAAGTGAAGACCAGAGCTCTATTAGGCATGATAGGCCCTATCCATTAAGTCTTATGATTTTACTTAAATGTTTCATAAAAAAATTTGATTTTGAGGAAATCTTCTAGTTCTACTTCTGTGATTGAATAATATTTTCTTCAATGGTGTTTTTTTTGTTTTCTAGATGCATTATCGATTTTGGTATGATAGTTGGAAAATGTGTTCTGGGAGTATAGTTTTCATACTTCTGGGTAATCTTTCTTCTACTCGAATCTTTATGACAAAGTGGCTTGAAACAGAGTTGAGATCTATTAGGTGACCTTTTCACTATGGATATTCTTGCAATGTATGTATCTTGGTTTGTTAGAATTAGAGAATCTTGCTTAAAATGTTTCCTTTTATCGCTATTGGAATACTTAGAGATAGGAAAACTTGTTGGATATCTAGATTGTTGTCTGGGATCTTGTTGTGTTGGTGTTTGTGTTTGATTTCCTTGTTGTTGCAGACTTTGAAGACCATCATTTGTTCTTGACTAAGGAAAAACTTATGCTAAGAGTTCTATGTTATGAATATTAGTATAACTATGTAGAAATCCTCAGATTTCGACTTATATGTCTTCTTTTGTTGTCATTAAAAGAACTTCAAAGGAACTTCTTATGTAGACAATACATGAAATATAACTTGTTGATGTTGTGTCTGATTGTTGATAATGTTAGTGGAGAATGTTATTATGTTTTATCTTTCTCTGAAACTACAAGTTATCAGAGGAATACCCACTTGTGTTTTAGTCTGAAAACCCATTTTGGGTATTGAATTGTTGTAATTTCTCATTTTGTCGAAAGTATATAGGATTGTATATTTGAAAAATTTGATTTCATCCTGTTGTATATTTTTCATGTTCTCTTAAACCCACTTTGGGCTTTTGAGCTTGGTAACAGATCTTTTGGGATCTGAGGTAGATGTTCGAATTATTGATGAATGTTAACTCTTATTTGGAGGATGCTCAAATTTTATTACCTTTTTGTTAATGGTTTTGAGTTTATTGGAGGTCCATTTTGGATCTTATACCTATTGTTCTAGTATTTTCCTTTCTTCCTTCACTGGGCTTTTAGGAAATGAATCGATTCTTTAATCCTTTTGATAGAATCATGTTTTTGAACTTGTCTTTCTTGAAAAGACGAAAGGTAAAGGTTGGATGTTTGATTTACGTTCCTTTTCCTAGTTCTTTTGCACTCATCCAATTATGGACTTTGGTGAATCTCTATTAAAGTATTGATTGGTCGTATGTGAGCTTTTCTTAACTACTTCAACACTTGATGTGCGTTGTTCATATGGAAATATTCTCTGTGTATTTTTGTTATTCTTTGCATAAGAAATGTTTACTCTTCTTCAGATGAGTTTGGACAGATGAGGAGACTACAATCTCACTCATTTCCTCTTCAATCTTGGGTTGGGAATTGTTCACTAGGGTATCGTTGTTGTTCCTTCTTTGGTCTATTTTAGCTTATATCACCTTTTGACCTTGTGATAGGTCTTAGTGTATTATTGGCCTTAAGGAAAAAAACTAGAGTTTATGATATGCCGAGAGTAAGTATCAAGTCTTGTGTAAGTTCTGAACTTTAACCAATTTGTTCCTTTCTGGAATAATAATGATTTGAGTAAACTTGTGTGAGATCCTAAATGTTAGCTTGTTTTCTTGGACTGGTAGAAGCAACCTTATAATTTTGATAAGATTTGTATGATTTTATCTTTGACTGCTACCTTGAGTTGAATAATAAATTGAGCCCAGGACTTCTAGGATGCTTCAATGGAGATTACTTTGATTGTTTATGATGATTTATTTACCCTTACTTGTCCATATGATCTTAATTATGATTAATGTTCATCTTAGACTTTAGGATGAGTCTGAGATTGTAGGATATTTAACTAGAAGGAAATATTCATTATTGTGCAAGTAGTAGAATTTAATCTAAAAGATAGTTATATGTATCTTATATTTCTTCTTGATAATTTGATCTAGCTGATTGAAGGAACTTAAATTGGTTACATGAAAGAGAAGGTAAAGTTAAGATGAAATGTTAATTCTTCTTTAACTCTGTTGTTTTATTCTCTATATGTTGAAATGATTTTTATGATGGAAAGATAGGGTTAATAGGATTATTGACTAAACCTTATTTGATAAGAAACTTTAAAACATCTCTCTCTCTTCTTATTGGATTGTATTCTTTTGGATGATTATTTCTACTTTTTTGTTGTGTTTTCTTGACTGTTTCATAAAAAAAGAGTTCTTTTATGAAACAGTTAGTTAAAAAACAACATTTTAATGTTATAGTGTTTATCATGCTTAGTTTAATGAACTGACATGTGCTAACAATTTTGTAGATGGACTTTCGGTAAAGATGAAAGGAGAAAGACATATAGAAAGTTACATTTATTTTATTAAAGGAATTGTATCTTTATTATGATGAAATGTGGCTTCATTACTTGAGATGTACTTGTTGGAAAAGGAAGTTGTAATAATATTTAGTTTGGTACTATTATTTTGACACTTTGTAATCTCTGAAATGTTTCTAGATTTAGTGAATGTATCACTCCTTCTTGATGAATAAAAGATGTGTTGATTACTAAATAATACTATAATGTAATACCTTCTTGTCATGAAATGGGATGTATTATTAAGTAATATCATAAATGAAGGAGATCAGAATATGTATTTTTAGGGATATGAAATTGGAGCTTAATAGATCTTATGTTATAAAAAAGAAACTATGAGTTGTGAATATAAAACCTTAGTTGGTGGATCTCAAATTAAAGAGATGTAACTAGTAAGTTGAATAAGTAGATCTATAAACAATTTAAAGAAACTATGATTGATTTCTTAAGATATATAAATATGTATGAATCATGAATATATGTTTAGAACATATGAATTCAGTTCTCATAAATGGGAATTAGTCCATGACATAGGAAAAAAGGGATAATTCCCTTGAGTTCATTCATTAAGACATAAGTTATGAACTTGTTAAAAGCATTATGAACATTGTAAGTAAATGGTTACATGTGTGCTTCCTTAAGAAGATTCCCTTAATCTTAAACTAGAAAGCTTTTTAAGGAATTAAATGGAATTTAGAATTCATCTCCATGAAGTCTAAAATAAAGATTTAAAAGGGACTTATTTAAGCTAGGGCATAAATAAGTAAGGAACTAATTAATACACTCATAACTATAAGATCTATTATGCCATTATAGGATACAAGTTGTTTCATTTAAATGATAAACTTAAACATGTAACCGAGTGGTTAGGAAACAAATTTTACCTACATACCTACCTCATGTGTAACTTCAACTTGCAACCGTATAGGTTAAATAACCTAGTTGAATCTTTATAGGTTGCAGTAATTAATCTTAATAAAGTGATTAATGGGATAATAAATGTATAATCTAAGGTATGTTCATCCAGTTGAGGAAACTCAGTTGGATGTTGACACACATCAACTATAGCGTAATACCTTTGTAATGACAGGATTCATTATGAGGATACTATGATGCAGATGATAGGTCTCAACACCCCACATAGTTTGTTCAAACTTGATTGACATAAGTGCTTGAATGGATCATGGTTCTTCTCTATGCAGGGATAGGAACTTGATCTAGTGTCAAGGTCAACTCACATTGACTTAGGATAACTAGACACACCTAATCGATGAAATTTGATTGAGTATGTTTATGTACCCTTAGCAACCGTGAGCATTTTTCCACACTTGGGCATGTCAAGGTAACCTTGCCTAGAGAGTAACTTTGAGTCAAGTAGGACTTAAAGAATTTGGTAAATACCACTCTAGATAACAAAAAAGTGTGGTAAAGGACTTATTCCATTTAACAAGTATTTGTCTAGGAATGTAAACATGATAAACATGTCTAAAATATTTGGCCAAAGTATCGCAAGCTACTAGTTGTGTTGTTCTATGTCACCTAGTTTAAGAAGTGGGATTTCAAATGAATATCAAGTAACATATATTCAGATAGGCCTCTTAAGTTGAACACTTTGGTACCCTAAAAAGGTAAATGAACCAAGTATACTTGTATACACATTACTAAGTAACATGAGAGATTGTTTTAGTGCCGAGTCATGAAATGAGAGGTCGGTGTTTCACCGAGTCATTACAATTACATATGGTTTTCTGTTATGAGATAGTTTGGCATTAGAATGTATGTTCTAAATTATGTTGATTTATAACAGTGAACAATATGTACAAAAAATTCCTTGTTTCTAAAGTCTTTAAATGGGAATGTTACAAGGCCTTCTCCTTTATCTCTAAAGCCTTGAAAATCTTCTTAACTTTCCATTTCATCTTCTAGACTTCATTAGATCTCATATGCACAATTAGGTCTATGTACTTCAAAAACCAGTCTTCATCTTGAGTGTAAGAAAGACACTTCCAAATCATTTCATGTAATACAATTAGAAGGAGAGACATTTCAAGATGTATATAACATCATCATATACTTAGAATGTTACAGGTCATGTCACACTTCATTTAATCTCTTCTTCTTAGCGGGGTTTACATATAGTCATGGTAGCTCAAGAATCAATCACAAGATTACTTCACCAACACAAATGCATGCACTATAAAAACTTCTTGATGCTTGGAGAATGTTGTTAGTGACCTTTGGATCACCTTCACAGACTTGGATATAATCAATTGTGTTTAATGTCTCCTTACAACACAAAAGTTAGGATAAGGCCTCAAAGGGTTCATAAACATAAAAGCTGGTCTTCACAAAGTGATCAATATATTCATCCAAAATCTTGTCCATGGTTCGTAAGTCATATTTCTAGAAGGAACACATCCTTATTAAACTCATAAAATGCATGCCTTTCATCATTTCAAGGTATACAACTAAGATAATATTGCATTTATGGGACTGCTCAAACTAGGTTTTACACAAAAAAATCAAGTCTTCTTTAAGGTATCTTCAAATACTCCAAAACACACTTTCATGAAAAACCAAATATTTGAATACTTCATTTGATACCTCTACTCCATATTTAATCACTTAATTACAAGGGATTATAGTCATTTATTTACCCTTAGTAACTTTAATAACCCCAAGCACACCTGCTGGCCTATCACCCGGTGGGTCTTTGGCACTCACCCAAGGCATGCATGAGCATCGATCCCATCCTTTATGTGAGATTTGCAATAAGGTTCCACCATTAATGGAGGATGATTTATAGAAGCATGAGTACATTCACTTATTTAAAGAGGTAGAAAACACAACTATAAGGTCTAACATTAGTTCATCACAAAAGCTAAAGAAGATTGCAACAAGCATAATAAAATGGGTTTGAGCTGTGATAAGTCAAATGACATGATGGTTTACACTCTTAAGAAAAATATATAGAATAAACCCAGAGATATATTGATTTAACATAGTTTAGGTATCCATATTACAGTCAAAAGGGTCATCTCAGACTATATACAATAAATGAAAAAGGCTTAACTCCCACAAATCCTTCCCCATATGACACCTTATCTATACCTTTCCCATTTTGACCATTTTTATAGATCTTATTGCCATACATAGTCTTAGATCATCCTCACAACCCTTAGCACTAAGTGATCTAAACCCTAGCATTACTGCAACACATTGTTACTATGCTTCATATTCTTTTTGTGTTCCCTTTGTCTCCCATCATCTCTTGCACTCTGTCTTTTTCTATCTCTTTGTCCCTCTTCTATATCTATCTCTAGCTCAAGCATCAATTTGTATAGGATTAGCACCCATCGCCATGCCTTCTATCCTGAAAATACCATGTGCCAAGTGTCTATGTGGTCCTCCATTAGTGAATTCTTATCCCTTTATCCCTTTATAAACCCTCCACTTTCTGCGATGATTTCTTCTAGGAATATTCCCTGTGTGGAATAGCCTTTTCTTGATCTCCAAGGTTCTAGGTGGCAACTTATCCACTCATCACGCCTAGTCAAGTCTTCACATTTTTCCTCAAGTGTATCTAAAATGCCAAATATGGATAATTACTTAAAAATAATGTTCTTCTTCCCGTATGTGCCCTAGTTTAACTTAAACCCTTCTTAAACCCCTTTTTCTTGTGTGCTTTCCCCTGAGCACCCTTCTTCTCACTGGTCCTGTGCGCGCACGCCCTTTTGTACTTAGCCAATATTTTAGGGCCCAACATCACCCCACACTAAGTGTGTTCTCTATCCTTGAAAACATCCTGCTTCTTCAAAGAATAAATAATAGTGGGACATGGAAAATCTGAATAAAGAATGAAAGAATGGAAGAATTTGCTATTGTTGTAGGAGGAGTGGGAATTCTTTCTTTACTGTTGCTTCAATCTTTTCCCAGGAATCCACCTCACTCTATGCTTTCTGAAGTAGGTCACCCACTAAAGTGCTCACCTCATCAAAACTCAATTCGTCACTCTTAGCATTCAGCGTGTCTATAATTCCTTCTAGTTGCTTGCTAAGATCATCTAACGTGTCCATTCTACGGGTGACCTAGGGATATAGTTCCTTAAGATGATTCTTAATTGAACCCCACAAGGTTTTAATTGATTCTAAATTTTTCTCAACCTTAGCTAGGATCTTATCCCACTCCACCCTATTTCCTTTTTTCTTCTCTTTAAACTCCTTCAGATCCGCCTCATGCGTAGTAACTAGTATGCTTCCTACCATGTCTCTATCAAAGACAATTTTCATAAATAACCTCAACCATTTGCATAGCGGTCTTCATAGCAGAAAGGATCTCGAGAATACCAAGTAACTATCTCCCTAATATTCAGTTTCTCTTCCTCCTTTTGTCACACCAATGCCTCTTCTGTTGATTCCAATGTGAGTGGCTGCCTCTCCATGGTGAGGATGCGGGTCAGGTCTTCCAAGCATTGCATAGTCAACTCAATTTTTTTCCAGTGTGGGTCTAGGTCCTGGGTGCTTTAAGATCATGGAATCAAAAAGTCTCTATCTTCTTATGGATCTCTTGTACCTTTTCCTTTTCCTCCCTTAATTCTTTCCGTAATTATGCATTGATCATCTCATCCTGCTTTAGATCCTTTTCCTTTTCAATGATCTCTTCATTTTTATTTTGAAGCTCTTCTTCTAGGACCCTTACTCTATCATTTCTCCTGAAGATCCTCACCTCAACCTCCACTGACACTTTGTTGAGTGTGTTAAAAATTTCTCATCTGATATTTGATGAAAATTCACTAGAGGGTTTACTCCCTTAGTATCTGGTATCTTCATCAACGCCTCACGGTTGACCTAAAATTCAGGCTCATCAATGTGGGAATCAAAAGCCCAAGATAACATCTTCCTTGCACATAGGTAGGCACCATCTTCATCTAAAGATGACCATGTAAGGATTTGGTTTGAAGGAATGGTACTTTATAAATGCGTGTGTAATACCTTACTTGGATAATTGATAAAGGTCATCCTTTGTCCCTGCACCACTACCATACCCTTTCCTCATATGTGTGCTACCTTTGGGAAGCTTACCAACAAGCTGGGATCTCCACCCATGCTTCCATACTCCTTTTCTATGATATCTCTTCCCTTTGTCTCCTTGAGAAATTCTTCAGCACTGCGCTCCACCTCTTGATCCACCAAGTCTTTTATGATTCCTACTACCTCCCTTTTTGTGGCATCCTCTATCTACTCCTTGGTCAAGCTTGGAGTCCTTTGATATTTCATGTTGACTTCCTCACTTCCCCCTTGCTATGAGCACCTCCTATGTCCTCCTCCTTTTCCTCATTATCCTTCTCCTTTAACTCATGTACATCATACACAGGATGGTCCTGAGCCTCACCGTGCTCTTTATTATCTTCATCACCCTTGTTGGCCTCCATGCTCTGTTTCTTCCAAGTTCACCTTCTTTATTACTATTTGATTCTTCCTAATTAGTGATTCCAATATAGGAGACTCTTCTTTTCTTCCTCTCTAGGTGACTTCTTTCTTTCCAAGGACTCTTGTTTTTCAGGGGGCTTCTATTGCTTTGATGCCCCTTCCTCAGGTGTCTTCTCTCTCTATTTTTTGGGGGACTTATTCCTCTGTGCATAGGTGCTTGGTTTCACACCTAAATCTTGCGCACTTATAGACTACATTGTTTGTGTACTTGGCACATTTTTCTTAGAGGCCTCCTCTCTCTTCCTTTTCCTTGGCGTGACCTTCTTCCTTACGGTGGGGTATTCTAGGATAGAGACATCATTTTCAATGTAATCTCCCTTCTCATACTTCACCCCGATGTGTAGGTATACCCTTATTGCGGTCCTCGTAATAACAGTAATGTTATCAAGCTTCAAAGCATGTGTACATCATGGTAGACATTCTTCTCCACATATGCGTGCTTCTTTGTATATATCAATGTCTTGCGTAGCTCGTGGTAATCCCGGCCCATCGTGTCAAGGTCAAACCTTATCTTCTTTGCCTCTATGAATCTATTAACTTTGGCTTAGAAGTATTGTGATGTGAAGGAGAATGGAAATTTTCACGAGGGACCCTTAGCGCCATCTGCTAGATTAAACCTATCAATGCAAAAATGTTGGTATATGATGAATTCAGATTTACCTTGTAGTAAAATAGGTAACTGATTAGATATTCTCCACTCTACAATGAATGTGTCATGCATCTGCTTATACCATTTTTCTAGGCGTACCTTATGAGTGTCTGACATGGTGTCACAAGTGTACTTCTAAAATATTTTGGCATGGAGGGGTTCTCATCTAGGTACTCCCACACAAATTTATTTGGCCCATCAAGCACTCCAATCTCTAAAAAGACAATGGTAAGGAGGATATTACCAAACATGATCTTTTCTCCATCGCGCGTGACACCGATTATTTATTATATTATGAACTGCGAGAGGTTACAGATGGTTCCCTCCAAGATCTTATGGAAAATGTTAAACCAAGCCTTGTTGATCTGAGTCCATCTCTCCTACCCATTTTTTTGTGAACAAGCGTGCCACCATCCTCATTAAAGTGTGAAAATCACAGAGATGTTGAAGTATCGTGACCCCTTCTTATATTCATAGGCTTCAACAGTCTTCTTAATGGCCTCCTTATCATCCAAGTCATCATCAAAAGATTCTCCCTCATAGGTAAGACTAGTAAATTTAGAAACCATTTGGGGAGTTATCGCATCCTATGTCCTGCAAAGTAGAAATGGTCTTCATGTACACGTGACATTAACCACTGGTATAGTCACTCAAGTTTGCAAAAATAGGGCAACTCATAGAGTTGTAATAACCTATCCTTCTCCATCTTCACCTTCACCTTATCATCATATATAGGCATTCCATCTAGTGTCCTTTTGTTAATAGGGTGAACCAGCTTTCAATGAAATATTGTTCTCTGTGGTACCGATTCGATGGTTGTAGTCACTTACGACCATATTTCTAACATGAGACACCTATTCTTTTCCAAGAAACACGTCGTCTCGATATTACATCTCTATGTATCATTCTTCATTGAAACTGGTGGAAACAACTTATTTCCCTTTTCCTTTCCCTTCTTTGGTGAAACGGTTGCTACTTTCCTTGGTGCCATTTCTCTGTTGGGTCACTAAAAGTTCTTTCTTTCTCCTGATCTTGGCTCTGCTCAATTTTTGGCTCTACCCTTTCAAAAAACCCTTCAATCCTGTGCTCTAGCCATGGAACCCTAACCTAGAAAAACCCTTCTTTCCACAAGATGGCATATTCACTTGTAGGATTCAAAACTTCTACGACCCTCTCCCTTATGCCCACATACTATTTTTCCACTTTTTTTCTCTAATCAAACTAGATATGCACTCAAATCTTCAAAACCCTTTTTCATGCAACTTTTCTTCAAGGATTCCCTATCTCGTAGGAGCTCTTCGATATCACAATTGAAAGGTAAATAATAATGTACCCCAACCTTCTCCTTATAGTTTTTGTTTTTTTGTAATAAATTCCATGCCACCTACCAACGTACTTTTGCAATAAAGGTAGATTTTTCTTCTACATCCAACCTTTAGCACTTTTACCCCCATGCGTAATCTTGCATGAAAACTTCTACAACATTTCGGCACACAAAACCCTTACTCATGAAGATCCTTACGCACACATGTGCTTCCTCCATGATTGCAATGTGTTCATGCTCTAACACACATAGACATAAAACCTCATCATGACCGAGATTGAATAAGTATCCACCAATTAACATGTAGGGAGTGACACGTATGCCTAACTACTTTCTTTCCCAAGTCTTCATTCCTTCTAGTGACACACCCATTTTGAGAAATATAAAAATATCTTCCAAGTCGTGGGGCACATGTCGTAATCTAAATAATTGTGCATCTACGGTATTGTATCCTTAATTCTCTCGTGTCCCGCCCGAGTCAATCCATGATAAATGGTCAAGTACCTGTTATCCAATTTTGGCCCTTTAGGGGAAAAATTAGATAACATGGGCCTATCAAACCTTAGGACCATAAAAGAATCTCACAGAAGAAATTTTGGTGGTAGGCACAATTTTGGTTTTTAGGAAGCATTTTTAATGTTTCGGGGAGATTTACAATTCTTAGAAGACTTTTTCATCTCTTGGAAATGAGGAGCTTGGGAGGTGACACAGTGAGCTCAAGGCATGATAAGAAGCCTAGAATTCATAGTGTGGAGGTGTGCGAACTCACAGAAACTCCTCGTGGTGTTTTTGAATGACTCACAATGTAGATAAAGGTAACTCAGTTGCATGTAGCATTAGGATTGGTGAGAACTCAAAACACTGAGTTTAAATCATGAAATCGATAAACGGGTGAGTTAAAAGCTAGGCAATAAAATGAGAAGGAAAGATAAACCATTACATAAGAAGGGGTGAGCTCATAGTAGATCAAGATAAGTTCAAGGAAACTCAGTTAAATTTTTCTCATAAGCTCGATACGAACTCATTCGGGAACTCTTCAAAAAACCTATCAAAGTTTAGAAGGTTGATCTCATGGAATAAACTACGGGTAGCTTGGGTACTGGATCGAATGGTCAAATATTAGAACTGATTTGAGTTTGAATTTTTAGATGGAACATAGCTAAGAGCTTAGGTTTGGCACATCAGGTCATCTTGGGAGAATTGAGCTAGATCATTGAGGGGATGACCTAAAATACACAAGTTCAGGCATGGCCGAGCCATTCAACGTCTTGATAGAATGGGAATGTTTTAGAACTAGTTAGTGTGATTTAAGGGATGGATCAACATTGAGTAAAGAGCATGTTAAATCTAGGTAAAACATAGCTTGGAAAGAATTGTAATCATAACTAGCTATTTGTTGGGCTCTATCGATGGACGTGTAGTTTCTCGGATGGAGCTCGTTTAGGGTCAAGAGAATGGAACCGAGTTGAGCTATTAGATAATTGTGGGAAAGACACTTAGTAAAGATAATTCTATATTATTAGCTCAACATGAAGCTATTCAGAAGGAACAACTCAAGCTCAGTCGAGTTCATGCAGTATTTCAGAAATTCATGGTGATTCGGGTGAGATCCGGGGCCATTGCAAATGGACAAGCTCTAATAGAGAGACTGTGTGAACATTTGGCAAGTCAAGGTAACTTGAAGTGGGTAAAATGAGAAGCGTTAAATAGTTTTACCCAAAGTGGCCAATGGGAATAAAACACGAGAATTGAAATATAAATAGTGAGCTCGACCAAAAGCTTGCGAAAAAAAATGACGAAACAAATGAAACACGAGCCCGGAGATGAAAAGGATATCGAGATATGTGGGGCTTGTTTGTAGCTCATATCGTCTAAATAACCTAACCGAGGAAGGAAACATAATTTGATGAATTCAATTGGCTCAGTTCAAAGGTAGCTCTGGGAATGTGTCGTGGAAATAAAGAATCCTAAAAATGTCTTAGAAAGTTCATAGAAGACATCAAGACCGAGTTTGCAAAGGAAGAGCTCATCGGTGAAGGAAGCTCGTAGTGTGTGGAGATTGAGCACGATTGAGGTGAAGGATTCACATTGTCACATCAAAGGGATGGATCACCATCGAAGTAGCTCATGTTCTTGTGAAGAAATATGGATGCTCACCGTAGAAGTAGACTTGGTGAAGCCAATGAAATGGTAGCTCAATATATCGAGCTAAGGGTTTAAGCTCACAATTATTATGGAATATAGTCAAGCTCAATGAAATGTTATGGAATAGCTTGTATGGGGTGAGCCTAATAGGAATGTTTGGTGTCGTTAAGACCCTAATCGAGCATATCACCTTGTAAAAAGGAATTTTGGGCTTGTGAGGACAAGGCAAAGTGAAGAGGTTCATGATTAACTCAATGTATAGCTTGGTTAAGCATAGCTTGTCATATAGATGGTCAAGTTGATGTGTTCATATGAGCTTAATGGTCAAATGAATGGCTCGGTTTAGTGCATATCGTAGTCTCAATTTTTCAACATAAAGCCTTAGTCTGTTAAAAGGTGTGAACACAGGTCGGAGGCTCATTGAGGAAGAGGGTCTTAGGTCTTCGTGTAAGACCACGACATGGAAAAATACAAAGTGCCAACAGAGGATCTCGGGTGGGCTTGAATACTTATTCGATGGTGGGAATTATGAAACGAGGCTTGGATGTAAATCAAGAACGGAGGATGTTTATTGTTAAGAGCTCAAGTTTGGGATCATGCCACAAGTTGGAGGATCACTTTTCGAGATCAATCCACCATCGAAATGTTGAACCGAGTCAAGTCACAACTAACAAAGGAAAGAGAGACTAGGGTAATCTTGAAAGTGAGCCAGTGTTCATTGAGACATGAGTTTGGAGGCCTTCTATCATGTGGCTAGAAATGAATGAGAGATCGAAATTGGACTCATGAGGAAAGTGGATCCATAGTCAAAAGAATGGGTAGTTTGTTTCAGGCATAGCCCTTTTGGGCTTTCAGATGTTTTGGGTTCGGAACTCACCCCACGAGTTGGAAAAATTTGGTTGGAAAGCCTAAAGCTTGAAATCCCAAAATTCTGAAATTTAGAGTTTCATATTTTTAGGATTTAGAAGTCCATGCCTTCGGGGTTCATGAAAATGTTTGAAACAACTTGATGCAGCCTAGAATTCTCAGATAACACCTAGTTATAATGGCACATCACTTAGCACAGGATGAGAACTCACCCGAAGCATGCCAAGGTACCAGGTCCCTCTTTAGGGTTGTTGTAGTAGGATGGTAGCATTGTGAAATGATAAAGACATATATTTAGAAACTAATCCATCATTACATAGTTATACCGAACTGATCTATAAAGGCATGCATTTAAGTATAAATCATCAAGAAATCAATAGTATGTAATGATAACACATAGAAGACACTTTGGTTCGGACAATATTCTTCATATATTAAACATGAAAATGATACAAAATCTTGATACAATAATAGTCATGCACGCATGGATCTATTACAATTATCCAGTCTCATGCACTCATGAATCTCTAACCCTTCAACACCACCGTCTATCAACTAGGTGATTCATCTAATATATATAGGGTGGGGAACTTACCCTTCACCACTAACTATGCTAAAAATAGGTCCCATGCTAAGAATAGCCATGCGTCATTTACAATTATAGCCATACATGCAAGTATGCTATCTATAGATCACTTACAATTAACTAGAGTGATGAATCTATTCTTGGATTACTTCCATGCAAGAGTGCTTCGATATGATCCTCGAAATCTAGACAAAGCATGGTGCACAAGTCTCGATTACTTTATGTGTTCCACACGCCAGCCTCGAAAATAGATGATCTAAAAAATCAGCTAAGTCCCAAAAGTTTGTCTCTGCACCTTCACGCACGATGCCTTCCTATTCCTTCGCACCTTCGATCCCATCCTATTTTTTTGCGCAAACTCTGTGTGTGAGTTCTGCTAAGTGTTTTATCTAACCAACATTACCCCATACTAATCTCATTGTCACCCTAACAATGGTGATGTCCACAACTGAGTAAAGAATAGTTGAAATACAAAATGTTGAATGAATCTTACACAAAGAATAGAAAAGAATTAAAGAATCAAAGAATTATTCAGGCTTCAAGCTCCTCCATTTCTTTCTGAAGTATCATCTCTAGATACTCCTCCTTTATGTCTGCTTCTAAGTTCTCCCACTCCGTTAATGCCTTTCTTACTTTCTCTAGAACATCCACAATGATAGATTCTAGCTCCTCCTGAGTTAGTTTCCCTTGCTCATTCTGGATTACAAGCATTATGCTTGACATAGATGTATGCATCCCTTCTAGCACATCCATCTTCTAAGAAATGAGCTTTCTGAGTTCATCTAACCTCTCTTTATGTGGTGCATGTGCTGCAGCCAATGCCTCGCACTTCTACTTTACCATAGTTAGTCGTTCAATGCGACCTAGTGTGTCATCCTTCATGGCCTTTTGCACCTCATTGTCTTCTGCCAGTGTCTTTACCCTTATTAGTGCATTTAGAGCTATGCATATCATCAAGGCATGTTCGGATTTCTTCATATCCTCTTGCAGAGTGCTTGTAGTAGGCCTTCATATGTAGCAATCTTCCTTGTTACTACAGCCTGTGCTTTTTTTCCCTCTTCTGTTGGGTCTTTGGGCTGTTCTGGTATATGCACCTTTTCATCATCCAATACTAATTTTATCATTGTCTTTACGTAGTGCATCACAGAAGGAAATTATTTTAGTACTTGTGATTCCAAATGCGGGCATACCTTTAGGACATCATCTCCAATTTCCTCCACCATACTAATAAAAGTCTCATATTTCCTTTTGCTCAGATCCCTCTCCTATATTAAACATGTTATTTCCACATTCTTCACCTTTAGCTCCTCTATCAAGAGTACTTTAATTGTAGTATATTTGTCAATGTTCCTTCTAGCTACCTCAGTAGATACTTTCACCAAGGCATTGCTTACCTACTCATCTGTCATAACAGTTGGTTTAATTGTCATGTGTTGGGCTTCTGGTGTCTTTTTCAACCGTCTAGATGCACATGATTCTTCACAGACATCAAAATCTAGTTCATCCATATGCGTATGCATCGACCATGAAAGTTTCTTTCATGTTCGTAATGTCACTTTGTTCTCATCCATAAGCGCCCATCCAAATAAATATTTTTGCATGACGGTGCTCTGGAACCAAGCATGAACAATCTTCTCCTAGTCCTCTGCATAACCCATTTTTGCACCCTTACATCCTCACTTGTCCGATGGGACCTTGGCCCTTTTGGAATGGCGGCATCAAGGTTAGGAATACTAGTTGTATCCTCATCCTTGCCTTGTGTAGCTTCTGATTGCTCCCTTTCTTCCTCTTCGCTCAATTTTTCCTCCTCGTTCTGAGGCTCCTCTTCTACCCTATGATGGATTGGAGATGGAAGTACTTTCTCCTCAGACTCTCCTACTTCTTCATCTAGCTTGAGCTTTCTTCTTTTCTTCTTCTCCTCAGGTTCCTCTACCAGTGAGAGTCACGGTGACTTCCTTGTTGTCTATTGGGCTTCCCCTTATGACCTTGTGCGCTTGAACACCTTTTTGAACCATTGGTCACCCTGTGCTACCTCAGTATTTTCTTCTCCTTGTGAATCCGTCATGCGCTCCTCCTCCTGTCCACCAGATGGTTTCTTCCTCCTATGCACCAAACCACCGCTATCCTCATGCTCTTCGTCCTCTTCCTCATCATCCTGCATGGGTTTAAAAGGCCTAGGTGCTGGGATGTTTTCCACAGTGTGCTTCCCCTTTGGCGGTCCTGGGAGCGTGAACTCATTCTCTACATACTTATTATTCTCCATTTTTTGTTTAAGTTGGAGATATATGAGCGCGGCCCTGATATCCCCAACAAAAAGTTTTTCTAGTTTGATATTCAAAATCTCTGAGATAATACTCTTGTTGTAAGCATTCTTCTCTGGATATCCATACTTCTTTCACAAGGTGTGGTATTCACAATCCACCTTGTATGTATTAACACTAACCTCCTTGTATCGTTGAATCGATGAAAAAATCTTGAAAATACCACACTGTGAACGTGTATGGTAGTTTACACCGGGGCTCCATGATCCATCCACCATCGTAAAATGTGCACTACAAAAGTCTTTGGTAAACAAAAAATTGAGCATGCTTCCCAATACCGAAGGAAACTCCTTTGGTATGCGCCACTACCTCTCTTCAAAGCTGCGCGGAGCCTATCATACCACATCTCTACTCTCTCCTTTACCTCATATGTCATGGACCCCTTGCATAGATACTTGCTGAATCTTTCAACTGGAGACTTGTTATTCATGGGGTATTCCCATATATTTTCCTTCGGGCCATCCGGTACTCCAATCTCCATGAATACTAAAGAAAGTAAGACAAAACCAAAACTTATCTTACTTCTTGTGCGTGCTTCCTCTACTATTTGTTCTACAATGAAGCTGACAATGTTGTAAATAACCCCTTCTGACATGTGCTTTGCCACATGCAGCCACATTGAGTTTACTTGTGACCAACGATCTTGGTCATTCAATTTCGTAACCAGGTGCGCTACTACTTTTACTACTAGACAATCGTGTAATTTATCTATGTCCATTCCACACAGTCCTTTCTGGTATCCCAACACTTTGTGTGTTTCCAATATGGCAACCTTGTTAGTTAGGTCATTTTTGATGTCCTCACCTGTCGCCTTCAAACCTATTACCATGGTAATTAACATGGGTATTAGTCTTACCCTTCACCCTACAAAATAGAAGAATTCCTCATGGACTTGGCTCATCAGCCACCTGTATAATGGTGCATATTTCCCAGAGTATGGGAGCTCATATAATTAGTAAACACCAATCCTTTTCAATAACTTCTCCTCTGCATCATCATATATCAGCATCCCATCACTAGTTCACCTGTCCATTTGGTAACATCCAACTTCTTCTGATTATCCTTGGTTTGATGGTTGTACTCACTTATTTTTCTCTTTCGTATGTGGGAATCCCATTCTTGGCCCACAATTACTTCTTTAGGGTACTGCATCTCTGAAAAATTGCTCTCAGGAGTCATCTCTTCCTCCTCTTCCACTACTACCTTCTTCTTTCCTTTTGTTGTTGTTGCTTCCTTCTTTAGAGCCATTCTTCCCTTTGTGTTGTGTTTCTACACCTTCTTCTGTAACTCTTTAAGGGTTTACTTCAAACCCTAACCCGATTCAATCGTTCCCTAAATTGTAATTGTGAAATCACTTGCCCTAGCTCTACTATGTCAATTTGCTTCATTCAAACCCTTCTCCGATGGGGATACAAGATTCTCCAATACATAGATCTGCCTTTCACACTTGGTTTCGCCCTCTTCACACCTTGAAGTGCTTACTCAACTCTTCACACTTAGCTCTTCATCGAATTCTCATAGTTATAAGGGTAGAAATGAATTCGTATCTAGTACTTATATAGATTTGTGATTTTTGATGTATTAATTACTCCTTCACCTACCAAATATTTCTCATTTATCGCTCAATTTTGTCATTGCCACGCAATACATCTTCGCGCCACAACTATAACCTTCTAGTGCACCTTCCTACCTTCTGGTCACAGAATTCCCTTCAGCACATGCTCTAACACCCAAGTACCTCATCACTGTACCTTCTCCTGGTAGTTATCATGGCTACCGCTTACCTCACGTTATACTTTTCCTTCATTCATCTCTATCCTTGGTTACTTTTGAGAAGCAATCCTTTGTAAATCACCTTTAGCAACTTACTTCCTCAACATCCAAAGATTATACCTTCCAATCTTCACAACATTATACCTGGGAGTCACCAACAATCCACCCCATACTAAAAGTATGTGCAGTCCTCTACGCATCAACATGCTTCATATTGTAGTTAGCTTCATGTGTGCAAGCACGCTTATTACACAAAAACAAGAACTAAATTGACAAAGCATAGTGACGATGAAATAAACACATTAAGGAAATGCAGAAAAGGAAACCTAATCTATCTAGCAACACTGCCTTATTACAAACACCAAGAAGACTTATTTATAGTAGGGCTTCAACCTACTCCCGTTAAAGTAACTAGGTAGCCATGTTCCATCAATTGCTTCTAACTAGCAAGCACCTGATTCAAGTATGTGAGTTATAACATACAACCCCAACCAATGCACCTTTAGCTTCCCTGGATGGTATAAAAACTTAGAGTCATACAAAATTACCATTTGTCTGACCACAAGTTTCTTATCCGCATATGCCTATCATGTCATGCTTTCTGGCACGCTTTCTCCTGCTTTACGAATCCAATGTGCTACGGCCCGACACTCATCTAGTTGAAACATGTTCTCAATCCATTCTTCCAAAGCTTACTCATGAGCTAGACCTCCAGCACACACAATGCAAAAAGAAGGTAACATAAATTCTATAGGAAGAATAGCTTCCATGCCAAACACCAACTGAAAAGGAGTGGCTTTGTTCAATCTCTTATATGTTATTCGGTAGGCCCAAATAACAACAGATACTTTTTCATCCCAATCTTTTTGTCCCACACCAAAATCTAGGTCAATGTGTGCCTCAAAATCTTTTTGAAAGCCTCGAAGTTCCATTTTCCTAAGGGTGATAGGGTGTGGTATTTTGGTGGGCAACCATAAACTCATCTAATGAATTTGGATTGTCTCATTTAAAAAATGGGTGCCCCTATCTTTGGTTAAACTTAAAGGATAGCCATACCTAGTAAGAACATTTTCCCATAAGAATCTTGATATCAGATCTGTTGTATAGTCCTTCGTAGGAGCTACTTCTACCCATCTCATAAGATAATCTGCATAAATAATGATATAGCGCGATCCAGTCCTATGCGCACTGGTGAAACAGCCCTAAAAATTCTATCGCCATTGCTCAAAGTGTTCTACATTTGTAATTGGTCATAAAGGCATCTCATCCCTCTATCCTGGTCAGCTTAGATGCTGACAATGGTCACATGCCTCATAATACTCCTTACAATCCTTATACAACATTTCCCACCACAAACCAGCAAGTAGGATATTTTGCGTTGTAGCATCACCTGCATAGTGGCCACCTGCAATACCACCATGGGCTTCCTCCATTATATCCTTTCATTCATGATCTAATACACAACGACATAACATCTCATCTTTTCCTAACTTGTATAAGTCACCACTGATTAACATGAATGGTGCCGCACGTATAGAAAGTTACTTTTCTCCAAGGACCTCTTGCCTTCTGGTGCCATCCCCATCCTTAGGAAGATAGCAATGTCCTCTAATTCTGTTGGTAAACATTGTAACCTATACAAATGTGCATCAGGCATGGTCTCTTCTATTGTTTTTGCTTCTTCACCTGATTGAACTCTAGACAAGTGATCCGGTCCATAATTACTTTTCCCTAGTTTTACCACAACTATAAAGTCAAACTCTTGAAATAAGAGCATCCATCTACATATGTGCCCTTGTAAGACGGGCTTGTTCACCAAATACTTCAATGCCATATGATCTGTATAAAACACAAAAGGTGTGGCCAACAGATACTATCAAAATTTGTGCAAGGCATATATCATGGACAAAGCCTTGTGCTCTGTAGTGGTATAATTCTATTTTGCAGGGGTCAACTTCCTACTAGCAAAACAAATGGGATGATCAACTATACCTTCTCCAGGTTGAGCTAAGACAGCACCAATGGCCATGCCAGAGGCATCCACATGAACATGAAAAGGTTTATCCCATGAAGGAAAGTGCAAGATAGGCGCGGTAGTAAGTTTCTTCTTCAATATCTCAAATGCGCGCTGCTGCGACTCCCCCAATAGAATGTACCTTTCCCCTTGAGAAATTCTTCCAAGGGTGTGGCAACTTTGGCATACCCTTTTATAAACTTCCTATAATACCTTGTATGACCCAAAAATCCGTGCACCTCACTCTGACTGGCAGTGCTTTCAAGCCTAAAATGACCGCAACCTTAGCTAGATCGACCAACAACCCTTCCTTGCAGATTATGTGTCCTAAAAGTATGCCAAATGGAGTAGCAAAGATGCACTTCTTGATATTCAACGAGATACTAAATTGTCTACATCTTTCAAACACTAAGCATAGATTTTCACAATGATATTTAATTATCCCATAAATGGTCCAATCATCAAGATAGACATGCAAGAAGTTGTGAATAAAATCCTTGAATGCTTGCACCACTATCCTTGAGAATACAACAGGTGCATTATTCAATCCAAAGGGCATCACAGTATAGGAAAAGCTTCCCCATTCAGTAGTGAAGGTGGCCTTTTCTTGATCTTCTGGGGCAATCCTAACCTGATGATACCCTGAGAACCCATCTGTAAATGAATATATATTGCGCCCAACCACTCCTTCTAATATTTCCTCTGTGAATGGCATAGGGAAAGGATCTGTAACACATGCTACATTCAAAGCTCTATAATCAACACAAATTCGAATCCTACCATCCTTTTTGATACTTATCACCATAGGATGACCCATTCTGACTCATCTAATGGTTGAATGATCCTAGATTTCAACATCTTGTCAATTTCCTCCTTTACTTTCTCACAAAAATTGGGATTCATTTGATAAGGTCTCTTCCTAATAGGACGCACACCTTCCTTAAGCTTTATCTTCATTTCTCCAAGTGATTTATGCATGCCTTTAAGTTTATGGTATCCTCTTGGGAATAAGTCCTCATAGTATTGAAGTAACTCTATGATATTTGCCACTTCGAGTCGACCAAGTAATCCCTAATTATCACTTCCTTAGGTTCAACTTCTATGCCAATATTTACCTTTGTTGTCTTCATAGGTTCATGATATGCGTGCGTGCACATCTACATCCGCACTGGCTAACACTTCACGTGCTCCATGTGAATGATCAAATTCCAAGTGCTCAACTTCCTCATCATCAATTATGTAAACCAACTTCCCCTTGTCTTTTTCCGAGAAGCGCACTCAAGTAGTATGGTATCATCTACTTCATCCTCAAAACACGCCCCTGTCTCTGTCTCACTAAATAATTCCTAAATAATTTCTTCCACTTTCCCACTGTCTCCCATGGTTAAGCACTTGATAAAGCTTAAAGCCTTATTCACTGGTGGTGTAGATGAGAAGAATTCAAAATTTTGGATCATCCCTACAGTCAAATTCTACCAATTGCTAGTGTCACGATGTAATTCAAAGCATATACATACCAAGCACACGTGCAACCTTATAGAGTAGAATAAAACTAATGCACCCAAAGTGAGGGTGGTAATGCTTCCTATCATGCTATCCAGAGTTTCTCACACTGATGGATATGATGCTAAATAGGTTGATCACCATGATAAGGGAAAAATTTTGTAGGTGCATTACTTCTTGAAAACTTGGTTGATAAGGCGGTCCCAATCTCTCCCCATTCTAAGAGATTATCCTGTGGACCACCCACTAGCGTCTGCTATCCTACCTAAAGTATATGAAAACAAATCTCATCTTTTAATCTGGTCAGCCCAGTTTTCCCCCATGGCCTACAAGAATCCAGCCAGATCTTCATATCCAATATATTAGGGTACTGAGTGACCTATACATCGAACAGAGTGAAAACCCTTTTTACAAGAAACCGCACACTTAAATTCGTGCCCCACCAGTTCATAAGTTCCATGAGCCCAATTATCACAAGAAATACTAGTAGTATCACTGATTGACTGAGAATCTTCCCAATGAAGGATTCCTTAGATGGCTCATTGATCTCTCGGGTCCCAAATAGCGCATATATAAATTATGATCAAGTCCTCTTCACTCAAAGGTTCCACATATGGTATGGATTTCCCATCTGTCAATGGTATTATGACCCTTTCCTCCTTGTTATCAAAGCTGATATACCCCTTGTTAAACCTCAAATCAACATTTTTGCATAACACCAAGGCGCCCAAGAAAAGTTGGGAAGCTATCTACTTCCACAAGTGCTAACACTTCAAGTCTCCCGTGAACTTGGCCCATTGTATAGCGATAGATGCATCCTTCAAAACTCTTATGGGAGTAGATTTTGTTTTGTTTACCATGCATAATACATTAGATGATGGCTATAATGGAGGTCTCCCCATTTGTACCCATGCATCCAATGTAAGTACATTCACTTCCGCACTCGTGTCAATAAAAATATTACTCAACAACCAACCATCCAAAACAACATTCAAAGTGATCTCCTTGTCATATTCAATGCTATCGAGGGAGATTCGCATGGAGTATTTGTCTTCCAGTCTCAATTCCCACACGTGGAGTATTCCCCTTCAACCACTTTCCCAATAAAGGAATATTATTCTCCTGGCGCAACATTCTACATATCTCTCTCGATGTCATCAATATCAGATGGGGCCTTTCTCGTATCCTCATGCTCCAACTTTTGAGACTGCTCTTTCAAACACTGTATTTCACCTTGAGGGCTTCTAAGGACCTCTATAGTTTCCTGGTAGACTTCTTTCTGATGAGTTGGATTTGGATACCTAGCATGCAAAACCTCCTCCCTAGTGATTGTCGGCTTCTATTGCAAGACCTCTTTCACATGTGCCACCTCAGCTTGTGTGGTTATCTTTACTATTACTACCTCAAGTTCTAGTGTTAACTTGGGCATCCACTAATTCTCTACTACGACTGGATTCTAACCATCCTTGCGCCTTTGTTTTCTTGCTTGTGCTACTTACTGAGATGCTCATACAAGTCCGAGACACTCTTCATAACTATGCCCTTTTCCACAAAATGAACAGAAATATTCTATGGGCATTCGTGCCTATAATGGTTAGGTGAGCCACATGTATAGCAAGTTCCTCAAGGGAATTCACCTCTTCCCCACCTCAGCCTCATCCTCCATATCTGCCTTGATATCCTCATCCTCTTTCACGACCTCCTTCAAATCTTCCATCATTCCTGTCATAGCGCGCTTGATTATAATCCCTATCCTGATGCTCATTATTTCCTTTAGAACTATCAGCCACACTCACCTATCACACCCCAATATCAATGGCATCATGGATCTAGCCAATCAATCTACAATCTTTAGTATCATGGGTCGTGGACCTACAAATTTTACAAAAAGAGGATACATTCTTCCTAATCGCACGTTGTAGTAGGGGGCAGTGACTAGCATCATGATTCAAATGGAAAATCTCACAGTCTAACAATAGTAAATGTATAGATCTGCGAGGGAAACTATCCTTAGTGTGGCCTTCCACTTCACAATCTATACACTAGATTCCTGAGTGTGTCTCATGAGCTGAGTTTGCTAATAATTTCTCTAACTATTTTTCCATAACCACTATTTGAGCCTCCAACAATAGAATAACTCCTATGTCAATACTCCCAACTACCTCAACACATAGAGCTACTTCCAATGCTTCACGCGGTTCAGTATAAGTTTTATGTGACAATGCTCTTCGAAATGGAGTAATCAATCCCCTGAAAAACCATTGTGCATGTTGACTTGCATGTATGTCATAGGAGAGTTTGGATAGAAGTGTTTTAAAATAGGCATCATACTCATGTACACTTTCAGTAGTGCCTTGCTTTATATCCTTAAGTGCGCTTATACTCTTTCCGCTCAAACTCTATGATATGGAACTCTTTTAAGAAAGCATCTTTCAATGCTTTGCATAATCAATACAAGTTTTATTGGGATTAAACATCCTATACCGGTTTGTGCGCATGCGCCTATAACATAGTAGTAAATTAACTTGCCTTGCACTTAGAAGCTGTGATAAATTTTGCGCACCACAATATTTCACACATATGAATGTGTTCAGCATCACCCTCAATACCTCTATACTCTAGGAGATGAAGAGACATCTCCATATAAATGTTCTGGGGTTGATGTGGGCCTTAACCACCCGACCCAGAACTTCCTTGGTTTCCTCTACCTCCAAAACCACCCAAACCACTGGAACTAGAATTTCCCATACCTCTTGATCCTCCTCCAAAATTTGGAATAGGGCCCGTAGATGCACTCCCTATATCCCAACAGTGGTACTATACTAGACCCCTACAGTCTGTGAAGTAGTCCCAGTTCCAAAGGTAAATCCCACACTCAACACACTCATATTATGTGTAGATGATGAGCCTAAAAATGTACCCCCAAAGAATAACGAAGTTTTTTGTGTTGCCATTGATGTACTTGTTGTCTGACTTGTTTATGCTCTTTCACTTCCTAAATGAAAACTTTGTTTACCTGTTGTACTAGATACTAGAAAACCAAGTGCAAGGGCTAGGTCAACATGTTGGCTTCAATGCATGTATGTGGTCCAAGTCATATCTGCTGGTGTACTTCCATGTGAGGCCGAAGAGGGTTCTCTGTCATGCTTTCCTAGATGGCGGAGTTCCTAATGCTCTAGATCTTCTTCATCCTCATGAGCCTCAAATCCTTCATGAGCCATCTCTCTCCACAATGCCATCTATTTTGCAACTTCTTTCTTCTTGTATAATTCCCTCTAGCATGCCTCATCATACTTCAACCACCTCTCTTCCCTCTACCGTGCTACCACTAGGTCTGCCATCTTTCACCAATCTTATTCCTGCCCCCACGCGTGGAGATTTTTAGCTTGCCATGGGTTTATCTTCCAAGTTCAACATTACCATTAGTATCTTGATTGTCAGTGGAATACCTTAAAAATACGTCCCTCTAGGATACCATAGGAACTGGAACTTAGCTACCTTCGTGCATGAATAAGTCAAAATTGAATACTCTAGAATATAGTTGTTTAGAACACCGTGAAACTAGGTATCTACCACATGAGTCTAGATCAAGTTAGCATCATATAGTGTTTGAAATTCCTCATGTGTCCAAACAAGTGTGTGATACCTCCAATTCCACTTAGACACATATGTAGTCAACCACTCGTATAATTCTACGGGAAAGATAACAAAGAAGCTTTTGTAAAAACTGTCATACAAATTCTACTCTACCCAAGTGCATGTGTTAAATCTGGATCCAGTGCTAAACCTTCATGCATATTCTTCCACCAGATCTTGAATCCACTTTTCAACACTCGCCAATGTTAGCTGGTATGTCTTCATCGTGAACCATTCTCAAAACAATCTGAAAAAGAGGTCATGGTAATGAAACCAATGATGCAGTCTAGAATTCTCAGATAACACCTAGTCACACTGGCACATCACTCAGCACAGCTTGAGTGCTCACTTGAAGTATGCCAAGGTACCAAGTCCCTCTTTAGGGTTATTTTAGCAAGATGGTAGCATTGTGAAATGATAAAGACATATATTTAGAAACTAATCCATCATTACATAGTTATACCGAACCAGATATATAAAGGCATGCATTTAAGTATAAATCATCAAGAAATCAATAGTATGTAATGATAACACCTGTTGGTGCGAATCAAAAACACCCTTGGATGTTGATCGATTTCTAGTTTGACATTTTAGACATCCGGTGTGATTGCACAACATTAAATATTTTCCCAAGTGTGGGACTTGTAAAATGGAAAAGAATCTCCAGATTAGAGGTTGGTTCCTCAACTCCTCTTATTAGGTATATGCAAGGTTTTAAACTCAAAATCTTACTCTAAATTCCAAGGGGACAGAGATAGAGAATGTAAAAGAACTAAAACTAATGCTAATAAGGTGATGCACCAAAGGAGTGGTGAGCATTTTTACTTCTCTGATTGACACAAATTATAGAAATACAATAAAACATCATACACAAACCGATAAAATGTAATGAAGGATCATGAGTAAGTCAAACAACACAAGAAGAGGACTGAAAAACATTAATAGAGCTTGCATTATCATTTTCCAATATCAAAATAAATGCATTACATCAACAGTAAAGGCAAAAATATGTTACACCTTGAAATAGGTTTGGTGTTCCACAAAATCACTTTCTAGGGTGGAAGAGGGATCCTATAAAACATAATAAATGTCCAACCCCTCAAAAATGAGCCAAAACTGGCTTTTACAATGCAAAAATGAGCCAGGAGAGAGAAACATGGAAAAAATGTGAGAGGAGCTTCAACCACCGACCAAAATGTAATAAAACAAAGCATGGGCATCCTTACAGTCCATTCTTGACCATTTTCACCATGCTTTGGGAGAGAATTGAGCCATTCTTCATTAAAAATGGTGGTTGAAATGTCATTTCGTTGATTACCACGTGCGAGAGGCATTTTTCAATTTTCACTCCAAACTCCATTAAAACACAAAATTGAGCCTGGAATCATATAGATAATTTCACCAGCTTTCCGTTGATATAAATAACATGAAAAACTGAGCTCTGGATCGAAAGTTATGGTCGTTTGAAAATTTAGGGCAAAACAGGGCCAAAACGGGTTGGTGGGCCAAAAATTTGAAATTTTCCCACTTTTTTGCATTTGGGAAAATTTCCCAAAAATCTCCACATCCCGCCACTCCTAGTTCCACATGGCATGTTCTCGATTGGACACAGCCTTCCACGCTTCATTTTCCACCGTTTTGGCCATTGGAAAATTTTCCAAAACATCTCTCGCCACACCGATGACTCCGAGGACACGTGGCAAGATGTGATTCACCGTGGGAATCTTCTCTTAAATTTCTATTCTTTGTTGACCATTTTTTTACTTGGACACGTGGCAAAATCCCATTGGATGTGGGCTTTCTCTACCATTTTTCCTGCGGGCCTGTCTTGCATTTTTTGCCGCCACATGGACACGTGGCGTGATTTGATTGGCTCGGGTTTTGGGGGGCGGATTTTTCTTTACCTTTTTCCCTTGAAATTGCTTTGGGAAAAAATCCCAACTCTTCCCCGTGCTCTGCAGGTCTTCGGGACATGTGGCCTCCTATTATTGGCTCAGCCCTTGGGGCGGGTTTTTCTTTTGATTTTTTACACTTGGGTGAAAAAGGAAAAAATCCTTTCACGCCCCCCACCCCGATGCCGAGGTGACACGTGGCGAGCTCTGACTGGTTGGTGGGCCTTCGGGCTAGAATTTCCTTTCGCACCTCCTTCAAACACTTTGTAAAATTTCCAATCTTTCCTCCGCCTCCCGACATTCCGCCGCTCTTGGGACACGTGGCACAGTGTGATTGGGTGCGGACCTTTCCTGGAGATTTTTCCATGGTGCCAACACTTAGTCAAATTTTCAATTTTATCTCTACCCTCTGCCACTCCTTTGGCCTAAGGACACGTGGCACAATGGGATTGGATGTGGGCCTGGCGTCGAAAATTTTGTTTGTGTCAACCCTTAGGAAATTTTCCTAATTTCTTCCCCTTGGACACGTGGCACGATCCAATTGGCCGGCGGGCCTTCGGGGTGAAATATTCCTTTTGAAACCTTGCCAAACACTTGGTAAAAATTCCAAGTTTACCTCCACCCTCTCGCCCTCCCGAGGACACATGGCCTCATCTTATTGGCTCGGGATTTTCAAGGGAAAATTTCCCACAAAATCTCGCCGAGCCATAACTTCAAAAATACGTGGAGTTAGGAGGAAAACTTTACCTTTTTGGAAAGATGAGAAAAATATCTATCCAATGGTGCCATTTCTAGAAGGTCTTGAGTGCCTTAAAAGCAAAAAATTATGACTAAGGCACAAGAGAGGGAAGAATGAAGGGAGTTAGCCACAAAATGAGCAAGGGGCTCATTTTGGATAACAATTTTGGTGACTCAGAGGGGCCATCTGCCTGCTGGATGAAGTTATTAGTTTCCTAAAGCAATCCATTGGGCATGGAGTTATAAATTCTCTACTTGGTACCCCAACTGATTAGAACACTCGCAAGGAAGAAGATGGAAGGTAGAACGCCATCCGATGGGGCAAGGCCTACAAAACACATTTCGGAATGTAAGCTTGTGCCAAAGCACTTAGGGAAAGCAAAGCTAATCTACACCAAAACAATGCACGTAAGCACTTGGAGGAATGAAAACCTAAGCTAATATGTATAAGGTGGATAATTTCCTTCAGTATCTATGCTTCAGATGGATTCCATTGAGTGGAATCTATAATTCTTCACCATCCAATGTAGACAATTGGAAGGCATTGATATCCTTACACTTTGTGACCATGTATGGGCCACTCCAAATGGCATAAAATTTTGAATGCCTCCCGCTTTTTACTGTCTAAATCCCATTTTAACACTAGATCTCCAACTTGGAAAAATCTACCCTTGGCCTTTCTATCAAAGGTCTTTTTGATCAAAGATTGATCCTTCTTTATTACTTGGGATGCCTGATTTTTGATTTCTTGGAGCTCCATCAATTCTGCATATCTAACCTCCATGGGCTCAAAATCCAAAACTCCAATGTTTCATGAGTTCCAATGTTGGAAACTCAAGTGACATGGGAAAAATTGCCTCTTTTCCATAAACAAGATTGAATGGAGAGTTACTGTAGATCTCTTTGGGAGTTATCCTATCATCCCATAAGGCTGATTTTAACTTAGTATGCCAAGACCTCGATTCTCATCAAGAGTCCTCCTAATGATCCTTAACACGTTCTTGTTTGTAGATTCAGCTTGGCCATTACCCCGAGGGTAATAATTTGATGAAGTGCTTATGTAGATCCCATTCTTGATATCCTATCCAGTTACCTTGGACCCAATGAATTCCAATGCATTATCTGATATTATTGTAGCAGGTATGCCAAATCTGATTGCTATTCCCTCATAGAAGTCCAGGATGCTAGATTCATTTGCTTCCTTGAGTGCACTTGCTTCATCCACTTGGTGAAGTAATCTGTTGTTGTTAGAATCCATATTTGTCCTTAGATTGAATTTGGATTAATGACTCAATGAAGTCCAAACCCCATTGCATGAATGGTGGTTGACTGAAATTAGATGCAATGGAAAGGAAACTAGTCTCTCCTTACCCGTGAAGATCGCACAATTCTTGCACCTCTTAATCCATGCATAACAATCACATAAAATATTGCGCAAATAATAGCCACCGTCATGATCTTCGAGCTATCACTCTCGGTGTAAAATGACCACCACTGGTCCACCATGGAACTCTTCCAACACCATGTGAATCTAATTTGTACCAATGCATCTCAACAACACTCCATTCACATCCCTTTTGAACAAAACACCATCAACAAGGGCATATGGGACAACCTGCAATCTGAAGTGTCTTCTTTTGGTCTTGTTCATCTCTAGAGGGCATAGACCTATGTTTAGGAAGTGCATTATGTCTTGGGTCCAGCAAGGAGTGAGGACACCATCATTTTCTTCTTGAGTGCTTCCTTGCTCATGGCTATCTTGCAACGCCAAAACAACCTCCTTCTCATTGCATGCTTCCTTGTGTTTATTCAAGACCAGATGCTCACACAATCCTTTTCCTCTAACCAACTTGGTGACTTTGATCTCAATGTCATACTCCATGACATGAGTAATCCAACCTGCTCTCTTTTCATTCAGGTCTTTGTTGAGGAGGAAGTCCTTAACTCCCACATGAGAAACCAGTAATTAAACCTTGTTGTTTGAAACTAGGTACTTGAATTTCTTCAAGCTCCTAATTACTGCAAGAACATGCTTCTCAATGAAAGAATACCTCACCTCATAGTCCTCCAAGATTTGGCTGAAGAAAGTAATTGGCTGCTCATCATTGTCGTTGTTTTCTTTGTACCAAAATTGTAGAAAAAGTATCATCACCTCTGTAGACACCAAATTTGGGTCTTACGACGCCCTGTGCCTCGCATCTCGTCTCGCAACCTAACCCTACCTCACCACCTAAACCTTACACACTTAATTATTTATTAATTACCTTATAATTAATAAATCCACATCTCCAACCCTGCCACCTCACCTCACCACCTCACCATGACCTAGCCCTAACCCTAAACTAACCTAATTAAGACCTACAACTTGGTCCAAACCCACACCATGACTCATCACCCCTCACCCACACCAAAATGAACCTAATAATGACTTGACCAAGCCCACAACTGACCCCTCGGGAGAAAAGGAGGGAAAGTTGGCTATTTTACTAAAAATAGCCAACTTTGACCTAACCGACATCGGTCCCTACGCGATCGGCGTCGGTTAGGTAACTACCATCGGTTCCCTGTAAATGACCTCCCCCAACCAAAACAAAGGGATCCGAATTCATTTTGTAAGAGAGGGACAAGTGAGAGAGAGAGAGAAGAGGTTGTAGAGAGGAGTATTGAGCCCAAGACTGTAATTGAGCAACTAGATCATGGTCACACTCATCCAAACATTGGGAGAGTCGGAGGATAGCTTCATCAGCTCACTTCCGATTGCCGGATCATCCCAACTGAGCCTTACCTTCACCACTGCATTCCTTGGACCTACATCCACATAAGAAAGTAGTAAGTAGTCTCTTTTATTACCTTGTATGATTCTAGACACTACTTTGTGAACTTTTGATTCATAGTGATTATAAGCTCACTCCTAGATCTACCACCCGACAACACCTTGCACCTAACCTTCATTCATTCATCTCTAAATTGCCCCAAAGATAGCTTTCTCACTCTCTGAGTCTTCTCTATCACCCTACTACTCCCCTCAACCATCTACCAACCTTCTAAACCCCGTAACCACCTTACAACCAACCTCCATTTAAAAGCCCCTAAATCATTGCCCCTACCGATATCGGTTATCCCCTATCGGTACCGGTTTTATAACCATGGTCGGTTATCCAGTGACCGACATCGGTCACTGTGACTTATACCAAAACCAACCTTTCACCTATTTACCTCCAAACAATCTCATATCCAGCCTTCTCTAATTCTGTAACTTGATCTAAATGTATCAATAACCAGTGACCAAACAAACAGCATGACATTTTATTATTCGTAGTTTAGTCTCTATTGCTTTTAGTAACGAGGTACCTAAATCATGATTTCTCAATAGCTTATTTATTATCATTTGTATTAATTTGTATTAAAAGGAACTGACCACCTTGAAAGGAAGTCTAATATTTCTGGGCCCAAGGCAGTTCCCTCACTTATTGTTTAACAAAAATCGGTGGTCTTGCATTCTTATTTACAGTAGTCCTTCCCAG
Organism: Taxus wallichiana var. yunnanensis; assembly: GCA_018340775.1. NCBI lineage: Eukaryota > Viridiplantae > Streptophyta > Pinopsida > Cupressales > Taxaceae > Taxus > Taxus wallichiana. The sequence goes on from JADAXU010000137.1 coordinate 2,180,174, forward strand.
GAAAAAGGAGCTCTTCACAATCGGTCCGATCTCTCTATGGTATGTGCACACTTTCCCAACACTCAATAGGTATTCCTTCTAGCCCTAACCCTTATCTCTGTTTCTCAAGAGAATGAAAAGATAGAAATAACTCTATTCTCGGAACAAAATTCAGTGTGAAACATTTTGGCATGCCCAGTATGACCCTTCTCAGGTTTCTTTCTATCTTGCTTGTTTTCATATAAGGAGCACACTTATTGTTTCTTTCTTCTAAATATTCACAAAATATTTTTTCATTTTGGTAAAATAACTTGTCTTTCTTTCACATCTTTGCATTAGTGAAAGTCATCTTCTTAACCTCTTCTCTTTCTTTGCTTCATCGAATATAATTTTCACCTTGTAATTGATAAATCCCCACCACCTCACCTGCCACCTCATTTTGCCACCTCATCATGACCTAGCCCTAATCCTAAACTAACCTAATTAAAACCTAAAACTTGGTCTACACCTACACCCATGACTAAGGACCCCTTTCTCGCACCTAAAACCGACCTTCTAGTCACTTGACCAAGCCCACAACTAATCTCTTGGGAGAAAAGCAGGGAAGGTGGGCTGTTTTACTAAAAATAGCCTACTTTTTCCTTACCGATGCCGGTTCCTACTCGACCGCCGTCGGTTACGTAACCGCCATCGGTTCCCTGTAAATGGCCTCCCCAAACCAAAAACAAAGGATCGGAATTTCATTTTTGGATCAGGTGGAAGGATTTTGAATCAAAAAAAAGAGCATCAGGAGCGATCGAGAAAACCCGGATCTTTACTTGACTGAGCAGAGACAAGTGAAGAGACAAGGAGAGTTAGCAGCAAGGGAGAGCAAGCCCAGGACTGCAACTGGATACCAGAGCCCTGTGATACTCAGCTGATTTGATCTGCTGTGTGCCAGACCATCCTACCTCAGTTCTGCCTTTGCCATCAGAGCTCTTGGACCTGCATCTCCGTGAATAATCAGTAAGTTACATCTTGCATGTCCTCTTTAATAACATTTCTTCGACTTTTTGAATCATAAGTCCCCACAAATCCATTCTTGGATCCACTACCCAACGTGTCATTGCATCTAACTGTCATTCATCTACCTCTCATCACCCTATTTCCTAATATCACCTATATACAGCCCTACAAATAACACAACTACCAAATAACACCACCACCCCACAAAACAACTAACCTTGGATCTAGAGACTCTCCGATATCGGTCATCGATAACCGCCATCGGTTATCGTGTAACCGCATCGGTTATACGACTATAACCAATAACCGACCTTTCCCTACCCGGTTCAACAAAGCAATTTAATTGATATCTTATAGTCTTTTGTGTTAATTCATATTAGCGAGAGGCTGACCACCTTGAAAGGAAGTTTTATATTTCTGGGCCCAAGGTAGTTTCCTCATTTATTGTCTAATTAAAATCTTGTGGTCTTGTGTTCTTATTTGCGGGTAGTCCTTCCAAGACAAAAAGGAGTTCTTCGCATGATCGGCTGATCTTTCTCTATGGTACGCGCACATCATCTCGACATTCTACAGGTATTCCTCCTAGCCCTGACCCTTATCTGTTTCTAAAAAGGCGAAACATTCCGAGTGAAACATTTTTGGCACTTGCCTTAGGTGGGACCCATTTGGGTTTTGTTTCTCTTGCTTATTTTCATTTTAGGAAGCATACTTGTTGTTCTTTGCTTTTGTTATATATTTAAGTAAAGAATTTGTCTTGCTTTCCTAGTTTCGCATTAGTGAAAGTCATCTCTCTTGCTTCATCGAACATAATTTTGATTTGGGTTTAAAACACGTGCATTGCATTCCTTGCTTGTTTTTTCAATTCTAGTGAACGTAGATTAAGTAACAGGTCGTACACGTGGGGGTGATATCCACGGTATTGACAGGAAATTAATCTTACATTCACTGCACAACACATACCGAATCACTTCACAATTAACACAACAGCTCAAACATCCCCCTTTTTCCGCGGTATTCCTCCGCCCGATTGAGGTAACCTTATAAGCCAAAACAACTTGACATTTCCCCTAAGTCTCTTGTTTAGGATTCTGACATCATTCTACGTCTAAAGGCATAAGCCCACGATAATTAAAATTAACCCTAGGGTTAATCTCTGGATTTGCGTGTGCATCTTGCTTGTTTTTAGTTCTGTTTTCTTTCTCATACTCTATCTTCTGTGATCAATAATTGGACAAGTATACTAAACGTTGTTAAAAATCAAATTAGCAGCCTTTTTATATCTTGTTAGCCCAGACTTCTTACACCGACATCGGTTACCTGACCGACGTCGGCTATAGTATAACCGACATCGGTTACTAGACCGATATCGGTTCTTGTCTTTTCGATTCGACAAACCAGTGACCTACCAATTTTACCCGATCGAGTTTGTTTCTATTCCTGACAGATTGAAACCCTACTGTGAACTCCTGTCCATGGTTGTTATCACTCGAAAGCAAGCCGCCGCCATGGTTTCACATGCTTGCTCTGTTTCTTTGCCTGAATCACCCCCTTCACATTATGTGGGGAATCCTACGGATACCAGCGAGGTTCCTAAAATTCTGTGGGAGATAAGGACTTTGCCAAGTTTACGGATGCTAATTCTAGCTTTGTCTGATACTATTTGTCTCATACCCCGACCGTATGCACGATGGTCAGCTCCTTGTTGGTATGCCTATTAGTATAGCTGCTCATTTAGCTCCCACTCCACTTTGATAATACCGCCTTGCTTCTGCATCTCTAGCCCCGTCTCCCAATCCGACGGCTCCAGAGGTTCATACGACTCAGATTGGCTTTCCGTTGGTTAACCTCGGACCCCACATATCATTACCGCCGACTGCCCCTACCTCATCTCTCTTGCAGACTGCTCCGTTCATGACTTGCTCTCTGCCACCTATCCACACGAGCTTTCCTTCTCAAGCTCCGCCTACCTTTTCATTCCCATACACGTATCCAGTGACCTCAACATCCTATATGGGACATCCCTATTCGGTTGCCTCAACATATTCATCCTCCACACCTTATCAACAATTAACCCCACCAGGGTCTAGCGGTGGTCCTTGGCCCAATTTGCCTCCGTTTACCACAACCACACCATCATCTCATCCAACTACTGATCTAATTAAACAAATGATGGACAAAATGCAAAACCTGGAGGCTTCTGTTTCAGGAAGTCGTAGCGCCTTGACATACGAGCAAGTTTGTCGGGAGCCCATTCACCCTTCTGTCCCCCTTCATTCATATCCTCCTCAATGGGAGTTGCCGAAATTTACTCGTTTTAATAGTAAAGAGGATCCTCAACAACACTTGCGATCATTTAGACATGCTTGTTATTTGATTGCCCATGATGATGCCTTGTTACTCCGCACCTTTCCCATGTCCTTATCAGGACCTGCCTTGGAGTGGTACAGTGCTTTAACCCAGCACTCAATCTTCTCTTTTAACCAACTAGCCCAATCTTTCTTGGATCACTTCTCCATTAACATTGCTAAGAAAGTATCCATCACCGACCTTTATGCCATTCGACAATTCGAAGACGAATCTATCGCAGATTTCGTCGGACGATGGCGCGGCCTTATCAACCAACTTACATATGCCTTGCCTCAGACTGAACTTATCGAACTTTTCACGCGGGCATGTGCTAAGCACATTTCTCCTACTCTCCAAATTCAAACTTTCCGTACATTCGATGAAGCCTTTACTATGGCTCGAAAACTAGAGATTCGAGCCTTAGAGGAAGAGAAATTGCGGTTGCGTAACAAAAACCCCAATTTCGAACTCCTGATTCTACCAATAAACCAAATACCACCACTCCTCACGCGTCCACTTCTTCTAAATCAAAAGGAGCTGTCCACGCGGTGATGGTCAAATCTCAAGCGCCGTCCAATACTCCACCAAAAACCACCTATAAGTACAAAGCCGAGCCCATCAACTACACTCCCTTGGGAGAAACATATGGTGTGATATTGGAAAAATTGCTCAAAGCAGGAGCCATTACATTACCTCCTGTTAAACCTCATTCGGGTTTGATTCCACTCGCGCCATACCTTCACAGTACAAAGAAAATGACACGTAACTTCCACCGCGTGAAGGGACATAGTCATGAGAAGCTGCTGAGATGTTGAAAAACATAGTGCAGGAAATGGTTGATGCAGGGGATATAACCCTCGATAATCCTAATGCCCCTGCCAACCGAAATTTGAAAATCTTTAACAAACCATTCCCGAATCACTCTTCCAACAGCAACGTAAACCAGGATATCTTAGCCAGGAGAGTGTTCATGAGATCCATGCGAGTCTTTGATACCCGGCCAAAGCCTCTATCGAGAAAATTTTGAATCAAGCCTCTTCACTAACACAGGAGCCGAACCTCCTTTACCACCATCGAAGCCAAAGCGAAATCATTCCTTTACCCATAAAGGAGTTAAGCGCTTGAGACTTCTCTTCCCATCGATGAGTCTTCTTATACCACATCCCTACAAGATTGCGAGCGGATGTTATCTAACCTATCTATTTCCCAAATTTCTCCTTCTACCCTCTTGCTTTGCTGCAAGAGGAAGGTCGCCACTCCTTTTGACATCCTTAGATGAGAAATCTCTTGCCAGACATCACCAAATTCTTTAACCATGACGGACCCTCTCAAACATGCCCTCTTGCCTATTAGTTCTTCATCGCCTAAATCTTTTCAACAACCGGTTGACCTCTTGACATCTATTGATACGGTGCCTCATTTACCCCCTGTATCACACCCACGGTGGTGGAATCACAACCCACCTTTCTTAGTACAAAATTTACAATTCAAACTGAAGATTTGTCATTCTCGGAAGATAGAGGCGAATCCTATGGGAGCGTTTGAGTACCCTATTCTACTCAAATGCGGATGACCGATCCGATACCTCTACCATATACCCGAAGTGTTTACGAAACTCAAAATGCCCATGTTCTCACCTCTCACCCCGTACCTATACTCAATATCCCATCCACCTCTATTAACCTAACCAAATCTTCCCTACACTTGGGACCTTGCCCATACCAGTCTAACACACCCGCCTAAGCGACTAGATTTGTCCAAGAATAAAGCCCCCGCCACTTAGGAGATACACTCAACCCGTGCCTCTATCACAATCAAAACCATCATCGTCATACCTACCTTCCATATTGGGACCTCATCCTTCCACCTTGCACCAATATATCATACCTCCTGCGTTTTCTTCAAAAGCGACCTCGCCTTCTACGCACCCATACAGGGATCAAAGGGTATATCAACATTATCACTCCGCGTATCCTGTCCACCTATCAACCCTAAACAAATTCCATCATCAAAAGATTTGTTTTCGGTCACTCCTATTTCCCCGTGGTTGTTTTCTGATACCACACCATCTGTGGCCTCATCATCAATATAACCTGCGCCGAAGAAACCACGTTTAGTGAAAAACACGTGTCAACACCCCTCGGCTAAACCACCACCCATACGAACCAACCACGCCCAAACATTACCAAAACCCGCGCAATCAATACCCTCATCCTCTTCTGATTTTGACCCACTTAAAGGATCTTACGCCAAAATCCTTGCTATGTTAGTAGAGAATGCGACCATTTCCCTACCCCCACTTAGACCTTATGACCCGTCTAAACCTCGACCTATAGGTTATGATGAGTCTAAGATCTGCGCTTATCACCGCACACCAGGACATGATGTGGAGGGATGCAAAGCTTTAAAAACCATCCTTCGTCAGTCACCTCTCCCAGATAGAAAGGTTAAGAAAGACAACTTACGAAGGGAGAGACCTTTAGTTTCCATTCCCTCTCTATACCATCATGTCCCCGCCTCACCAAGATCATCATTATTATTGACCCCACCTCTTGAAGACCATGATTTATCCCAATCATCTTCTTCATCTCGGTCTACTGAGATTAATATGATTAGTGTTGCTTTACTCGGCGCGAGAAAAACAATGAGAAAGTGAAAGAAAGCACACTGCGTCCTCTCCTTCTCTCAGTCGACATCCCGATTGCACCACCACCCAAAGTGGTTATTCGTGGACCCACTTACCCCGTCTCTAATGGAGCTGCCCATCGAGCCATGATTAAACGACTTCACCGATCACCGTAAAAATGACACTATATGATCTCATTCGGACTTTGAATCTCATCGACAAGCTCTCGTTGAAATTCTTGAGGATCGAGGTCTTACCTAATGAAACCCACCCGTTGCCTCCATTCTAACACCCGATCACGTTGCCTCTCACCAAACAACCCACTGCCCTGACCACTTACGTCTCTGTACCCAAGCTGCTGCGATCGGTTTCTCGAAGATGAAATTGTCGATTTTGGTACGAGAAGATCTGACCCTGCCCTGTTCATCTCGGCTTACGTACGTCGGGACATTCGTGTGCGTCGTGTTATGATTGGGGGGTCTTAGCCTAAACATCATCTCTTGAAAAGCTTTTCAACAAATGAATATCCCTTCTAGCTACATGTGTGCCAACCCCATCATGTTGCGGTCATTTCAATCTTTATTACCTCTACCTTAGGCACCGTGATCCTCAACATTCGGGTAGGACCACGTACTTTACCCGAACTCTTCTATGTCCTTGAGGAGAGTTCGATATAATATATTCTTTGGGTCGTCCTTGGATCCGGGCCATGGGATGCGTTCCCTCAACATTACATAGATGCATAAAATTTGAGTACGAGGGAAGTCCTACACCGTAAAAGCTGATCCTCCCCCTTTAAAACCCATATATGTTATACCGCCCTAACGATGTGCTTATACCAATCAAGACACCCATACATTCAACCTGACCATCCTCTTGAATGTACCTCAACCATCCACCTCAACCCGCGCTACGCCTTGGTGATGAAACCACCGTCGCAAAAACCACTTCCCTTCCGCATGCTAACATCCCAACCTCAGACCCCTTAGTAGATGTTTTTTGCGCCTTACTGTTTGGGAGTACCGCCTATATGCGTTAGTTCTTTCCCTACCCGCGGGAGTACGGACAATTACATGCACATCCCACCTACGGCCGTCGCGTGGGGAGGTAATCTCTTACGGACCACCCCATTGCCGCACCAACCTAACGTATGGGGGTGTTGCGCATCCTCCATTACCCCTGAACCTCCTCTTGGTGTGGTTCCCTTCAATCCGATTTTCAATACCTGACAAATCGTCGTTTCGCCCTCACCTTCTTGACTCATTTGTGCTTGGAAAGGCTTTGGTTTTGGTCTTTATGAACAAGGCCGACATACACTCATCCCGTGACTACCCGCAAACACAATGATCGCGAGTGGTCTCGGTTTTCCTGAAACACCTACACAGGAGACACCTCGTGTCAGTTGTATCCTGGAAGAAGACGACGTCACCCCTACCAAACCATCATCACCCACTTTGCCATCATCACCCACAGAATCTATAGACCCTGAATCTATCCCTCCTAACTTTTTTTTTTCATAAATGCTATCTTCATAGGTCCTCTCACTTATCAGCGCGATAATGAGGACCCATCTTCTCTTCCCCTTCTGTATCCAGACATGATCGAAGAGGATTCACCTTTGATTAATGTTGTTGAGTGTCGGGATGCGACTCCATCCTCACTTACCTTGGCGCGGATGATTCTTATATTGACGAGCCTTACCATCGAAACCCAAACCATCTTTGAGCAGAATCTACTATAGAAATCAACATCCACACGGAGGAGGATCCTCACATTGTGAAGATCGGACAATCCCTTAACACATCGAGAACAAGTCGCCTTTACTACTTTCCTCCGTGCTGCATGAAGCTTTCGCTTGGTCTTACTGTTGACATGCGGGAATTGATCCTACCATTGCCGTCCATAACATCACTCTAAACCCGATTCCAAACCAGTCAAACAAAAGCTGAGAAAAATGCATCCACGCATTGCCCTCTTGGTCAAAGAAGAGCTTCAGCGACTTCTTTTCTGTTTCCTTCATCTTGCTATTGACTATCCTCAATGGATTTCTAAACATCGTACACTGTCACTAAAGCGGCGGGGGACTTCGGATATGCACGGATTTCGGGATCTTAACCTCGCTTGCCCTAAGGATGACTTCCCCCTCCCAAGTATTGATCAACTTGTTGATCTCACTGTGGGTCATGAAATGCTTTCTCTCATGGATGGCTTTTGAGGATACAACCAAATTTTGGTTGCCCCTGCCGATCAACACAAAACTGCCTTCATAACTCCTTGGGGAACTTTCTGTTACCGTGTAATGCCGTTTGGCCTTAAGAATGCTGGTGCGACCTATCAGCGGGCTATGACCTACATTTTCCATGACATTATGCACACTATCCTTGAAGATTACGTCGGCGATCTTCTTGGCAAGTCTAAACATCGCGGTGAACATCTCGATGTTTTAACCATTATTTTTGATGCTTTGTTACAATATTCTGTCAGTCTTGACCAAAGAAATGTGTCTTTGGTGTCCTTTGGAAAAGCTTCTTGGTTTTATCGTCTCTTTGCGTGGCATTGAGGTCGATCCATCTAAAGTCAAAGCTATCTAGAAATGCCCCCACCTACTAATCTCAAACAATTGCGTAGCTTACAAGGTAAAGTTCTGATCTATCCAGCGTTTCATCTCCCGACTCTCGGATCGATGTCGACCTTTCCATCACCTCCTTAAAAGGACATTGAATTTCAATGGGGTGAAGAGTGCCACCAAGCCTTTGAAGCTCTCAAAACTTATCTCTTGCGAGCCACCGTGCTTATCCCACCTCAAGGCGACCGCCCTTTCTACCTTTTTACCTTTCCATGCCCTTGACCATATTTGTAGGGGCCATGCTTGCACATCGTGACTCTGAAAATCGAGAACAAGCCGTTTATTATATAAGTCGTACTTTGGTGGATTATGAGACTAGGTATACACATGTAGAAAAGTTGTGCCTAGCCCTATCATTCGTGGCTACCAAGCTCCGACACTACCTTCTGAATCACAAAACTTTCGTCATCACCAACACGGACCCCATCCATTACATGTATGCCAAACCTCATCTAAACCAACGCATCGCCCGATGGCTCATGCTCCTCGCCGACCTCGACCTTGAGTTCGTCCACCAGAAATCAATCAAAGGACAAACCATCGCAGACCAACTTGCGGAAGCCCCTTTACCTAGGGAACAATTTACCAATTTTACATTCCCGAGCGAACTCATCGCCACTCTTTCACTCAAGGAGAGTCGTATCCAATGACTCTCTTCTTGATGGATCCAAATGCCAGCGCGGTGGAGGAGCCGGCGTTGTTCTTTTCCTCTCGGCCTTGCGAGCCTATGCCTCTTTCATTCCGCTCGATTTCCCTTGCACTAATAATACGGCGGAATACGAGGCCCTTGTTACAGGTCTCAGTTGCGATTTGCACTTAGGTATCAAATCTATCAATATTTTTGGCGACTCTCGATTGGTAGTCAATCAAGTTATGGGCATCTACCGATGTAAAAATGAGGAACTTCAAAAATACAAATACTACGTGGACTCACTTCTAGCCTTATTTACTCACTATTCTATCAAACCATTCCCGCTCCACTAACAAATTTGCGGATACTATGGCTTGCTTAGCCTCGCAAATTCAGCTTCATCAGTGACTCGAATTATTCGTCGTGGTCAACAACTCTTTGCCCCATCTTATTCAGCCCCGGTTGTTTGTATGATAAATCGTATGTGTCTACTAATTCGCGAGGATACTTGGTATCACCAATTTCACGACTATCTTACAATCTCTATTCTCCCATCGACCTTACTAGTAATGGTAAAGCGTGCTTTTCTTAAAAGTGTTTCTCGTTATGTTGTTATGGGGGACTCCTCTATAAACGTGGCTTTGATGGTATCCTCCTTGATGTCTCACCGGCGCGGAGGTCACCTATACCATCCAACAAGTCCATGATGGGATTTGTGGTGGACATTTTAGTGGCCTTGCCGTGGCTAAGCAGAATCCTTCGCCTTGGTTATTATTGGCCTACTCTCGATAATGATTGCTACGAATATGTTAAGCGTTGTGTTATGTCGACAACATGCTAACCTTCAACATACTCCTAGCCCCATCCGCTCGAGTCGCTCGAGATCTTTGGCCCTTCTCCTGATGGGGTTTAGACCTTATTGGTGAGATTCACCCATCCTCTTCACAAGCGTCACCGATGGATAATCACAGCCACCACGAATATTACACAAAATGGGTGGAGGCTATTCCACTCATTTGACTAAAAAAGGAAAAAATTGTCGAATTCATTAACCATCACATATCTGTCGTTTTGGTATTCCTCATCGCTTAATAACGAGATAATGGTAAATCTTTAAAAACAAGTTGTTACAAGACCTTTGTGACAACTTTGGTATCAAACTTAGTTTCTCATCGCCTTACTTATCCATGAGCCAATGGTGGTGAATCTTCTAATAAAACCCTAACCAAAATCCTCATGAAAGTTGTCAATGAATCCGGAAGAAATTGGCACGATCACATTCCCTTTGCCCTTTGGGCTTATCGTACTAGCATTCGTACCTCTACTAATGCCACACCTTTTTCTTTGGTATACGGTACCGAGGCTGTTTTGCCTCTCGAAATACAAATACCCTCCCTTAGAATATCTCTTCAGGATATTCTCACCAGCGATGATTTCCGCGAGCGGTTAGCCCAATTGGAGCTTCTTGACGAACGTCGTCTTACAGCTCTTGATCACCTTCAAATCTATCAAAAACGCATCAAACGTGCTTATGATAAGCGACTTCATGAGCGTACCTTTAAGGTTGGTGATCTTGTCCTCAAAGAGAATCAACATGTCACCAAACTAGAAAAGAGCAAAGCGTGGAAAATTTGCTCCCGATTGGATTGGGCCTTATATAATCACTCACCTATGGATCGGGCACTTATCGTTTAGCTTCAGCAATGGTAAAGCTGAGCTGAACCCCATAATGCCTTGCATCTTCGACCATTCTCTTGTTGAATTTAGTGTTATATCACTTCTTATCTCTACCTAGCTCGTCCCTTGAGCTCACATACCACCACATGCACTTCGTTTCCTACACCTCATAATAAAAATCAAGCTCACATAGTTTGATTCTCACCTCACCTAAGCGATGCCTTCCCCTTTTTAGTCTAGTCCATGACTTCAAAGTATTAAAATAAGCCGTATTCTTATGGGATTTTCTTGAGTCAAACTTCCTACCAAACTAGATGCTTCACGCAAAAAGAACATCTAGCTATCTAAATATATATATATTGTTCCCTCGAAGGACAGCTATATATGCCAAATTATTCTGCTTTATTATATATTTGCTCCCCAGAAGGACACTGACTATGCACTAAAATCATATCTGCTACTATAAATGAATTGCTCCCTCGAAGGACAGCTATACACAGTCGCCTTTATCGAAGCTTCTCGCATTGATCGACCGTGAAGACCTCAAGAATAGCACAATCAATATCCCTTGTAGACTTCCGCATCGATCGGTCTATATTCGGTAAAATAAAAGCCTCATTCAAAAAGAACTTTTTGGGTCATGGACTTGTCTATTTAGGGTAGGTTCTCTTTCGTCGAACACTCACTTTGTAATAAGTTCTGTACCTCGGCTATATCATCCACCTCACCTCACCATTTTTTTGACTCGAGGGACGTGCACACCCGATATATTGTGATCATCTGACTCTTTTCACCTATGGACTTCTCGTCATGCACGGTACCTAGGGCTTGAAGCTCGTTCTACGTTGTGTGGTTTGTTTAGCTCTTTTCACCTACGAGCAGCACTCTTTCCGCTTTGCCTCGCATCTAGGATTGTGTGTTGATCTTAATCAGGACATGGTTCCCTTCTACTTGGGTAGGCTAACTTTCGCTTCCCTTATACCTTTTACAACATCACCAATTCATTACCGACACCAACAACCTTACCTTACCAATATTAATATCAATATTCTTACCACCACTTGACCAATTGCCTAAACCGTACCAAATTGCCTGAATTCGCCTCTCCCTGATCCTAAGGGAGAACTACATCGGTCTGAGGCCCCTCCTTGCTTTGTGCAAAGGGCTATGTAGGCAGCACTTCGGAGACATGGGGTCTCCCAAGGTTAGCTCGACCATCCCCTACCATAACCTATCATGTGTGGTAAATATAAATATTTTTGTGTATTTCTATTTAATCACATTCCTCTTTATCCTTTTTCAAAAACACCGAAAGTCAAAAGCGAAAACATTCTTATTATTATAACTCAAATCAACATACATATCTCGTTTTATTTAGATGTTAAACAAATACATCTTCTCTATCATCGACACGTAGGTCGGTACTCTTATTTATTCTTATACCTTGCTAACATTTATTTAGACCCTCACGCCTCATCCCGAACTAGGTGATGATCGTGATCGTCGACCCCTCTCGCCGAGGCTCTCTGTCCTCAAAGGTACCACGGCTATTGGTACCGCCCAGCGATCTGCCCGATCTCTCCTGTAACATATGAATACGCCCTCTCGCATGGAGGACTCCAGCCTCTAGTCTCTCGCTTAGTGACTCATGACCACTAACAATCCTCTTGTCTCATTCACTGCGTTTGGAGCTTTGAACAAAACTGCTGTAGACGATCCTCTCTGCTTTGTAATCACCGCTATGTCGGGACGATCACGTACACCTCGCGATTCTGCTTACCCACCATAATCTATAGGCCTCTGTCGTTCTGCATCCATTACCTGCGATCGGCTGCTACCTCTTCAGCCCTTACGGAGGTGTTGGTGGGGAGGTGAGAATCTTGCCTCGGCATCGATCCTCATATAGGGTCTATAAGCTGAGGTATATCTGCACAAATCAAATTGTCGCGCACGCGATCTATAGGAATCCTCTCATATTCACGGCTGTGTGCCCTGCGATCCACCTCAATCGCTCTACACCCCTCAACTCCTCGGCTATATTCTCTGTTACCATATAGTTCCGTAAGGCCTGCCTTGTGAGATATCAGCAATCGTCACCCTCTCCCCATACTGCTGTAATACTCAATGTCACCCGTCACGGCTGAGATCTTGCCTCTTGTTGTTTGGACCCATCGTCGAATCCCGACCTTTGTACTCCGGTCTCTCTTTGGATGGATCGGCCTACCTATTGGTCGCACACAAACAATGTGCTCATAGGCCCACGATAGTGTAATAAGTATGAACAATCCGAGTGTCGATCTGTGATTTCACCTCTGAGCCCATAAACCCCTGTATAACTCGCCAAATATGCGGTGCCCATGCAAAAGTCACGTTCCTTTCTATCATCTCCCAAATAACACACATCAATGCCTTTGGAAATCTTCCCCCATCGCCCTCGGTAATGCGTAATACCCTACCGCTATCATTAATATCACTTGCTTAACCTTGTCTCCTCGGGGTGTGTTTGCATACATTATCCCATATGTGAATGACAAACCTCGTTGTGTTAAATCTCGTGCGTATGGACCAAATCTGCTTTGTTATCGCTCCCGTGCTTGTGCGCTAGGTAATGCACGATATCTTGGTTCTCTGTAATGGGAGTCTCAAAATACGGAACACATCTTCGATATTCTTGTCATCATTTCCCCTGTTGGCGAGATAGAAGGTATTTGTCTCGGGATTCCATCTCTCGATCAGCGCTGTAACATAGCATGGTTACGTGCGATTCGTGAATAATAGCGGATTCCACTTAACCCCAAAGCGATTTATCAATGTCCATTCATTTGGCGTTACATCCGCTCGGATTAAGTAATGATAAATATTTGGTACACTATCATTCATCCTTAGCCACCTGCCTCTGCTGCGTACATCAAATAACAAACAACCATTCAATTCCTCAAATCCCCCCGGGTTTTTTCTCAAATTCTGGAAATTCCTACAGCAACCGGTATCGTTTACAGCTAACCGGTACCGGTTGAGTAACCGATACCGGTTATCCCTAACCGATATCGGTCACTGTTACTTTCATACACCTTGCTTAAAACAACCACCTACGACAATAAATTGCTCGTTTATTCCTCTCTGTATACACAGACATACCCGAAACCCTTGATTACCTACCACGTAACACTCACCCCATTTATAACCCTTGTTATCATCTTTTCTTTCTCATATCTACCCACATACTCTCCCCCATCTTATTCACAAAACATGCAGTAGTCAAATCACAAACAAAACGTTACCTCTTGGGTTGCAGTAGCTTGAGGTGGCCCTTGTCTTCCCTCTTGTCCCTGCCTGCTGGATGTTTCTCCTCGTCCTGCCATTATTACCACCTTTTTCAAACCTACCTTTCTGTCTTCTGAATCTCAGATCACAATCACTTTCCCTGTCTCTTCACTTCTAATCACTCAAATCTCTCATGCAATTACATGTCCCAGTCGTTAAAACAGCGTCGCATTCGCGTATTTAATATCTTGCATGGCTCTCAAAATTAGAACTTAAGTTGCCACCCTAGCTTTTTTATTTTTAGAAAAGCTCATACCTAAATAACCGGTATCGGTCATGTAACCGATATCGGTCTACTAACTACCGCCGTCGGTTATCTAACCGATATCGGTTACACACCTGGCCTTTTGAAACATGGTCTTTTCTTCATTTTTTTACCTAATTTTTGTCGCGCCCGCCTCTTTTCCTGCATCACAACACCATTATCCATATTTGTCCATCCACCACACATATCATTACAATTTCATTAACATCATCTATTTTACAAAAACAAACCAGCCATCAGCTAAGGATACCAAACCAAAACAAAACAAAACAAAAAACTATCTATCTATACCTCATTTGAATCCAACTCATCAGATACATATATAACAATGTCACAAAACCAGCCCAAAACATGCAACATTTCATCATATAACACATCATCCATATATCAACATGTCAATTAAACTCATCATATATTCTATACCACAAACCATTGATGAAATACTTAAAAACATTTTCAACACTGCATATGGATCAAAACATCATATATATATATATATATACAAGTTTTCAAATATACACTGTGCCCTACATCGGGGCCTCTGTGATCTCATAATCCAACAAAGCCGGCACGCAGGCCGCAATAACTATCAATAATCTCGACTCGGCTCTCGCGAGGCGGTCCCTCATATCAAAAATATACTCGGCTCGCAGGCCGGTACCAACTGTACTGAACCCGTACTCGGCTCGCAGGCCGGTATATAATAAATGAATGAATGAATAAATGAGTAATATGTAGGCACGCAGGCCTCTATAAACATAACCGGTTCGCAGACCGGTGCCCATATCCAATATACAAATACAAAAACCATGCCGGGCTCCCTCAGCTCTCCCCACCGCCCTCAGCGCCTCTCCCCGCTGGTCCCTGTGGTGCCTCTCGCCTCCTGCCTATCACAGACACGCCGGCTGTGGCTGCACCTCCCTGAGATCTCTGGCTGTGAGAGGTCTCTGCTCTATGAGCTGCATAAGGCTGATACTCAACTCCGGTACCATCAAGAATATCCTGATAGTATCGGGCCTCCGCTCTAACCTCCATATAGCGCTCTCGAGCCACTGAAGGAGCTGGGGCTGGTCCCCTGGCACCTAATACTAGTACCCCCCATTACTGTCTTTGGTGGTGCTGTGGGTTTTAATGCCCATTCTTTGGCGGTGGTATACATGCACAATGCTGAAGTGTGGGTGTGCTGCTGCATTCTTTGGTGGTGGTGGTGGTACTCTTCTTCTTTGAAATCTTCTTCTTTGCTGCACTGTGCACACTACTGCTGTTTGTGTTTGTCTTCTTGGTGGTGGTCTTTGCACTGTGCACAATCACTGAGCTGGGCTATTTGCCCCTGTAAGACCCCTATCTGTGCCTGCGCAGCAGCAAGCTGCCCCTGTAAGAGCTGCACCTGACCCCTGAGCTGATCTCTCTCTGCCGTCACAGCTGCCAAGTCTGGTTTACATGCGGGTGTCATCTTACCCTCGCCAGCTCTCGACCCGACCCACCACACCATGTATGCTCCTGTACAACCATCATCATCTACTGTGTCATCTGCTGGCCTCTCGGCAACCCAATCTGGATCAAGGGCTGTGGTGCAGGCAGTGGGGCCTCTACATCATCCCTCCTGTACTAAGGGAAGGGAGGTGGCTCGTCTGTCGCGGCCCCATCTGCTGCGTACCCTCTCTGGGGTATCCTCTCGTACTCTCGGCCTCGTCCTGCTTTATCAGGAATGTGTCTTGGATCGGAGCCTTGTTGTAAGCGGGCTCCTCAGTGAGGGTGATGACCTCTGTAAGGTCTCCATACAATATCTACATTTGTCGGGCCCTACACAATAAATGCTGTAGTAGGCAACGTCTCTCCCATGGCTTTGCTTGCTCGTGGCTGCCCCACGACTCCCAACCACCTCTGAAAGCCGTATCTGTATATAACTTTGTGGCCAGGTTCTTTGGGGCAGCCCTCTTGAGTCGATGCATATGATGTGCTCATATGCCCAACAGTGAAGTAAAAAAGTCGAACAAATACCAAATCGCCGCATCGGCGTGATAACCCTGAGCTCTCTGTATATTTGCTTGAGATATCTGCTGGTGGTGCCCACGCGCATGCAAGTATGCTCCTCCACCATCTCAAGCAGCACCCCCATCAATGCCCGTGGAAAGCGGCCTCCCTCTGAGTCGGGAGGGCGAAGCAGGTGATCCCAATCATCATCAGCACGGCCAGTCGTGTCTCGTGTCGGTGCGCACGGTACATGTCACCATACCGATACTCGTGCTGTGATAGGTAAGTAGAGCGGCTGCATCTCCAAAAAACTGCGGGATCTTTGTCCATCGTCTCTGAATCTACCTGGAACACTGCCTCTCCCTCGATCGGTAGTCGAAGGATGCGATACACATCCTCGATGTGATAGTCATCTCCCCAGTCGGGAGATGGAACACATTGGTCGCCGGATCCCATCTCTCGATGAGGGCGACCATCAGGCTGTGATCTCTATCAATAGCTCTGTATCGCTGGACTCCGCCGAGTCCCACCTCGCGCATGATCGCCCGATGAGCCGCGAGATACGTGTGGCGCATCCCGCGCACCAACGGCGGGGGCATCTATCCGCATCGTCAGCTGGCGTGCGTGCTGCAAAACCAACCCACATCCTTAGACCTACTCTTTATCACAACATCTACTTTACCCTCTAAACCCCCTTTTATCCCCAGACCACACCCCTGACTCTATACCACCCCCTCTGTGACCTACCTTGACCACCCCACCCAAAACCCACCCAAAACCCACCCACCCCACCCAAAACCCAACCCAAAACCCACCCCCCCCGAGAAAAAACCCACCCCCACCCAACCCAAACCAACCCAAACCCAAAACCCACCCAAAACCAAACCCACCCCACCCAAACCCAAACCCACCCCAAACCCAAAACACAAACACAAACCCACCCAACCCAAAACCAAACCCACCCCACCCAAAACCCACCCACCCACCAAACCCAACCCAAAACCAAACCCCCACCCCACCCCCCAAACCCAAACCAAACCCAAAACCCAAACCCCACCCAAAACCAAACCCCCCCACCCAAACCAAACCCCACCCCCAAACCCCCCACCCAAAAACCCCCCAAACCCCAAAACCAAACCCACCCACCCCCCCACCAAACCCAAAACCCACCCAAACCCCCAAACCCAAACCCACCCACCCAAAACCAACCCCCCCACCCCAAACCCACCCCCCCCAAAACACCCAAACAAACCCAAAACCCAAACCCCCCCAAAACCCCAACCCAAAAACCCGAAACCCCCAGCCCCAAACCAAACCCCACCCCACCCCAAAACCCACCCCACCCCACCCCAAACACACAACACAAACCCACCCAACCCAAAACCAAGCCCACCCCACCCCAAACCCACCCCCGGACCCCCAGTAAAACCAAACCCACCCCACCCCAAAAACCAAAACCCAAAAACGGCCCTCCCGGACCGGACCGATACCGGTCCCAAACAACCAACCACGGCCCTCTTCCCACCGGTCGACCACCACCCGGTCAGCCGACCACGAGAACCCAGCCCCTAAAATTTTGCGGCCGATGCGGTCGCATTGTCGACGACATCGGTCTTTGTCATTTCCCGGAGCCGAACCCCCACGCGGCCCCCACCCACATTTTTGCATTTTTCTACTTATCTACCCACCCAAACACCCTAAAAACCTACCCACCCAGCCGCCTTGCCCTATTTTACCCATCTATCCTCTTCGTTTTTCAAATTACGTCCATTTACTCATTATTTTCTAAAACATGTAAATTCCTACCCAAACCCCCAATTTAGCTTAATACCATTCAAATGCACAAAATAAAGAGTTCCGAACATACCCGAACGACGACACGTCGTCGTGGTGGGATGGGTGGTGGTGGTGGTCGGCTGGTCGACCCCCTCCTGCTCCTCTGCACTGCTGTGCGTAGCTCCGATTCGATCTGCTTTGGGTCCCGGCCGATCAGCTCTTGCTGCCTCCTCCTCACTCGGGCCCGCAAACAACTCACTCCTCCAGCAAAATAGCTCCACCTCACTCAATAAAACCTCCAATCTCAACTCTCCACGTCAGACAAATCAATTTGGTTTTCAAATAACAAAAGTGACAATGACAAGCCGTATTTTTCTTTTTATAGGTTTTTTTCGCCCATAACCGATATCGGTTTCATTTTGCCCTAATGAACCGGTATCGGTCCCTGCCGATATCGGTCATGTAGAATCGACATCGTTTTTACGCAACTTTCCCCCAATTTTTTTGCCCTTATTTACCATTTGCCCCTTTTTAACCACATATCGAACCTATATCCACCTTTCTTTGAACACCATTTGTTTACCTATTTGGCCCGACCCAGGCCTCGGCCTACCCATTTGGCCCGACCCAAGGCCTCGCCTACCCATTTGGCCCGACCCGAGGCCTCGCCCTACCCATTTGGCCCGACCCGAGGCCTCAACCTACCCATTTGGCCCGAGGCCCGGCCCGCCCCGAGGCCTCAACCTACCCTTTGGCCCGACCCGAGGCCTCGCCTACCCATTTGGCCCGACCCGAGGCCTCGCCTACCCATTTGGCCCGACCCGAGGCCTCGCCTACCCATTTGGCCCGACCCAGGCCTCGCCTACCCATTTGGCCCGACCCCGAGGCCTCGCCTACCCATTTGGCCCGACCCGAGGCCTCACCCTACCCATTTGGCCCGACCCGAGGCCTCGGCCTACCCATTTGGCCCGACCCGAGGCCTCACCCTACCCATTTGGCCCGACCCGAGGCCTCGGCCTACCCATTTGGCCCGACCCCGAGGCCTCGGCCTACCCATTTGGCCCGACCCGAGGCCTCACCCTACCCATCCGGCCCGACCCAAGCCGCCACCCAACAACTTGGCCCGACCCGAGGCCTCCCTAACCATCGGCCCGACCAGGCGTAACCTAACAACTTGGCCCGACCCACGGCCGTATCACTTGATACCATACCCACTGATCAGCGTTTTATTTTATCCATCCATCCTGTACCTTTTGTTGATCGAGCTCACTGTTCGTGTTTTAGCATGATTAGGGTCCTTGACTTGATCTGTCGACCAACTTTGCCTAGACCTAGACCGTGACGTTTATCTCAACCAAACCAACCATTTGAGTCTTTGCCGAACACGCCTAAAGCGTTCTGTACCTTACATTATATACCCTGGAGCTACTTCCTATGCCTTGGATACGAGGATTATATCACCCTTGTTTGGATAAACTATCGACCTTTGCCTATACATTTTTGGTTTGCTCGCGAATCATGTACCCTAGTCGCACTATTGCATTTTGACATGTCGTCTGCTTGCCTTGGACCTCCCCCACCACCTTACCATCCTCTCTACTGACATGTACCCTTTATCGACCCTATCACTGATTTCCGTTCACTCAATCGTGATAGATTTGAGGGGATTACCTATATCCTTAACGGGAGAAACCACTTCATATTATTGTCATGTGACTTTACAACACAAGCTACGACAATAAGGGGCTAATGTAGACACCAAATTCGTGTCTTACGACCCCTTGTGACCCGCATCCCATTTCATGACCTAACCTCATTACCTAAACCTTACACAATTATTTATTAATTACCTTGTAATTGATAAATCCCCATCACCTCACCTGCCACCTCATTTTGCCACCTCATCATGACCTAGCCCTAATCCTAAACTAACCTAATTAAAACCTAAAACTTGGTCTACACCTACACCCATGACTAAGGACCCCTTTCTCGCACCTAAAACCGACCTTCTAGTCACTTGACCAAGCCCACAACTAATCTCTCGGGAGAAAAGCAGGGAAGGTGGGCTATTTTACTAAAAATAGCCTACTTTTTCCTTACCGATGCCGGTTCCTACTCGACCGCCGTCGGTTACGTAACCGCCATCGGTTCCCTGTAAATGGCCTCCCCAAACCAAAAACAAAGGATCGGAATTTCATTTTTGGATCAGAGAAAAGGATTCTTTGAATCAAAAAAGAAGAGCATCAGGAGCGATCGAGAAAACCGGATCTTTACTTGGTGAGCGAGAGACAAGTGAAGAGACGAGGAGAGTTAGCAGCGAGGGAGAGCAAGCCCGGGGCTGCTGGATTTGGATACGAGCCTGTGATACTCAGCTGATTTGATCTGTTGTGTGCCAGACCATCCTACCTCAGTTCTGCCTTTGCCATCAGAGCTCTTGGACCTGCATCTCCGTGAATAATCGGTAAGTTACATCTTGCATGTGTCCTCTTTAATAACATTTCTTGACTTTTTGAATCATAAGTCCCCACAAATCCATTCTTGGATCCACTACCCAAATGTGTCATTGCATCTAGCTTGTCATTCATCTACCTCTCATCACCCTATTTCCTAATATCACCTATATCTGACCCTACAAATAACACAACTACCAAATAACACCACCACCCCACAAAACAACTAACCTTGGATCTAGACTCTCTGATCGATATCGGTCATCATTAACCGCCATCGGTTATCGTAACCAAAGCATCGGTTATACGACTATAACCAATAACTTGACCTTTCCCCTACCCGGTTCAACAAAGCAATTTAATTGATATCTTATAGTCTTTTGTGTTAATTCATATTAGCGAGAGGCTGACCACCTTGAAAGGAAGTTTTATATTTCACTGGGCCCAAGGCGGTTTCCTCATTTATTGTCTAATTAAAATCTCTCGACATTCTACGGGTATTCCTCCTAGCCCCAACCCTTATCTCTTTGAAACAGATTGACATCATCTTGCATCTAAGGCATAAGCCCAAAGTGATTCTCTAGGGTTATACCATCTTGTCTCGCCTGTGATCACTTGAAAGTTTGGTGGGTATACTAAGCCTTGTTATCCCCAAACCAACGACCTCTTACATTCTCTCTTTGCCTTCATAGTGGTGACACTGGTCCTCTTCTACCAACATTGGTTACACTGACCGACACGGCTACCGTCGACCGACATCGGTTACGGTGATATCGATATCGGTTACTATGTTTCATGATTCTAACAAACCAAAGAACCTACCAATTCCAACATTTTGTTATTGTTTCTATTCCTGATTGACTAATTCCCTGTTGTATCCTCTTGTCCATGGTTGTTATCACTGGAAACAAGCCACAACCATGGTTTTACATGCTTGTTCCATGTCTTTTCCTGAGTCACCCCCTTTGCATCCTATGGGGAATCCTACGGACACTAGTGCTTTTCCCAAGATCCCTGTAGGAGATCTGGACTTTGCCAAATTTTTGGATGCTAATCCTAGTGCCGTACAGTATTATTTGTCTCATACCCCTAACCATACACCCGATGGTCAGCTCCTCTTTGGTATGCCTATTAGTATAGCCACTCACTTAGCCCCTTCCCCACCTAATAACTCCACCCCATCATCTTCATCCTTAGCCCCATCTCCTAGCTCAGTGGCTTTGGTGGTTCATACTACACCAATTGGCCTTCCTTTGGTTAATCTGGGGCCCCACATATCACTACCGTCCACTACCCCTACCTCATCTCTCCTGCAGATTGCCTCTTTCATAACTCACTCTCTACCATCTATCCACACGAGCTTTCCCTCTCAGGCTCCGCCCACCTTTTCATTTCCGCAGACTCATCCGGTGGCCTCAACATCTTATATAGGACACCCTTATTCGGCTGCCCCAACACATTCATCACCATTACCTTATCAACATTCAACCCCACCATTGTCTAGTAGTGGCTCTTGGCCCAATCCTCCTCCGTTTATGATGATAGCACCATCATCTGACCCAACCAATGATTTAATCAAACAGATGATGGACAAGATGCAAAATCTTGAGGCTTCTGTTTCAGGAAGCTGTAACACCCTGACATATGAGCAAGTTTGTCAAGAGCCTATTCATCCTTCTGTCCCCCTTCATACATATCCTCCTCAATGGGAATTACCGAAATTTACTCGCTTTAGTAGTAAGGAGGACCCTCAACAACACTTGTGATCATTTAGACATGCCTGCTATCTGATTGCTCATGATGATGCCTTACTACTCCGTACCTTCCCCATGTCCTTATCAAGACCTACCTTGGAGTGGTACAGTGCTTTAGCCCAGCACTCAATCTTCTCCTTTAACTAGTTAGCCCAATCTTTCTTGGATCACTTCTCCATCAATATTGCCAAAAAGTATCCATTACCGACCTCTATGCCATCCGACAATTTGAAGATGAGCCTATCGCAGATTTCATTGGACGATGGCGGGGCCTCATCAACCAACTTACTTATGCCTTACCTCAGGCCGAGCTCATCAAACTCTTTACGCAGCTGCTACGCTAAACACATTTCTCCCACCCTCCAAATTCAAACTTTTCGCACCTTTGATGAGGCCTTTACTATGGCTCGGAAACTAGAGATTCAAGCCTTAGAGGAGGAGAAATTGAAGTTGTGCAAAAAAACTCAAATTCTCGAACCCAAGAATCCACCAACAAACCAACACCACCAACTCTCACACATCGGCCAAATCCACACTATAAGTATAAAGCTTCGAAATCAAAAGGATCTGTATCACACACGGTGACGGTAAAACATAGTGCAGAAATGGTTAATGTAGGGGATATAACCCTCGATAATCCTAATGCCCCTACTAATCAAAATTTAAAAATCTTCAACAAACCATTTCCAAACCATTCATCTAACAGTAACACAAACCAAGAAACCTCAGCCGAGGAGAAGAGTGTGCATGAGATCCATGTGGTTTTCAACTCCCAACCAAGGGCTTCCATCAAGGAAATTCTAAATCGAGCCTCTTCACCCAACACGGGGTCCTCGCCCCCTTCTCCTTCATCAGGAAAAGAGGACAACCCCACTATTCCTTTACCCATAAAGGAATCAACGCCCAGAGTTCTCTTCTCATAGAAGAGCCTTCTTACACCACATCCCTGCAAGACTGTGAGCGGATGTTATCCAACCTATCTATTTCCCAAACATCTCCTTCCACCACTCTTGCTGCAAAAGAGGAAGGATCACCACTTTTTCTATCGTCCTTAGAGGAGAAACCCCTCGAGCCTACATCACCAAACTCCTTAACCATGACGGATCCTCTAGAACATGCCCTCCTCCCTATCAGTTCTTCATCACCTAAATCTTTCTAGCGACCGGTTGACCTCTTAACACCCATTAATACAGCACCTCATTCGCCCCCTATATCACACCCATAGTGGACCGGAATCATAGCCCACTTCTATTCCATACCAAAATTCCCGTCCACATGTGAAGATTGTCATCCCCTAGAAGATAGACGAGTCTTATGGGAATGTTTGAGTACACCATGCTCTACTCAAATGTAGATGACTAATCCAGACACCTCTACCATATGCCCGAAGTTTTTACAAAAGCTCAAAATGCCTATGTCCTCACCTTCACCCCCCTCATCTCTATCGAATACCTCATCCACCTCTATCAACCTAACCAAACCTTCCCCTACGCTTGGGACTTCACCAATACCCAACCTGACACACCCACCTAAACGGTTAGATTTATCCAAAAATAAAGCCGTCAATCCACCTAGGAGACAGACCCAATCTCCTTGAGTCCAATCTATGCCTCTGCCACAACTAAAACCCTCACCCCCGATCACACTGGTACAACAGGCATGGTTTCAACCCTCGCTGTCACACCTACCTTCTATATTGGGGCCTCACCCCTCCACCTTGCCTCAATACACCATGCCTCCCACGTCTTCTTTAACATGACCTGCACCTTCTGCACCCATACAGAAATCCATGGGTGTCTCAACACCGTCGCCCCAAGTATCCTACCTACCTACCAACCCTAAGAAAACTCGATCATTGAAGGACTTGTTTGTTGTCGCTCCTCTTTCCCTGTGGTTGTTTCCTGCCACCACGTCATCTATGGCCTCATCATCTAACCAGCTAAACATGACTTCTACGCAGAAGAAGCCACGCCTAGTTAAACCCAATCATCAAAATCCCTTGCCTAAACCACCACCCGTACGAACCACTCATACCCAACCATTACCAAAACAATCAATAATCTCACCCACTCAATCAATAGCCTCATCTTCATCTGAATTTGACCCGCTCAAAGGATCTTACGCCAAGATCCTTGCTATGTTGGTAGGGGATACGACCATTTCCCTACCCCCACTCAGACCCTATGATCCATCTAAACCTTGACCTATAGGTTATGATGAATCTAAAATATGTGCCTACCACCACACACCAGGACACAATGTAGAAGGATGTAAAGCTTTGAAAGCCATCTTTCACCCAATTTGCGCCTATCTCGGATAGAAAATCTAAGAAAGACAACTTACGGAGGAAAAGCCCTTAGCTTCGATCCCTTCTCCTATACCACCTGTCCCCGCCTTGCCAAAATCTATCATCATTACAACCCCACCTCTCGAGAATAATGACTTATCCCTACCATCTTCCTCATCTCGTATTCACGAGATCAACATGATTAGCATTGCTACTCGAGGTCAGAAAAACAATGGAAAATCTAAAGAGAGCACACCTGCGGCCTCTCTTTCTCCTTCCACAATCCGATTGCACCACCACATAAAGTGGTTATTCATGTGGACTGCTATCCAGGTCTCGATGGAGTTGCCCCTCACACCATGATCAAACAAATTCACCAATCTCCTATAAAAATGAAACTCTATGATCTCATTCAAACATCTCGAATCTCATCGCAAGCTCTAATTAAGAGTCTCCAAGGGATAGAGGTCCTACCTAACAAAACCCTACCGGTAACCTCCATCTTAACACCCAACCATGTCGCTTCTCTCACCAAACAACCTACCTCCACAACCACCTTTCGTCCCTATACAAAGTTAAGCTCTCTCATCAATTTTTCCAAAGAAGAAATTTTTGTCTTTGGTGCGAAGATCCAAACCCCACTCTTTTCATCTCGGCTTACGTCCGGGACATTTGGGTATGTCATGTTATGATCGATGGGGGTGCTAGCCTAAACATCGTATCTTCCAAAGCCTTCCAACAGATGAATATCCCTCCTAGCTACATGTGTGCCAACCCCACCATGTTGCATTCATTCAACAATGCTATTACTTCTACCCTAGGCACCGTGATCCTTAACATTCATGTAAGGCCATGTACCTTGCCGGAAATATTCTATGTCCTTGAGGGAGAGTTCCAATACAACATGTTGTTAGGTCGCCCTTGGATCCAGGCTATGGGATGCATTCCCTCCACCTTACATAGATGCATAAAATTCGAGTATGAGGGGAAGTCATACACCGTCACAACTGACACTTCCCCCTTCAAAACTTGCAATATGTTATACCGCCCTAATGATGTGCTTGTACCAGTCAAGGCACCCATTGATCCAACCCAACCATCTACTTCAACCACACCTCAACCATCCACCTTAGCTGCACCCACACCTTCGACCAATGAAACCACCAACGTGAATACCTCTTCCTTTCCGCGGACAACATCCCAACCTTGGATCCCTTGGTAGGTGTTTTTCAACACCTTACACTGGGGGAGTACCACCTATACAATGTTAGCACCTTCCATACCCCACAAGAGTATGGACAGTTACATGCACATCCTACCTACGACTGTCGTGTGGGGGAGGTGATCTCCTACGGACCACCTAATTGCCGCACCAACCTAACGTATGGGGGTGTCAACGCATCCTCTATCACCCCTGAACCTCCCCTTGGTGTGGTTCCCTTCCAATCTGATTTTCAATATCTAACCAACCATCGTTTCGCCCTCACCTTCCTGACTCATTGTGCTTGGAAAGGTTTTGGTTTCGGTCTTTATGAATAAGGCCGACATACGATCATTCCCATGACTACACGCAAACACAAAGATCGTAGTGGTCTTGGATTTTCTAAACCACCTACACTAAAGAAACCTCATGTCAATTGTATCCAGGAAGATGACAAAGTCACCCCTTCCGAACCATCAATGCCCATTTTGCCATCTTCACCCACTGGAGTCGATAGACCCAAAATCTATCCCTCCTAACTTTTTTTTTTTCATGAATGCTATCTTCCTAGGTCCTCTCACTTATCAACGTGATGGTGAAGACCCATCTTCTCTCCCCCTTTTGTATCTAGACATGATCGAAGAAGACTCACCTTCGATTAATGTTGTGGAGTGCCAGGATGACAACTCCATCCTCACCTACCTTGGTGCGGACGAATCTTATATTCAACACGTCTTACCATCTCGAAACCCAAACCATGTTGAATTAGTCGACTATAGAGATCAACATCCACACAGAGGACGATCCTCACATTGTAAAGATCGACAATCTCTTGATGCATCGAGAAAATGCCACTTTCACTACCTTCCTCCATGCCCACAATCAAGGTTTCACTTGGTCCTATGCCGACATGCCAGGAATCGATCCTAACATTGCTGCCCATACCATCCAACAATTCCATGAGAATTTGTGGTGGAAAATTTAGTGGCCTTACCGTTGCCAAGCGGATCCTTCGCCTAGGATATTATTGGCCTACTCTTAATAAAGAATGTTGTGAATATGTTAAGTGTTGTGTTATGTGTCAATAGCATGCCAACCTTCAACATACTCCCAGCCACCCGCTACAGGTCGCAAGAGATCTCTGGCCTTTCTCACAATGGGGTTTAGACCTTATTGGTGATATTCACCTACCTTCTTTGCAACGTCACCGTTGGATCATCACGGCAACCGAATATTACACTAAATGGGTGGAGGCCATTCCACTCATTTCAACCAAAAAATAAAATCGTTGAGTTCATCAATCATCACATTATCTGTTGTTTTGGTGTTCCTCATCGCCTGATAACCGATAATGGCAAATCTTTCAAAAATAAGTTGTTACAAGCCCTTTGTGACAACTTTGGTATCAAACTTAGCTTCTCATCACCCTACTATCCACAAGCAAATGGTCAAGCTGAATCTTCTAACAAAACCTTAACCAAAATTCTCATGAAAGTCGTTAACGATTCTAGTAAAAACTGGCATGATCACATCCCCTTTGCCCTTTGGGCTTATCATACCAGCATTCGTACTTCCACTAATGCCACACCATTCTCTTTGGTGTATGGTACTAAGGCTGTCTTTCCTCTCGAAATACAAATCCCTTCCCTCAGAATATCTCTCTAGGATATTCTCACCAATGATGACTTCCACCAAGAGCGGTTAGCCCAATTGGAGCTTCTTGACGAGCGTCATCTTACAGCTCTTGACCACCTTCAAATTTATCAAAAGCGCATCAAGCATGCTTATGATAAGTGAATTCATGAGCGTACCTTTAAGATTGGTGATCTTGTCCTCAAAGAGAATCAACATGTCACCAAACTAGAAAAGAGCAAATGTGGAAAATTTGCTCCTAATTGGATTGGGCCTTACATTATCACTCACACTTACAGGATCGTACTTATAATTTAACTTCACTTAATGGTAAACATGAGCCGAACCCCTTAATGTCTTGCATCTCGACCATTCTCTTTGTTGAATTTAGTGTTACATCACTTCTTATCTACCTTGTGCTCGTCCCTTGAGCTCATTTACCACCTCGTACACCTTGTTTCGTGCATCTCAAAGTAGAATCAAACTCACGTGGTTTGATCATCACCTCCTATTAAAGATGCCTTCCCCTTTTAGTCGATCCATGACTTAAAAGTATCAAAATAACAAGTTCTCAATTATACAATTTTGGGATATTCTTGAGTCAAACTTCCTACAAAACTAGATGCTTCATGCCAAACTGACATCTAGACCTCTAACCTATAAACTAGACTACTCCCTCAAAGGAAAGCTATGTGCATAGCCACATCTGCTACTATAAGTAGACTGCTCCCTTGAAGGACAGCTATAAAAATTCAGCCTCTATCAGAAGCTTCTTGCATTGATCAGCTTCGTGAAGACCTCAAGAACAACAAAATGCATATCCCATATAGACTTCCCGCATCGATCAGTCTATATCCAAAAAAATAAAAGTAGTATTCAAAAGCACTTTTGAGTCATGGACTTGTCTATTTAGGTTTGGTTCTCTTTCGTCAGAATAATCACCTTATAACAAGTTCTTTGTGCCCTAGCTATACCATCCACCTCACCTCACCATTCTTCAAAACAACAAAACTCAAGGGACGTGACGTATATCGATATATTGTGATTATACAACTCTTTTCACCTATCGAATTCTCACCTATGCAAGGTACCTAGGGATTCAAGCTCATCCTACGATAATACGTGGTTTGTTTAGCTCTTTCCAACTATGGGACACTTTTGCCTCTTTTACGAATCTAGGATTATGTGTTGACCTTAATTAGGACATGGTTTCCTATGCTTGGGTAAGCTAACCCTCACTTCACCTATACCCACACCAACACCAACAACATTACCCTACCAACATCAAACTTTTACCAACCAACAAATTACCTAACCACAACCAAATTGCCTGAATTCACCTCTCCCTAGTCCTAAGGGAGAACTACATCGGTCTGAGGCCCCTCCTTGCTTTGTGCAATGGGCTATGTAGGTAGCACTTAGGAGACATGGGGTCTCCCAAGGTTAGCTCGACCATCCCCTACCATAACCTATCATGTGTTGTGTTTTCCTTAAAAATATAAATATTTTCATGTATTTATATTGATAACACTCACCAATCGGCCCGACCCAAGGCCACAACCAACCAATCGGCCCGACCCAAGGCTACAACCAACCAATCGGCCCGACCCAAGGCCACAACCAACCAATCGGCCCAACCCAAGGCGACCAACCAATCAGCCGGCCCAAGGCGCAACCAACCAATCAGCCCGACCAAGGCCATAACCAACCAATCGGCCCGAGCCACGGCCGTACCCAACCAATCGGCCGACCCTGACCACACCCAACCAATTGGCCCGACCCAAGACTGCACCAATTAAGTACCTCGACCGAGGCCCACAAATTACGATTCTATCCACCCATCATGTAGCTGTTTGTTCAATCGAGCTCACCTGTTTGTGTTTTAGCATGACTAGGATACTTGAATTGATCACCGACCAGATTTTCCTTGGACCGAGACCGTGACGTTTATCTCAACCAAACCAACCATTTGGTAGTGCCAAACATATACCTTACCCGTTATACCCCCTGGAGCTACTTCATATGCCTTGGATACCTGGATTATATCAACCTTGTTTGGATAAACTATCGACCTTTACTTATGAATTGCTTGTTTGCTCTTTAAATCGTGTACTGGTCACACTACTACATTTCAACGTGCGTCTGCTTCCTTGAACTTACCCCACCATCTTACCATCATCTCATCATCATTCACCCTTTATCAACCCTATCCTTGATTTCACGTCGCCTCAATCTGTGATAGATTTGAGGGGATTACCTATACCCTTAACTGGGGCAACCACTTCTTATTATTGTCAATGCAGCTTTACAAGACAAGCTACACGACAACAAGGGGAAAATGTAGACACCAAATTTGGGTCTTATGATGCCCTATGCCCCACATCTCGTCTCGCAACCTAACCCTACCTCACCACCTAAACTTTACACACTTAATTATTTATTAATTACCTTATAATTAATAAATCCACATCTCTAACCCTACCACCTCACCTCGCCACCTCACCATGACCTAGCCCTAACCCTAAACTAACCTAATTAAGACCTATAACTTGGTCCACACCCACACCCATGACTCATCACCCCTCACCCACACCAAAACGAACCTAATAATGACTTGACCAAGCCCACAACTGACCCCTCAGGAGAAAAGGAGGGAAAGTTGGCTATTTTACCAAAAATAACCAACTTTGACTTAACCGACATCAGTTCCTACGCGACCGGCATCGGTTAGGTAACCGCCATCGGTTCCCTATAAATGACCTCCCCCAACCATAACAAAGGGATCCGAATTCACTTTGTAAGAGAGGGACAAGTGAGAGAGAGAGAAGAGGTTGCAGAGAGGAGTATTGAGCCCAAGATTGTAACTGAGCAAATAGATCATGGTCACACTCATCCAAACATTGGGAGAGTCGGAGGATAGCTTCATTAGCTCACTTCCAATTGTCGGATCATCCCAACTGAGCCTTGCCTTTGCCACTACATTCCTTGGACCTGCATCCGCATCAGAAACTAGTAAGTAGTCTCTTTTATTACCTTGTATGCTTCTAGACACTACTTTGTGAACTTTTGATTCATAGTGATTATAAGCTCACTCCTGGATCTACCACTGGCAAAGCACCCGCAACTAACCTTCATTCATCCAACTCTATATTGCCCCAAAGACAGCTTTCTCACTCTTTGAGTCTTCTCTATCACCCTAGTACTCCCCTTAACCATCTACCAACCTTCTAAACCCCGTAATCACCTTACAACCAACCTCTATTTAAAAGCCCCTAAATCACTGCCCCTACCGATATCGGTTATCCCCTACCGGTACCGGTTTTATAACCGTGGTCAGTTATCCAGTGACCAGCATCGGTCACTATGACTTATACCAAAAACCAACCTTTCACCTATTTACCTCCAAACAATCTCATATCCAGCCTTGTCTATCCCTGTAACTTGATCTGAACGTATCAATAACAGTGACCAAACAAACAACATGATATTTTATTATTGGTAGTTTAGTCTCTATTGCTTTTAGTAATGAGGTACCTAAATCATGATTTCGCAATAGCTTCTTTATTATCATTTGCATTAATTTGTATTAAAAGGGAACTGACCACCTTCGAAAGGAAGTCTAATATTTCTTGGGCCCAAGGCAGTTCCCTCACTTATTGTTTAACGAAAATCTGGTGGTCTTGCATTCTTATTTATAGGTAGTCCTTCCCAGACAAAAAGGAGCTCTTCACAATCGGTCTGATCTCTCTACGGTACACGCACACCTTCCCAACACTCAATAGGTATTCCTCCTAGCCCTAACCCTTATCTGTTTCTCAAGAGAATGAAAAGATAGAAATAACTCTATTCTGGAACAAAATTCTATGTGAAACAACCTCCAAATGCATAGAGGATGAAATCCTTGGAGAAATCTAGGTTAATGAGAGTTGGGGCTTGTGAGATGGCTTCTTTGATTGCTCCAAAACTTTCTTTTCCTTCTTATCCATTTGAAAGCTATGCTTTTCTTTAACATCTTGGTGATAGGCTTGACTAAGGCTGCAAAATTTGGGACAAACTCCGAAAAAATTTATTCTTCCCAAGAAACTTTGAAGGGTCTTCTTGTGGCTTGGAAATGGTAGTGCTCTTATGGCTTCAACTCTTTCGGATCAATTGCTAATCCTTCTTTGGAGATAATGTGGCCAAGGAGCTTTCCTTCATGGGCTAGGAAAATACATTTTTAGGATTCAAGTATACCCCAAATCTTCTGCACCTTTGAAACACTTGTCTCAAATGAAAGAGATGGTCTGCTACATTTTTTGGAAAAATAATGATATCGTCAAGATATATCAGCACCACATTGTTAATAAAAACCTTGAACTCCATGTTCATTGCCCTTTGGAAAGTAGCTCCAGCGTTGGACAGCCCAAATGGCATTTTCCTATATGCATAAGTTTCCCATTTGGTTGTAAAGGTTGTCTTGAACTGATCCTCTTCTTTCACCATAATTTGGTTGTACCCTGAATAGCCATCAAGTAATGAAAACCTCTCAGATTCGGAAACAACTTGTAAAATCTGCTCCATAGAAGGAAGTGGATAATGATCCATGAGAGATGCTCTATTCAAATCTCTGAAGTCAACACACAATCTGATTTCTCCACTCTTTTTCTAATTGGAACCAAGTTGGCCACCAAACTAGAATGCTTGATAGGGAATATGATACTTGACTCTATCAACTTATTCAATTCTTTTCTCATGAGAGGGTCCATGTGTGGATTGGTGGCCTTTTTTTTTTCTCGATGGGTTTAGCACTCGTGTCCAATTCAATAGTGTGTTGAGCTAACTCGGGATTGAAACCTTTAAAATCTTCATAGCTCCAAGAAAACAACATAAGGGAATTCTTGACAAAGCTATATGAACTCATACCTTTCTTGCTCAGTTGTCACTTTACCAACTTGGAGTGATTTTCCTTCTTCCACCAAGATGAACACTAAATCTTCTCCCTTGACTTGGACGTTTGCTTTCTCCTTCCTAAATTGATCATTAGGACTGAAAATGGACTCCAAAGTAATAAGTCCCTTGAGTAGTTTGTTGGTTCTTAGCTGTACCACTTGATCACCATATTGTTGTTCTAACTTTTCTTGATTTTTAGCTGAGAACTTAGCCTCTTCTTGTAAGAAATGCATGATTTATTGATCACTTTCAAACACTTACCAACTTGCATTGTTGTCTGGCACCAAAGGCCTCACAATCACGTGGATTTTTGGCTATACCTTGTCTTTTTGGATGCTTTCAACAACATCAAAGGCTTCTCCAACCTGCTGCAAGCTGTCAAGCAGCCACTTGGTTCTCTTTTCTAGGAATGGATTTGATGCCAAAGCCCTCAAAATCTTCAATGAGGTCCCACACCCTGTTTTTGTAGCACTTGAGAAGATCATTCTTGATAGCATGTTGCCCCTTAACTTGGTTGACAATCAACTCACTATCACCAAAGACTTGCAAGTTCTTTATTCCTCTCTTGATTGACCAATGCAATCCTTGTATCAAAGATTCATATTCAGCAGTGTTATTAGAGCATGCAAAATGAAATCTAAAAGCTGAATAATAATTAAATCCTTGAGGTGAAACAAGCATAGATCCCCCTCCTGCACCTTATCTACTTCTTGATCCATAAAAAAAACGCCATACCTCATTGCCATCCTTGTGGTCCGGTTTGGTGATGCTAGGAATAGGCTGATTTTCTTCGTGCATGCAATAGAATCCTAGCTCATATTCTTCTATTTCTTAATAAGGATCAAAAGCTTGTACCTTGCTTGCCCATTCATCAAGATTTGAATCGGGATGCTTCTAACCTTGGTGTCAGCTTCATCAGTGCTTGGATAATCCTCTTAATCAAATTTGAACAATTGGTATTGATTTGGCTTGGACTGTGAGGCTCAATGTGAAAGTTTACAATAGGCTCAAATCTGATTTTGGCTTTAGTTACATATCTTGTTCGAACAACATGTGTGACCAATCGGTAGATAAATAAACTCTAATCTTAGCTGTGAAATCCCTTGACAAACATAGGGCAAAGAGTGGTAGAAGATCTATTACTGAGACATCTTGTAAAACAACAACGTTGGGGCATGCATGCAAAGTAAGATTCAAATTTCTAATCACTCCTACTATTTTTACTACTGTCCCATCCAATTGCACTACCCCTTTGGATATGAATTCATATTGAAGCCCCAACTGATCAGCTATTTGCTTGGGCATTATTGAACTACTTGCCCTGGAATCAATCATGTAGTTGTGTACTAAATGGTTTCCAATGATCAATGAAACATAGAATGGAGGGGGCTTCAGAATTTTACCTTGCTATCCTCCATGTTTCCCCTAAGGCTAGGTGGCATTTTTGAGTACCTTCTCTTGCATTTGGACTTGCTGATTTGAAGTTGACTAGTCCTTCATGGTAGCTTGTAGCAAATCTCTTTGGCCTGGGATGGATAGTGATTCCCACATTGATATGTTTACATTTGTCTTCTTCATCTGATCAATGATGTTGAATGGAGATGAAGCATCTCTCTACTGTCCCTTGGCCTACACATTCATTCCTTGCACATGGGCAGCAACAACTAGCATTTGAGTTGGCCTAGGAGTTGTTTTAGGCAGTCCTTGCATGTTTGGAACTGCATTTTGTTTTCCAATAATTTGTGGAGTGGTAGAAGGTTGTGAATTACTTGGAGCCAGTGGCTATTCTTCACCCAAATTTCTCCTTTTTGACCTTGTGTTGGCTGCAACACTTTGGGATATTGTTTGATTCATGCCATAAAAATCTTCTACCTGCCATTTTACAAGTGTGGTATCATTTGGAGCTGATTGTTGCTGGAATGTTTCTTGTTTTTGGTTATTTCCTTGACTCCCTTCACCCTCCACACCAAAGTAGTTGTCACCATTAATGCTTGATTTAAGGCACCGTTGAAGCACATAGATCTGGTTGTGAGGTTCATTACATGGGAAACACCAATCATACTCTTGAGCTATGTTATTTTACACGGCACTATTTCTTTAGAGGAGATGTAGCATTGGGCTTATAGGGCTGAAATGGTCTGTTGGCAGGAGGTCTTGCTTGGTTTAAATTTGCAACTAGATTGGGTAGTCTTTGAGGCTGGTATGGCTGCTTGTTAGGCTAAGCTTGAGGCTGGAAAGGTGGTCTAAAACCTTGGGCTTGCTGCCTCTTGAGTGTAACCAGCTCATTACCTAAATTTTGCAATTGCTTCATGACTTCTTGAAGTTCATTTGAGGCACTAGAAGATGAAGTAGAAGCTTCACTTGAATTCTAATTTCTAGGAGTGGGAATAGGAGCTAAAATAGGCACTTGACTAGTGCTTGGACCCTCTAAACTTGGATACAATGGCATTGGAGGCCTAGGAGCTAGCTTGCCAGCCTGAATCAAACAATTTTCAGCTCTAATGGCAATGCTATAAGCAGCAGGGATAGTTGTGCCTCCCATGGATTGAATTAACATAGAAATATCAGAATTTAAAGCTTTAAGGTAATATAGAAAAGCACCTTCTGCTGTTGGCCTTACTGCCATTGGAATTCTCTCCCAAGTCCTTTGAAACCTGAAGTTGAAGTCAGTTAGCTGCTCATTGGGAGCTCTCTTGATGGTTGTCAATTGTTCCAAAAGGGACAAGTTATCTCCCTTTTCTCCAAACTACTCATGGAGGGCTATACATAGCTGGTTCCAATTTTGGATAGAACACGAGACAAGACTCTGAACCATAGCAAATCTTTCCCTTTGAATGAAGATGCCAAAGCAATTTGACAATGAACTTACATCTCATTAATCTCATGGATTGCACAAATATTAGCAATATCCTTGACATGATCACCTGGAGTGGTCTAATTCTCTCCAGTAAAGTATGGAATGTTCTTTAATGCCGTAACTAGTATTGGTTTTTGTGCATTAAGAGCAAGTGGGCTGCTGCTAGTGAAATTGACATAGGGGTTGTGTTGTGCCATTCTGATTGGCCTTAGAACCCTTGTTGATTGAATGAAAGGCCTACCAGGTGGAGGAGTTGATAGAGTTCTATTTGGTGGAGATGGAGACCTTTGAATTCTCCTTCCTCTTTGCCTTCTTCTTGGAGATAATTGCAAATACTCAAATAACACCTCTTCTTCTCCAACTCTTGACCTTATGGTGATTCTTCTCATGAGTTTTCAGGTCTGCACTGCTAAAACCAGCTAATTCTTCTTCCTTGGAGTTGCCAGATGTGTAATTTAGGGCTCTTTTAAGCAAGAAACTTGCAACAAATGCACATCAATTTGTTGCAATGAAGATGATGACCTCTCGAGGTCCCTTTGGGTGTGCCAAAAGCTGTTGTTGTGAATCAGCCAGCATCCCCGGATGTTGATCAGATTTCTAGTTTGACATTTTGGACATCCAGTGTGATTGCACAACATTGAATATTTTCCCCAAGTGTGGGACTTGTAAAATGGAAAAGAATCTCCAGAGTAGAGGTTGGTTCCTCAACTCCTCTTATTAGGTATATGCATGAAATTTGTAGAGGTTTTAAACTCAAAATCTTACTCTAAATTCCAAGGGGACAGAGATAGAGAATGCAAAAGAACTAAAACTAATGCTAATAAGGTGATGCACCAAAGGAGTGGTGAGCATTTTTACTTCTGCAGATTGACACAAATTATAGAAATGCAACAAAACATCATACACAAACTGATAAAATGTAATGAAGGATCATGGGTAAATCAAACAACACAAGAAGAGGACTGAAACTCATTCACAGAGCTTGCATTGTCATTTTCCAATATCAAAATACATGCATTACATCAACAGAAAGGTAAAAAATATGTTGCAGCCTTGAAAGAGGTCTAGTGTTCCACAAAATCACTTTCTAGGGTGGAAGAGGGAGCCTGCAAAACATAAAAATGTCCAACCCCTCAAAAATGAGCCAAAACTGGCTTTTACAATGTAAAAACGAGCCCAGGAGAGAGAAACATGGAAAAAACGTGAGAGGAGCTTCAACCACCAACCAAAATGCAATAAAACAACATGGGCATCCTTACTGGTCCATTCCCTAACATTTTTCACCATGTTGGGAGAGAATGCGAGCCATTCTTCATTAAAAATGGTGGTTGAAACGTCATTTTTGTTGATTACCATGTGCCAGAGGCGTTTTCAATTTTCTCTCTCCAAAATCCATCAAAACACAATTTATCCTGGAATCATGTAGATAATTTCACCAGATTTTTGTTGATATAAAGAACATGAAAAACTCGAGCTCTGGATCGAAAGTTATGGTCGTTTGAAAATTTAGGGCAAAATAGGGCCAAAATGGGTTGGCGGGCCAAAAATTTGAAATTTCCCACTTTTTTACATTTGGGAAAATTTCCCAAAAATCTCCGCATCCCACTACTCCTGGTGCCACGTGGCACATTCTGATTGGACGTGGGCCTTCTACGCTTCATTTTCCACCGTTTTGGCCATTGGAAAATTTTCCAAAAATCTCTCGCCGAGCCGATGACCTGAGGACACGTGGCAAGATGTGATTCACCGCGGGCATCTTCTCTTAAATTTTCTGTCACTATTGACCATTTTTCTGACTTGGACACATGGAAAAATCCCATTGGATGCGGGCTTTCTCTGCCATTTTTCCCTGTGGGCCTGTCTTGCATTTTTGCCGCCACATGGACACGTGGCGTGATTTGATTGGCTCGGGCTTTGGCGGGTGGATTTTTCTTTACCTTTTTCCCTTAAAATTGCTTTGGGAAAAAATCCCAACTCTTCCTATATTAAACATGAAAAATGATACGAAGCTTGATACAATAATAGTCATGCATGCATGGATCTATTACAATTATCCAGTCTCATGCACTTCATGAATCTCTAACCCTTTGACACCATTGTCTATCAACTAGGTGATTCATCTAATATATAGGGTGGGGAACTTGCCCTTCACCGCTAACTATGCCAAAAATAGGTCACATGCTAATAATAGCCACACGCCATTTACAATTATAGCCATACATGCAAGTATGTTATCTATAGATCACTTACAGTTAACTAGAGTGATGAATCTATTCTTGGATTACTTCCATGTAAGAGTGCTTCGATATGATCCTCGAAATCTAGACAAAGCGTGGTGCACAAGTCTCAGCATCGCTTTGTGTGTTCCACATGCCAGCCTCTAAAAATAGATGATCTACAAAATTGGCTAAGTCCCAAAAGTTTGTCTCGCACCTTCGTGTGCGACGCCTTCCTATTCCTTCGTGCATTCGATCCCATCCTATTTTTCCGCATGGACTCTATGTGTGAGTTCTGCTAAGTGTTTTATCTAACCAACATGACTTGTTTTGGATTTCAATCCCGAAGTGGACCAAGTCAATATGGGGTCGATAATTTTGGGAGCTCATTATGTGAGAGGTGGATGACTACGAACACATGTAGCTCACTTAAAGGAGGAGTGTGGCAATTACCAATACATGGAAAAGTACTCATTAATTAATGGTTGGTGTATTTCAAAGCTCACCCATCTAGTGTGTGCATAAACGAGAAACGTGGATAGCTCGATTAAGGCCAAGTGGAGATAGTTAAAAGCTTGACATATGAAGGTTGGTAAGGTAAATAAAGAATCTACTGGTAATGACTCGGCAACCAATGTAATGATAAGACTATCACGGGAGATGTGGAGTGGTTCTCTAAAGTGTGTCAAAGTGTTGACTAAACAAAATGTGAAGCTATCACTAACCACCCAAGTTAGCCACCCTCACATATAAGTTAAACCCATGGGTTCTGAAACACAGGAAGATGATCTTTGAAAATATATTGCAATATTATTTTTATTTAATGAAGATAAATTCAAATTATTTGAATTTAGGAAATCATTATGAGGAATTATCAAAGAGTTAATGGAGCAAAATTCCTCGATACCCTAAAAGGTGACTTTCTCTCAATAAACTATAACTTTCTCCCCAGTTGCCCATTTTTCACAAAATTATAGTCATTGGAACTAGGAGAAAGAGAAATATGCCATGGAGCCATGAGAATATGGATTTTCAGAAGTTTTGCATTCCAAAGTTTTAGGTTTTCTTCATTCCTTGAGTAGTGCCTCAGAAGGTGGAGGTGTAATAAATGGGCAAACATGGCCAACAATAGTGATTAATCGTTTCCTACATTCTAGCCTAGATTCTAGGGTTTCTTCCTTATTTCTCTCAAAAATCTAGAGTTTTCTATAAATGTAAAAGAGGTGCTTATTCCAAAAGGAGTTAGACATCTTAAGCAAGTGTGTGTTTTTACAAGCTTCCCTCTCTTCACAAGCTGAGATGTTGTGAATTTGTAGGCTCTCGAGCCTTTCTTCTCAAATTGTAATGGAAGCCTATGCCTCTTTCCTGATGTAATGATGTAGTTTTCAAGTTCTTGAAGTAATGGAAATTATGTTTTGTGATCAATTATATGTCCTTTCATGATTTTTCTTCTTCTATTTTCCTCTCTCATGTTTGCAGGTGAACTATGCAACCAAGGTTTCTTTTGCAAGTTTTGGAGGTCATTGTGCTTATCAAGGAGTGAAGTATTGTATGTAAATTGGGTTTGTAATGTATGTTTATTATTCCTTGTGATCATCTCTCTTCATTGGCAAGCTGAAATTTTGTCTAGCAAAAACCCTTTCTTGGTGCATCACCACTTCTAGCATAAGTTTTATTTTCTTGTAAATCTCTCTCCCTAATCCATTGAAATGTTAGCATAGACCTAGTTAGTCAATTTTATTGTCTTAGGAATAGTGTAGTTCTTAGTTTAGGAAGAGGAAGCCAACCTTATATGGAGGTTCACCTCAAGCCTAAGTCCTATAGCTTGAGAGGTGATCCCATGTTACCAAATCACATCGAATGTTGTGTTCACCTTTAGGCCATTCAGGGGGTGCAGTGATTTGGCAATAACAATACCAAATTACTCTTTCCTAGTTTTATGACAACTGTAAACTCAAACTCTTGAAAAAACAATACCCACCGACATATGCACCCTTGTAAAATGGGTATGTTTACTAAGTACTTCAATGCCATGTGGTCCGTGTAAAATATGGTGTTTCCAATGAGATACTACCTAAATTTGTGCAATGCATAGATCATTGATAATGCTTCACGCTCAGTAGTAGTATAGTTTTTTAACGTTGGTGTCAAATTCCTACTAGAAAAACAAAAGGGGTAGTCAATAAATATTTATTCAAGTTGTGCTAAGATTTCCCCAATATCCATCTCTAAAGCATCATCATGTACATGGAATGGCTTATCCTAAGAAAAAATCATAATATGGGTGTAGTGATAAGCTTATTCTTCAATGTATCAAACATCATCTACTACGCCTCTCCCGGTGAAATGGAATTTTGTTTTTAGTAATTCATGTAATGGCATGGCGATCTTAGCATACCCCTTGATAAATTTCTAGTAATACCCCGTATGCCCAAGGAATTTGTGCACTGTGCTCTTGCTAGCAGGTTCCCCCAATCCCATAATAACGACAAATTTGGTAGGATCCACCAAAAACCTTCCTTACATATGATATGCCCCAACAAAGTTCTAAATGGAGTAGTGAAGAGACATTTCTTAATGTTGAGGGATATCCTTAACTACCAAAATATTTCA
The DNA here is from genome assembly GCA_018340775.1 of Taxus wallichiana var. yunnanensis. Lineage (NCBI taxonomy): Eukaryota > Viridiplantae > Streptophyta > Pinopsida > Cupressales > Taxaceae > Taxus > Taxus wallichiana. The sequence goes on from JADAXU010000137.1 coordinate 2,220,342, forward strand.
AACATCAGCCTCAGATTGTCACAATGATCCCTTACTAATCCGTATACCATCCAATCATCAAGGTAGACTTGAAGAAACTTATGGATGAAGTCTTGAAATGCATGAACCACAATGCATGAAAACACAATAGGTGCATTCTTCAGTCCAAAAGGCATGACTGTGTAGGAAAATATTACCATTGTGTGGAAAAATTTATCTTTTATTGGTCCTCCTTTAAAATTCTAACTTGATGATACCTAGAGAATCCATCTGTGAAAGAATATATCTCGCACTTGGCTACTCCTTCCAAGATCTCCTTAGTGAAAGGAGTTGGGAAGGGATCAATGACACATACTGCATTCAAATATTTGTAATCAACGTAGATCCTTATCCTCCCATCATTTTTAATGCTAATTCCCATTGGGCTTATCCATTATGATTCCTTAACAACTTAAATGATACCTGAAGTGATCATCTTGTCTATCTCTTCCTTGAATTTGACATGAATATCTAGATTCATTCAATAAGTTCTCTTCGAATTGGGAACGTTCATTCTTTTAGCTTGATTTTTATTTCCCCCAAGGAGTGGAGAACTCCTTTCAGCTCATGGTACCCGCGTGGAAATAAGTCCTAAAACTCACGTAATAGATCAATGATCTTTGAAACCTCCTTTTCTAACCAATAGTCCCCAATAGTAGCCTCCTTAGGTTCCATTTTTGAGCCAATGTTAACCTTATTTGTTTTGAGTGGTTCATGGTAGGTGCACACTTTCTCATCAAAACTATCCATAACTTTATGTGTACCTTCAAGTATGGTTAACATCCAAATCTTCTATTTCTTCATCGTCGATCACATAGAACAATTTTCCTTTCTCTTTCTCCATGCATGCATGCTCAAGTTACATCTCCTCTGATTCTTCCTCATCAAAGTGTGCTTCTAAACCAGATTCACCCAATAATTCTAGTATTATATCCTCCACCATGACACTATCTCTCATCGTTAGGTGCTAAAAAACCTACAATGCCTCATCCATGGATGGCTTGGTGCTCCGATATTCAAAATCTTAGAGGTTAGTCGTCAACTCCTTCCAATTTCTTGTCTAACGGTGCATCTCTAAGTGAATGTACCATGTGTGTGTGTAGCCTTGTAAGGTGGAGTAAAACTTATACACCCATAAAGAAGGTGGCAAGGCTTCCGTGCCTTCCATCCAGGCCTTCTCACATGCTTGGACATGAAACAAGGTGTGTTCCTTCCCATGATAATCTTGTATTATAATAGGTGTATTGCTTCGAACAAACCTAACAAAGAACGTGATTCTCACCTTGCATCACTCTAGAAGGTAATCATGATGGGTCATTGTTGGTTGTAGAATTTGATATTTTGAAAACAAGCAACAGTTAGGGGACAACAGTCCCTCCTCTTTATGGGAGAGGTTCCCTTATTCAAATAAAAAAACCTTATTTACATTATAAACATATGTTAAATATTTTTAGTCAGAATTTTGGTATCTTTAGATGCATTTATCCATCATTTTTAAAATGAAATAAAATAGGAAAAGTCGACTGATATTCGAGAAACTAAGAAAAGAGAGGCACTTTTAGATATATAGATTGCACAATGATAACCTACTAATGCTCTGATAAAATAACAATATTTAGGCTATGCATATAAAACATAGGACATGCATGTATTAGACAAAAAGTTCCAAATACACTCATCAACTGAAAGACACAAAGTTCTTGCTTCAAATGCACATAGCCTTATATGAATTAGAAAAAGAACAAAAAGAGGAGAAGCATGAGAGGGAGAGAAATTTCTTTTGTATTGAGTATTTTGATGTTCCCTTTACATCTGGATACCAAAATCACCATCCCTTACAATGACAAGAAGAGATCTTTAAATAACCCAACAAACGGTTACAAAAGAGTCTTTTCAGTTTCCTTTCTTTTAATTCAAAGATTAGTATCTAATTAAATATTACAAACCCAACTTATCTCTTGTTTATACAACCAAAGAGATAAATCCACTTTAACTAGGTACTTTAAAATAAGAAAAGAAAGAAACTAGGAATTCAAGACACTGGTAGATGCACTAACAGTCTTCGTTGTCTTTAACACTTGATTTATGAATCGTTTCAACGCTTCAACTATATCCATTCCCGAGGAACTGTTGTATTGGTAGTGGCATGAGTCCAACTTCCCAAACACTTCTCCATGTATTTCTCAAATTCTAAATTTTCCAATAACTCAGACGCATACGTGATGGAAGTCTCAGTAGTGTACAAATTTCTTTCATTTTCTCCTTAGAGATAATGTCTTGTTTGAACAAATATTCTTTGAAAAATGTCTTGAACTAGGATTTAATTTCCTGAATGGAGAACTTATCACTTGAATTCTCCTTGAAGATTTGAGCAGTGAATATCTAGGAAGGAAGACATGACACAAGTTTTGAAAGCATCTCCCTTTTAGAACATGTTCCTAAGTTCCCCAATGGATTCCTCAAGAACCTTAATTTTCCAATCAATGTTGAAGACCCACTACAATGGATAGATTTTTCTTAACATTATCAAAAACATTATTAGCCAAAAGGCCCTATACATTTGTGCCACTCATCAGTTTGGGATCTTGAATGCACTCACTCCAACATTTCAACTCTTTGTCTAGACCACTGAGTGTTGTAGAGAATTTTAGTTGAATTTTGGTAATTTTATCACATGCCTTGAATGCTTCTTCAATAAAATTCAGGCCTATGATTATTAAATCATCAACCATAGCTTCCATTTCTTTACCATAAGTAACATGCTTATGGATGTCTTTAATGGCTTGAACTTCATCAGTGGACAAGATAGTAGGAGGTGGGATGGAAGCTAGGGGAGTGGGATCAAGAACCTTATCTTCTACCAATAAAGATTTGATGAAACTAGATAGAATTTGGTTCTTCTCCTCCAATTTCTCTTGTGTTTTCTTCCCCTTCTCAACTCTTTCAATTACCCTAGACATAGTCTCCCTCAAATTATGTACTTCACTTTCTGGGGTTGATTCTCCAAGGGGAATTCTAGTTAACTCTAGATCACCCATTGATAGGTCCTTTTCATCTTTATCAGACTTGGGTTTTGCAATTTCCATGAACTACTAACCTTGAGAGTCTGAGACCAACCTTGATGTGATTTTGGCCTTTTTATCCGGAGGGGGAGGAGTAGTACCTAGAAGAGTTGCCACTGCATCAAAATTGGGAACACAAACACTTGAAGTAGCCTTTCTCTTCTTACTTTCCAAGTAATGGTTATACCTAGGTGAATGAGGAGCTAGAAGTGGAAGGGCCAATGGGTCCAAGAGTAGAAGAACTCATAGCAATTAGAGTCTATACAATAGCCACCTCTAACATAGAGGTATCAGTTTGAGTAGCGTCAGGAGCTTCTTTGGCGAGATATTTCTCTGCACTCGAAACCATTTCCTTTGATTAATCCTCCATCATACTGCCTACTTCAGGTGTATTCTCTTCAATATTTTTTTGTTCTTTTCCATGACTATCATCATCATCAACCAGGTCTACAATTGTTTCCTTTGCTTTAGCTTTCCTAGGAGAGGATTCACTTTCTTGGATAACATCAGCCACCTTATCTTCTTTCTTGATTTTTCCTTTTTTAGTATACACTAGAGTTGAGGATTTCAGAGGAGAGGGAATAGATTGTTCAATTATCTCAGGAGATGACACAGGTATTTCCTTCTAAGGGGTAGGGGTATCATGTGAAGTAGACCTAGATTTCCTTTCCTTGAATCCATTCATCTTCCTATCAAACCAAATTCTATTTCTTACTAGGACTGGATTATTTAGCTCCTTTAGATCATATCTTTTCTTGACAAACTAATCAATGGTTTCAATAGGATAATGTTCAATTTATCTTTCATACTCAAGAGACTTTATCTCCTCATCATCATCTTCCAATCCTTTAGGGACATAAAATATACTAAAATCAATAATATGTTGTAGAGATAGCCTTCCATAGTATCTCCTCCTGGATTCATAATCATCGAAAAATCTTCCTAGTAGTCTTCAATCGGAAGATGTTGATAACCCATTCTCAAATTGTAGGAAATGAAATCCTTAATGTCAAAGCAAGTTGTGAGCTTATAGTAATGGAGAGTGAGAGGAGCAATTTTTCTATCCACATTATGGGCATCTAGGGCATTCCTATAGGTGTAATTACCCAGTGTGATTGGGAATTGAATACCTACAATCTTCTTGTCTCTACAAGTTCTATGTAACTTGTTTAATTGTCTATAGATTTCTACCAAGGCCATCTTATCACTACAATACATGGGAAGTTTCAGGGGTTGTCCTCAAATCCAGCCAATCTTATGTATGAAAACTTCCTGAATTGGGTGAAGAAACTGCCATAAACACTAATCAATTATTTTACCTCATCTGAAAATCTTTTAGTAATATCCCCTTCCATCAGCTTGACAATATACATAGTGAATGCATCATTCACCTCCTAAAGTGATGATTTTTGATCTTCAAGGTCAACTGTGGATGATACATATAAATGGGGGCATCCTTCTTGTCATCCACAGGGGATAAACCCAACCACTCTCTATAAGCTGCAATAGAGTACATTAGATAGGAGGTCATGTAGAAGGTTTGGGTTCTCTGAAAAATTGATAATTTCTCGGTCAAAGGCTATCAAAAATGATTCCTACCAGTTTAATTCTACTTACCCTCACATATGATATTGATGTAGGGGCACATCCAAAAGTGAAACTCATTAGTGGTGGGAATTCCTATTATCTTGGCCAACAAAGTGATGATGTCTGACAATTATTCATGGAAATCAACTCTAAACATTGTCTTAGGTATCCTTGAGGATCTTTTCTTAGGGTTCTTGAACCAAGACTTGATAATTATACTCTTGTATTTTTCACTATCTTGATAAAAAATAGTTTGGTCCTAATCCTTAGTGAGATTGTTTGAATTTTCAACCACATGAATTATGAGGGTAGTGCGAATGTAATCTTCATCAAGTCGTGCCACCACCTGACCTTGAGGATCAATGATATCTTTTGTATCAGGATCAAAACAAGAGCTACAAGAAAGAATTGTATTGACACACTGGATTGAAATGGGAAAACCCCCTACCTCTGCGATCCCACTGTATTTAATCAATTGATTAGCATCTATAATTCTTCCAAGTCAAGGTGTTGCACTTTACTATGACCAATGTTTGGTACAACCATCTCTAAGGAAGACATGTGTTAATGACCTTTAAAATTTATCTTCATCTATTGACTAGAGCAGAAGATTACTTGTGAGAAAGGATCCCTTAGTCACCTGATCAACACCTTGACATTTCACAACTTATTTTTACACCCGTAGATTTGTAAAACAGTGGAACATGACTTGAACATGGCTAGAAATAATGGAGAGAGAGAGAACAAATGGCCAATAGTAATTTGTAAGTGAGGTGATACAAAATTAACCAATTACCCTAATATTTATAAGCATCTTAAACCCAAGTAGGTCGGTGGTGTAATAAATGGGGTAATTAATACTAGTGTTAACCTTGAAACAATGAAAATAAGGTAAGGAAGATCAAATGAGCACAACTCTCCCATGGGACATTGGGACACCAGTGGATGCGTAAAGCCGAAAAAATTGATTTTTGGAAAAAGTGGAAAAATCCTCGCACAACCTGTCTAAGGGACATCAGGACAGATGGAACGTGTAAACGAAAATACCTACAATGAATGGAAATAAAAAAAGGTGGGTTTGCAGGAAATTGTGGTCAAGCGGCGGTTGGGACAAGTGGGACACAAAAATATGAAATGACTGCAATACATTGAAATCAAATAAGTCAAACAAATTTGACACAGATTGAAATCAGGACATCGAATAGTCTAGATACTCAAAGAAAAAAAAGAAAAAAACAAAGGAAAAGGAAGACCAATAATCAAAATTGAAAAATCGGGAACATACACTGGATGAACTCGGGACATGAGGGACAGAAAAATCCAAAATACCCGTAAAATACTGAAAAAGCATCAAAAATCAAAATTTTGAAAAATGACTAACTGTTTAGAACTAGGATTTTTCTTAGAATAATTCTACAAGGTTATTTATTAGTCACCAAACCCAAAAAAATCCAAGAATAGAGAAGAAAATTTACAACTCATGAAGAGGTGACAACAGATCACCCACCAATGTGTTGTGGTCCCGAGAAAGGTATAATCGAGCATCATTATCCTCTCGATCTCGCTTCTCCATTGGTTATCCATTTCTCATAGGAAAACATTAGGGTTGGCTCCTCTAGAATAACTTGGAAACTTCTTTCCTCTTAGGTGCTTGATTGAGCATGCCTTTGTTACCCTCATCACAGATCCCCTTAACTACCTTCCCACTAACTCATATGTCTCGTGTGCCCAATTGTCACATGCCACGCTAGTTGTATCACTTATAGATTGAGAATATTCTCACCGAATAAATACCTCATTTGTTGGTTGCATAACTTTAGGGTCTCAGATAGTGCGTACGTAAATTCTATCTAGGTCCTCTTCTCCTAAAGGCTCAATATAGGGTGTTGACTTCCCATTTGTCAAAGGAATGATAGCTCGTTCCTCTTTATTCTCAAAGCTTATATACCCCTCATTAAAAAGTAGGTAAACATTGATATTATAGCACCAAGGGTGCCCAAGTAATGTTGGAAAGTTTTCCACCTCAGCAAGAGCTAAGACTTTGAAGTCCCCAAAGTGAAATGTTCCCCTGGATAGTGATAACAACATCCTTTAAAACATCGATGGGCATTGCCTTCATCTATTGGCCATATACAACATATTTGAAGATGACTGTAATGGGGGCCTTCCCATTTGATTCCAGATGTCTAAGTTGAGAACATTTACTTTCACTCCCATTTTAATTACAATATTGCATAAGATCCATTCATCAACATCTGCATTTAAGGTAATGTCCTTATCATTGTCGAGGATGTGGGGAGGAAGGTTAACATGAAAACCTTGTCTCTCGCACACTACTATAACACTTGGTATCTTATTCCTCAACCATTCTCCTAATAGAGGAATGATATTTTCTTTCCTCAACATTTTTCATACCTCCTTGACATCATCTAGATCCTTCTATGGAGCCTCAATGCTCTTCTTCTGCTCCAAATTTTGGGATTGCTCCTTTAGACATTGAATTTCCCCTTGAAGACTCCAAATTACATCCATGGTCTCTTGATAGACTTACTTCTAATGGTTATGGTCTATATAATTCCCATAGACCACCTTTTCCCTTGTATCTCCCTAGTGTACATAGCCTCATCTCACGTTGTCACTAGTATAGGATCTAACTCTACCTCACGTGCCACTCTTGGCATCCATTGTGAGTCTACTTTCTCAACGCTTAACATCCTGACGCATTTTTATTTTTAGTGTTACTAGCTCATATGTTCAAATATCTCTAGGCACTCCTCATACTTATGCTTCTTTCCACACCAAGAACATTGTAGTAGGTCAAGACATTCATGCTTATAGTGCTACATAGACCCACAATTGTAACTAGTTCAATGCGGAAACTCACTTCTTCTACCCCCGCACTTTCCATAGCCTCTAAATCCTTTACAAAATCCTATTCCATGAGCTCTTCCATCCGTACATCCTTCATAGCGTTGACCATCATCCTTGGAATTGTTTGCAATGTTGGTTTGGCACACACCAATATCAATGACATCATGTATCTAGTTAATAAATCTATAATCCTTGGTGTCATAAGTAGTAGAGGTGAAAATCTTGCAGTAGGAAGACACATTCTTGTGGATCACATGCTGCAGTAGCGGACACCTACTTGCATCATGATATTTTTGGAAAATCTCACAATCTACCATCATGGCACGTACTGATCTCTGAGGAAAACTTTCATTTGTATGCCCCTCTACCTCACAATCTATGCACCATAGGACACTTCGAGTCTCATGCATCGAATTCATAGATAACTTCTCTAACTATTTTTCCATTGCAACAATCTGAGCTTCAAAAAAGGGCTAACACCAGTATCTATGCTTCCTACAGCCTCAACATGTAGGGTAGCCTCCAAGGCATCGCACGGGTTTGTGAAAGTCTTGTGTAAAATTACCCTCCTAAAAGGTATTATTAGTCCTCTAACAAACCATTGAGCATGCTAAGAAGGATGAATATCATAAGACAATTTTGATAAGAGAGTCTTAAAACATGCATCATACTCTTGCACACTCTCTTTCATACCTTGTTGAATTTCCTTTAGCGTGCTAATTCTCTTCTGTTCAAACTCAAGACTATGAAACTTAGCTAAAAAGGCATTATGCGGTGCATTGTAATCTACCACTATCTAGTGGGGGTCATACTTCCAAGTACTAGTTATGCCTCGCATCCCTAAAATTTTACTACAAACTAACTTGCCTTCCATTCCGAGGTAGTGATCCCCTTCATGCGCCATAACATCTCACATTTTTGTACATGTTCTCGTGGCATCCTCAACACCTTTGTAATCAGGTAAATGTAAATACATTTCAAAAAATACTTGTTGAGGTGGTTAAGGCCCTTGTCTTCCCGATCTAGAACCTTTATTGCACTCGATGTTACCTCTACCACCCAGATCTACCAACACCTATTCCTCCCGATCCACCGACCCTCTCCAGATCTGCCATGTCTACTAGTTCTTATTCCACTAGATCCACCGATCCCCCTTTCATGGCTAGCAAGGGTCATGAAGTGGTCGTGTATTGTGTCCCCATTATCACACTAAACTGTGCACCAACAAAGTGTGTGATATTTCTCTACTATCATAGCGCGTGTCTAGCGCCACTCCAAGACATGATACCCAAGCTTTTGTACCTAAAATTTTCCCAAATGCTGCTTCTCTAGACAATATACCTCCAAACACAGGAAATGATTATGTAGCCATAAATGTGCCAAATGAAAAGTTATACCTCCTAGGTTCCGATCACTACTTCCACCAATACCAAGTAGGTTAGCAACACTTATCTCTAGATTTAGAAAAATAAGCACCAAGGGTTGGTCACCAGGAAAATTTAGATGCTCGCCGATGGATCTCCTTTCTCCAAGTGATGAGATCTCATCAGAATATGAAGGGGTCTCTCTCCCATGCTTTCCAAGATGGGGTAGCATAGATTGCTCAAGCTCCATGTCCTCTGCATGAACCTCAATTCCTTCCCAAAATGTCTACCTCCATAAATCCATTGCTCTTGTAACTTCACATTGTCTATCTAACTCCCTCTCATGAAATTCATTATACTTTAGTTGTCTCTCTTCCCTCTCCTTTTCATCCGCAAGGTCCACCATCTTCCTCCACCCTAGCTTCCTCACCCAACGCTCAAAAGAAGCTTATCCAGCCATAGGAAATGCTTCCAAACTCATTGTAATGATCAAGATATTTATAGCTAAAGGGATAACACACAAGAACGATCCTCTTGGCTCTCTCAAAAACTCAAACTCAACAATCTCTAGACAAGAATATATATAAATTACATACTCCAAGGTGTAACTTGTTAACACTTTACTCCACCAATGATCAACAACACATGTCCAAGCCAGATCAACATCTTGTAGCCTCTGATACTCATCTTGGGTCCACATGTGAGATCTATAGTACCAACTTGATCTAGATGCATACATCGAAATCCATTCATATAACTCCACTGGAAAGCAACAAAAAAATGTCTCATACAACTCATGATATAGATGTTCTTCTACCCATTTATGTGCGTCAAACTCAAGTCCAATACTAAATCTCTAAGAAAACTCATCCTCCATGCTTTTAAGCCATGCTTCGATATTGTCAAAATTCAAGCACTCTGTCATCATGCACCATTCTCACAACAACTTCAAAAGATGTCCCAACAATGGAACCAAGATGTACTCATTTATTTACCCTTAATAACTTTACTAACCCCAAACGTGTTGGCATATCACCCAAGTGGGCACTAAAAAGTCACCCGAGGCATGCACGGGGCCAAGTTCCTCCTTTATGTGAGATTTTTGAGAAGATTCCACCATTAATGGAGAATGATTTACATAAGTAAGAGTAAATTCACTTATTTAAAGAGGTAGAAAATGTAACTAGTAGATCTAACATTAGTGCATCACAAAAGCTAAAGAACATTGCAAGAAGCATAATAAACTAGATCTAAGCCATGATAAGTCAAATGACATGAGGTTTTACACCCTTAAGAAAAATATATAGAATGAACCCAAAGATATATTGATTTAACATAGTTCAGGTAGCCATATTACAATCAAAAGGGTCATCTCAGACCATATACAATAAATGACAGGACTTAACTCCCGCAAATCCTTCCCCATATGAGACCCTATCTATACATTTCCCATTTTAACCCTTGTTACATATCCTAGTGCCATACAAAGGCTTAGAGCATCCCTCACAATCCTTAGCACTAATTTATCTAAACCCTGCATTACATTACCGCAAACACATTGTTACTCTACTTATTATTTTTGTGTTCCCTCTGTCTCCCATTATCTCTTGCATTTTGTCTTTTCTATCTTTTCTTCCCTCTTGTATATCTATCTCTAGCCCGATCATCTATTTTTATAGGACCAACACCCATCGTCATGAATTTTCTCCTAAATATATTGTGTGGCAAGTGTCAATGTGGTCCTCCATTAGTGAATGCTTATCCCTTTGAAAATCCTCCAATTTTTGCAATGATGCCTTCTAGAATATTCCCTATGTGGAATATCCTTTTCTTGACCTCCAAGGTTCTAGGATGGCACCTTATCCACTCATCACGCCTATTTGGGTCTTCACATTTTTCCTCAAGTGCATATAGAATTCCAAATATGGGTAAGTCCTTTAAAGCCATGTTCTGTTTCCCATGCATGCCCTAGTTTCACTTAAACCCTTCTTAAATCCTTTGTCACATGTGCTTTCCCCTGAGCACTCTACTTCTCACTGGTCCTACACATGCTTGCCCTTTGGCACTTATCCAATATTTCAAGGCCCAATAGGGCTATGTGGGAAAAATCATATTTTCATTCTTGTTCCAAATACCTTCTTGATTGACAAACTAGGATAGATTTAACCATTGAAACTTTGGAACTGAACCACCTCATCATATCAAGTTATGAGATCCAACATGTTGTATTGGAATTCTAACAAACATCCAATCTCACTTTTCACTTCAACAACATGCATTCACAACAAAAATATCTCAAAGTAACATGACTGGCTTTACTTCTTCTATCCTTAAGTTGTAGGTCATCTTGTTTTACCTATTTCACAAAAAATATTCAAAGAACACACCTGCATCTTCTCATGGGAACTTAGGTCACACACCAAGATTTCTCCTATAGTTTTCCTTTCATCATAAAACCTTGATCACATGACTGCACATGTAAATCTTCATAAAATGATGATCCTTTTGTACATTGTCCTCACTTCTAGAACAATAAATTTCCACCAAACTGAGCTACAAGTATTTCTCTACATCCTTGAGTCTTCATATAAGATTTCCCAATTAATGAAATGACCAAAAACTTGAGTTCTTTACCATCACTCTAAAGGGAGGGTTTTAGGAGGGTTTGGAACCTACTTAGCTTCATAAGGATTGTTCATAAATCTATGACATTAATTTGACTTTAGTATTCTATCTTTGGCTTCTTAACTCCATGTACCATTATCCCTAAAAGCCTCAGGGTCCCATGCACATCTCACATTTGTGGGTGATCAAATGAAGTTCACCATTAAGATTCTTAGGAAATCAGAAGAGCCAAACTCATTTTATTTCTCCTCCTTTAGACTCTTGACTTAAAATTTTGTCCACAACGCTAGGAAAACCTCCTTCACATGTCTCAAGGCTAATTTAACTCCACATTTATTTGAAACTCATCATCAACCATGAATTGTACATGTATACCTAGCTTTTCCTTAATAACATACCTCCAAATGACCTTAATCATGTTTCTAACAAATGAATCTTGACCTGTGGCACCTTCCACATCATCTCTACACTATCACAACACACTTCTCATGCTTATACGACCCTATCTCATCCCGATTTACCTCATACTCCAATCCATGCTTGCACTAGGTCTCTAAATTAAACTTAATTGATCTTGTTTCCACCCAAAATCTAGAACCTACACTTTTCTTCATCATGATGATACTCACAAACCTTTGAGACAATATATATCACCTCTCCGCATGCCCTCATGGGATGACTTAGCTCGTGAACTCACTTCCATGCTCCATTAGGCCTCCTAGCACCTAGATTGGGTCTAGATAACCACTTGCAAACCATGCTCAAACCTATACCTACACTCTGAGATCCACATTAGTTTATTAATACACTCTCTTCATTCTCTCCAATCCTTGACCATGCTTCTCTATCTATCTCATGCCTTCATTCCATCATACTAGGTCATCATGATGACTAGGCCTACTGGACCAAGAAAATCTCACTATCTTTACCCTTGCAACTAAGTCACATCTTGTTTATCCATGGAATCATCATTCCAAGCATCCTTTGGACCTCATAAAACTTTTTCATTAATGATTATACACCTTTTTCATCAATGACAACACTATAAGCACTCACATGCCAACAATCTCCCCCTTTGTCATTGATGAAAAACCTCCTAGTTCTTCTCCCCATTTTACATTAATGATAAAGTACATACTTGTAGCTCATGTTCTTCTTCCTTATAAAATTACTGAGATACCTTATTGGTTGGAAACATTAATCAAACTCATCAATCAAGCTCACAAACTTGTTTCTCATTTCTTGGCTCTATTTTTGTCTTCATCATTGTTTCGAGGTGATTATAGCTCCCCTAGAATGATGCATTTAAAGCACATACATGTGAAAACTATCTTATCCTTAAGTGATAACATCCTCTTGACTTACAAATATGCCTATCTCAACTCAAGATTCTCACAACAAGATTAATCATCCATATACTAGTTAAAAGAAATATTGAGGACTTAGATCCCTAAACTAAAATTTCAGAGAAAAAGAGCCCAAATTTATCTTGCTAAAAGAGAATGAGGATCCCATGGAACTACACCTTATAGCTCCCTATGAGGTTACACCTTCTATATTTGAATGACTATGTAATATTTGGATCATATCCCTTGATCTCATGTCATATATTTGGGTAAAAATTTCCACCTCTGTCCTAAATCACTTGTTTAGTGTTTATAGTCTTATTAGTGTGGTATAGTTACCTAGTAATAATACTTCCTCACCTATCAATGTTCTTGGAAACACAATGAATATTCCTTTTCTATCCTTTTTAGCACCTAAACAACCTAAATAAGAGTCAGCTTCAGCTTCCTCTACTTCATGGTGTCTTCTCATACATGTAGTTGTAGACACTAAATCACAAACTTTGGGTACATTTTTACATCCTAATCACATACTTGCATTCATATGATTCCTAAGGGAGAAAAATACTAATTGACCACTATCTTTGGCCCTTTTTGCTTTCTCGATTTCCTTCTTAGACGTGTACACCACACTTCCCATTTTTCTTTCATTACTACACCTTTTTAGCTCGGATATCAGCACCTAGCTAGGACACCAAACACCTAGGCCCCCATCCCCTATGGGTTCATGTTGCCCAATTTTGCATCCCTTACAAAATTTGAGCAAATTGCATAAGTATTAAACTTGGTGGATATTCAAATGTATATTTAAAGGAACCGTAGAGGCTTTGAGCATGCCATGGATGAATGATCATTATCGCGGAGGACCTAACCAAAGCCGCACTAAGAAGTAAGTTCCACAAAATAAATAAAAGACTATGTGGGTGGATATTCAAAGTCACGGTACTTATAAGTATTGCCATGAACCAAGGCACATATAAAAAGGAGAGCCACGCTTTTTTGGGTCCTAAAATATTGGCCAAGTACAAGAAGGCATGTGGGCACGTGGGACCTATTTGAAGAAGGGCGCACGGGTGGTCAAGGCATGCAGGGAAGAGTTATAATAGGGTTTTACATAACACATGGCTCGTGGCGCAAGGCAAGATAAGTTTTGGACTTATCCATATTCGGCATCCGTAGCACACAAGAAAATCATGACCCTTCTAGCATGCAGAGTGGATATGAGAAATGCCATGCCACTCAGAGTGTTGAAGGGTGCATCCGTAACTATTAAAGGGGCAAAGTTTACTTGAAATTTTGAAGTTTTAGAGCTTGTTGAGGCTAATATTTTCCTAGCATTGCTTGGGTACCCCTGGTGTTACACGAATAACACTGACTTGTGCTTCAATAATGGGTAAATCATCCTTGAAAACAATAAGGATGTGATTATCCCACTAAATGATGGAAGGTTTGAGCATTATGTGAAACCCTTAGGAGAATAATACCTGGATAGAATCTATGTACACACCATTAGGGACCCCAATGTCATTCATCCATCAAGTGAGGGAGCCATTTAGTGGGAAGACACTCAGTCTATAAGTGACACAACTAGTATTGCGTGTGATAATTGGGTGCATGGGACATATGAGTTGGTTGGAAGGAATATGAAGGATATTGAGACTCAAGTTGTTAGAGCATGCTCAGTGAGGCACTTAGGAGGAAGGTAGTTACCATGATACACTAAGGAGGGAAACCTTGATGTCTTTCTGTGCAAAATAGAGATCCAGTGGAAGTGTCAAGTGGAGAGAAGGAATATGCTTACCTATACCTGCGCATAATGACAAGATACATTGGTGGGTGACCCATCGAGACAATCTTCTGGAGTGACATGAAGTGAGAATCACCCTTTCTATTAGGTTTCTGAGGAGTAATGCACCATCTCAAATTTTTGACTATGATGGGAAGGGATCTACCTCATGCCATGTTTAAGAGTGTGAGAAGACTTGGATGGGAGGCGCAGAGATTTACCTCCTTCCCTATGGGTGCACAAGTTTTATTCCACCTTACAAGGTTGTTTGTGTTCTGTTACATCAATTTAGAGTTATCTCATCAGACATGGAATTGGTAGGAGATGATGGTAGATATCATCCATACTTTTGAGTACCAATCCCTTAAGAAATCGATGAATGAGGAACTATAGGTAGTCAAATGCCTTACCTTGGGAGATTGTGCCATGACTGAGGACTGAATTTTGGAGTTAATAGGAGAACTTGAGTTGGGGGTGCGCTTTGTTGAAGAAGAAGTAGAAGAAGTACAGCTTGAGTGTGCCTACATGGAGAAATAAAAGGGTAAGTTGGTGTACCTGGTGGATGGTGAGGAGATGGAAAATTTGGATGTTGACCATACTATAGGTACATGTGAAGTATTGGAAAAAGTAGATGAGATAATGCATGCCTACCATGAACCCTTGAAAACAAATAAGGTTAACATTGGTACCGAAGCAGAGCCTAAGGAATCTATTATGGAGACTACTTTGGGATGACAAGAAGGTTTTTAAAGTGGTTGAACTATTGCTTGATTTCTAATATTTGTTCCTGCGTAGGTACCACAAATTAAAAGGAGTACATCCCTCATTGGGAGAAATGAGGATTAAGTTAAAAGAGGGTGCACACCTAGTTTAGAAGAGACCTTATAGGATGAATCTGAATTTACACATCAAGGTTAAGGAGGAAATTGATAAGATGATAGAATTTGGGATCATTGAGGCCATTGAGGAATCTAAATGGGTGAGCCTAATGGTCATTAGTATAAAAAAGGATGGAAGAATAAGGATATGTGTAGACTATAGGGATCTCAATGTTGCATGTGTCATAGACCCTTTCCCAACCCCATTTATTGAAGAGATTCTAGAAGGTGTAGCTGGGAAAGAGATCTATTCTTTTACAAATGGATTCTCGGGTTATCACTAGGTGAGAATTGTGAAGGAAGACCAAGAGAAAACAAATTTCACCACTAAATGGGGAATTTTTTTATACATTCATGCCTTTTAGATTGAATAATGCACCCGCTGTGTTTTTTTGAATTGTTAATCGGCCTTTCAAGACTTCATCCATAAATTTTTGCAAGTTTACCTAGATGACTGGATGATGTATGGGTTAGTCAAAGATCATTGTGACAATCTACGGTTGATGTTTGAGAGATGCAGGTAGTTGAGCATCTCCCTGAATATTAAGAAATGTGTTTTTGCCACTCCTTTTGGCACGTTGTTGGGACACATTATTTGTAAGGAAGGCTTATTGGTAGACCTTGCAAAAGTTACTGTTATAGTGGGATTGGAGGAGCCTACCAATCAAAGTGTGATGCGTGGGTTCCTAGGGCATACAAGGTACTATAGGAAATTCATCAAGGGATATGCTTGGATTTCCACACCCTTGGAAGAGTTATTGAAACATAAAAGTAAGTTCTATTAGGGAGAGGCACAACAAGTGGCTTTTGACACCTTAAAGGAGAAACTTACTACTGCGCCCATTTTGTGCTTTCCCTCTTGGGAAAGGCCTTTTCATGTTCACGTAGATGCATCAGGTATGGTGATTGGAGAGGTCTTAGAACAACCTGGAGAGGGGATTGTTGACCATCCCTATTTTTTTCTAGTAGGAATTTAACTCAAGTAGAACATAATCGTATTACCACGGAGCGCGATGCATTATCTATGATCTATGCACTGCAAAAGTTTAGGAAGTATTGTTGGCCACTCCATTTATCTTTTACATGGATCATATGGTACTCAAATACTTGGTGAACAAGCCTATCTTGCAAGGGCACATATGCCGGTGGATTTTTCTATTTCAGGAGTTCAACTTTTCGGTCATAGTAAAATCAGGTAAAATCAATATGGGACCTAACAATCTTTCACAGATTAACTTAGGTGAGAATGTGCAAATAATTGAGGATACAATGCCACATGAAAAATCATCTAGATTACAATGCGTGTCCTCCGACTTAGAGGATATTGTTGTTTTCCTACAAATGGGTGTGGCGCCATAAGGAATGAAGACCTTGGAGAAAAAAATAGTTGGCTATACACATCATGCCCTATATGTTGATCGGAGGAGACCTGTACAAGTTAGGCTGAGATGAGGTCTTGTGCTGATGTGTGCTAGAGCATGAACATGCTATAATCATGGAAGAAGCTCATGGTGGCATTGTAGGAGGTCACTATGTTGGGAATGCAACCGCGTGCAAGATCCTATTGGCAAGCCTTTGGTGGGAAATAGTTTATAAGGATTGTATAGAGTATTGCAAGGCCTGTGATCATTTCCAATGCCTTGGTAAACCAAGGCAGAGAGATGAAATGCCATTAATACCTATTGCTAGTGTAGAGCCATTTGAAAAGTGGGTAATTGACTTTGTGGGCCCTATTTCCCCAGCCGCGCATAGGATAGGTTTGCACTACATTATCACTTGTATAGACTATCTTACAAGATGGGTAGAAGCAATGCCTACAAAGGATTACATGGTGGCTACAACAGCTAGGTTCTTATGGGAGAATATAATCAATAGGTATGGATGTCTCGTTGAGCTTAACGAGTGATAGGGGTACACATTTATTAAATGAGATTGTTTGAATCTTATTGGTAGAGTTCATGGTGGCCCATCACAAAACTACCCCTTATCACCCTCTAGATAATAGAGCTACCGAGGAATTTAACAATATACTAAGCTATACATTAACAATTATTTGTGATGTCGAAGGAGGGACTGGGACGATAAAGTCTCTATAGTGCTATGGGTTTATATAATAACTTATAAAAGGTTTAACAAGGCCACACTTTTTCAATTGGTGTTTGGCACAGAGGTAGTTCTACCTATAGAATTCATGTTTCCATCTTTGTGTATTGCACGTGCAGGAGGATTGACCGATTAACAAGCATTAGAGGAGCACATTGATAAACTTATGGAGTTTGATGAGAGGCGAGCCATCACCAGATGGAGTCACAGGATGGAGAAAACATGACAAGAAGGTATGACATGATTGTCATATTAAAAACAAGAATTTTTAGCTTGGGACAATGGTCTTGTTGTGTGATATTAAGTTTATGTGCCACCCAGGGAAGCTCAAGGTGCATTGGTTGGGACCATACACTATCACTTACATAGTTGATTTAGGTGCTTGCCGATTCAAGTGGCCTTTGGATGACACATGGTTTCCAAATTTCTCTAATGGGAGTAGGTTGAAGCCCTACTATAAATAAGTCTTCAATTTGTTTGTAAATAAGGTAGTATTGCGATGTATATTAGGTTTTCCCTTAATGTAGTTTTCTTTTTATGTATTTACCTTCTTTGTCACTTTGTCTTGTATTTTCATTTTGTTATGGGCACATTTGCGTGCTTTGGTATCTAGTTAATATTTGAAAGTGTTTTTACGCATAGAGGACCACACATATGTTCAGTGTGGGGTGGAAGGTATCAAAGGAGAGTCTCTGAGAAGAGTCTGGTAGGAAGCAAGGGTTGAAAATGATGTGGATAGACAACCCAAGTGGAAAAATTAAAAGTGCATAAGGTCGGAGGAGCGCGCGTAGCAAGAAGTGTATACGGGTGGAGATTGGTATAAAAAGAGTTATAAAAACAATGTACAATGATAAAAGCACAGAGAAACATTACATAGGTAGTGATTGATGCAATCTTGTGTGCCGAAGGTTGTGGGGGTTTTGTGCAAGATTGGGCACGAAGGAAAAGTGTAGGAAAATTTATGCGAAGGATGGGGTTAGAAAAAGATGAATTTAATGCAGTTGTATGTTGGTAGGTGGCATGGGAGTTTGTGTAGGAAAAGAAAAAATCTATAAATAGAAGGTTGGGGTAAGTTATTTCTTTTACCTTACTTTTTTTGTTGTTGAAGAGCTCTTGTGAACTAGGGCATCCTTGCAAAAAGAAATTTATGGAGATTTACATGCGTAGCGGAAGATTTAGTAGAGTTGTGAACTAGAGTGGAAAGGGAGTACATGGGTATGAGCAGAGAAGTTTGTTTGGTGGATTCCCATGGATTTTACATTGTCTTGTGGAAGGAGAGATTTCTAGGTTAGGGTTTATAGAGCTAGGGCACAGGTTTTGGAGGAATTTCATAGAGGAGCTAAGTCAAGGGGTTGAGAAGAGTTGAAGAAATAAGAAAGGAATAACTTACAAGGACTAGATGAGGAAAATGGAACCAAGGAAGGGATCAAATTTTTCCCCAAAGAAGGGCAAGGGAAAAGGAAAACCTGTCCTTTTGACAAGTTTTAATGAGTGGTATGCGGAGATGCAATACCCGATGGCATTCTATTGGGGATGGAATGGGTGTCTCACATGTGGAAGATGGTTGTAAGTGATTACAACCATAGGATGAGCACAAAAGAGAAGGAAATGACGCTAGAGTTAGTTTTCCCAATGAGAGAGAGGACATTAGATGATAATCCTATCTATGATGACTTAGTGAAAACTAAATTGGAGAAGGCATGACTCTTACAACTCTATGAGTTGTCATATTTTGGTAAACCCGATAGGTTATACTAGTGGTTGATATCACGAGTGCATGAGGATTATTTTTACTTCGTAGGAAGGAGAATGTGCTTGACTTCCCAATTGATTTCTAAGTACACTAGAATTATATGCATGAGAGAGTTAGATGATGACTTGGGTGACAGGATGCAATCAATAAAATGGCCGCAAAATATGAATACAAGAAGGGTTCACGCTAATTTTATATCACCAAGATCACCAACCTAGTTATGAAGATGGCTATGCACTTGCTAACCAAGTTGAATGGACAAGAGCATTGGACATAAGTAGACAAGAGGTGGTTGTACATTTGCAAGAAATTTTAGAAGGGACAATATACAACCTCTTGACCTTCATTACAGAAGATATCATAGATGTGACGCATGATGGGGAAAAGATCATGTATGGTAATGTCCTTCTTACCATTGTTTTTCAGAGATTGGAGTGCCTCGATGGGCCAAATAGCTATGTCTAGGAGTACCCTGATGAGGACCCTTCCCCCACAAAGAGGTTTGAAGCATACACTTGTGACACAATGACTACTGCACATAAGGCACACTTGGAGAAGTGGTACAAGAGAATACATGATGCATTTGGGGAAAATGGAGAATCCCTAAGCAACTACTAGCCCTAGTGCATGGTGAGGTTGAGTTTATAGTATTCCAAAGACTTAGCATAGGCAGATTTACTTTGACAGATGGCTCAAAAATCCCATGGTGTAAATTACCATTTGCCTTCACAACACAATATTTTTAGAGCATCGTCAATAGATTCAAGGAGGCTAAGAAACTTAGATTTGATCTAAGTGAGGTAGACTAGAGTACCGCGCACTACATAGAATGTTGGTATACCCTAATAAATGCACATATGTGGAGAAGTATGTCTCCCATGATGTATGTATGGTGAAGTCCGTGTCAATACCTATTATAAGAAAAATGGTGGAAAGGGTGTATATACACCTAAGGCCAAAGTTTGAGAAGGGCACATATGTCGAGGATGATGTATCCATCCCCAAGGATCCTGTAATGAAGAAAGGGATGAAGAGAGAAAGGGAAGATACTACATCAAGCAGAGTGCCGAGCGCGTGTATAGTTCAAACCGTAGTAGCATAGGATTCAGGAGTTGGACCAAGTACCTACACAAGGAGGAAGAAATATCCCATTAAGGATAAGTACCCTAAAAATAATAGTCTCTTATGTTAGAGGAGTTGCTAGTAAAGATTAAGTAGAAGATGACACATAGTTCAGACTCTAAGAAGACGAAAAGCATAAAGAATGATGATTTTAAGGAAGAATAATGAATGAAGAATGCGATGAATCTAAGAGTCCCCATGTGCATGATATACATGAATATGATGAGGATTTGGATGATTATGAGGAGGGAAATCATAATGTGGGAGGAAGTGAATAAGAAGTAGGGACTACTGTGCAGTGCAAAAGACCCCACACCTAGCTAGAGAACAATTGGATGATACGGTGGAAAGGGAAGTGGCAGGAATCATTCAGAACTTGGTAGAGAAAGAAGTGGAGCACAACAGAGAGGGGTATTTAAGCAAATAAAGAAAATAGGAAAGGAGTATGGGAGCATCGGATCCCATCTTAGCGATGAGTGAGCTTCCGATGGCAACGCGCACTAGTGGCAAGGGTGGTATAATGACACAAGGACACATGACTTATGTCAATGACCCGAGAAAATTACTTCGTACACACTTCCAGAGCACAATAACCATAGATCAACTCTTTTTTTGGTCATTGTTTGATAGTGGTAGCTCATACACGCACACCAAGAAGATGCTTTCATGGAATTTTGAGTCTCATGTTGATGAGCCCAAGTTTGAAGTTGGCACGGATGTAATAATAGAAACAAAGAACCCCAAAGTGAGTTAAATCCTATTATGGATACTCAATAGTTAATCGATGAATAGTTTACGTAACATGCTCAACAAGGTGTCGGTAGAAGTAGAGGCTCGGTTATTTGGAAGGAATAATAGAATCAAAGCCTTGGAGGATGAATTGGAGGAAAAGAATAAGGAGATAATAGAGAGAGACATGGAAATAAAAGGGAAGGAGTCTATCATTGTGCAACTAAAGGCTGAGTTGAGGGAAGAAAAGGTGAAAGTGTGTGAGGCATATAAGAAATTTGAGACTATCTCAAAATCCATTATTTTGGCATGCCCAAATTTGCCATCTTGTCTCTGCTTAGAGGAATCGACACGATTGATCATGATGTAGAAGAAAATATTTACGTTGGAGTTAGTAGAAGAATTTTTGTGTGATAGAAGGCCAAGGATAAATCTAAGATTTAGGAAACCATAACTTGGTACTCAAGCTCCTTTCCTTAGTAAAAACCATGGCACACATGGCCAAAGTTGTCTATGACAACTATGGGGATAGGGACAGGGTGACAAGTATATTGGTTGCTACCCATGAGGTAGACATGAAGGAGTTTCAAGAGAAGAATAAGAATAACATGGTAGAACATGAAAAAATAATTGTGGAGGTTAAGAAGAAGTCTAAGGCAATCGAAGGCCTAAGGGTCTTGATTAAAAATAAAGTGAAAGAATTGTATCCCTAGGTCACTTGTAGGATGGATGTGTTGAGTGACCTTAGCAAGCAGATGGAAAACATTATTGATACACTAAAGGCTAAGGGTGAGGAGTTGTCATTTGATGAAGTCAACACATTGATAGGGGATTTGTTTCAACAAGCACGAATGAGGTGGACGCCTGGAGTAAGATTGAAGTAGGCTTGAATAAATACTTCCCAATTCTTCTTTAGTAGTGATGAAATTCTTTCATTCTTTGGCAAAAGCCGAGAAGCATGATATTATTTCCTCCCATTCTTTATTCTTTATAGAAGATCAGGTTGTTTCTAAGGATGGACAACAAGTTTAGTGTGGGGTGATGTTAGACCCTGAAATTGACTAAGTCCCAAGGTAGAGGAAGAGTGCGCACACGTATGGAAAGTAAGGTAGAAAAGGTGTGTAGGAGAAAAGGTTAGCACGCAGAAGTAGGAAAGGGTTTGGGGACTTAGCCGCATTTCTAAGGTGGCATCATAGGAAAAACATATGAAGGCTCGAGTAGGTGTGATGAGTGGATAAGGTGTCATCTTGGAGTCTTGGAGCTCAAGGAAAGAATATTCCATGAAGGGAATATTCTAAAGGAGGATCATTATAGTTAGTGGAGGCTTTTATAAGCTAGCATAAGCACTCAAGTATGGAGGAGCACATTTCCACCTAGCATGAGATTTCTCGTGGGTGAAACTATGGTGGTGAAGGAAAGATCTAGATTCTATTTAAAGGAGTGCTTGGGTCCGAAACAAGAGAGGATTTAGAGGTAATAAAGTGCTGTAAGAATGTTGTGGGAAAAAGGGTTGTGATGTTGGGGGTTTCCATTGTTGTGGTAGGTTGATGCTATTGCTGTTAGTACTAGAGAGAGGCTAGGAAAGGATGATGTTATGCATAGATGTAGGCACTTGGGTTTGAAACCAGAGTTGAGATGGAAGAACATAGCTAGGGTTCTCTATGTAGAGTAGTTTTTTAGGGTTGGGATGTTATTCCTTGATGTATATGGTCTGATATGACCCTTTTGATGTAATATGGCTACTATAAATGATTATAATCAATATATGAAGCTCTGTTCCAAATATCTATGTTTATAGACCAAACCCTAGTGTGTTTTCATGTTATTCTTAGTTCAAATCTGATTCTATTATGTCATTGTGATGTTTATGTTTATCTCATGGTGCATTTGTGCTTAGAACTAGTTCCACTACCTCTGTATTAGATTACATGCATGTTTCTGTTTTGTAAACCATTCCTCCATTAATGGTGGAGCATTCTTACAAGGCTCACATAAAAGGGGCTCAAAGCATGCGTGCCTTGGGTGAGCACCTAGCTTATGTTGGGTGATAGGCCAATGTGCTAGGGGTTTAAAAGAGGAGTTAGAGGTAAACAATGACTACATTCGTGTAGATATTTGATCCTAACCCACCATGCAAGCTATGTGTTTTTTAAGTTTATTAAACTTAAGTCTAAAATTACGTTGCACGGTATATGGTGATTAACATTAAGAAAATTTTATGGTTTTATTTGGTTGGTTGTGTGATTAGTCACAATGTGGAAAGACAATTAAGGAATTTTGGTGGAAGTTAATGTGATTAGGATGCCTTAGAAACCATTAGCTTCCTTAAGAAGCTAGGTCATGCATGCATTATGTTTGTTCATTTTCATTTGGTTGTTTTAGAACTTTGTTGGATGGTTGTCCATGGATTTTTTTGGGGATAGCTATTTGGTGATTGTTGTGTTGCATGTGATTTATTGTTGTTATCTATGTTTATCATGAAATTTTTAGTGGTGAATACACTGCTTTGAAAGATTTGATATTTCTTGGAAGTTTTCAACTTGGAATA
This sequence comes from Taxus wallichiana var. yunnanensis, assembly GCA_018340775.1. Taxonomy (NCBI): domain Eukaryota; kingdom Viridiplantae; phylum Streptophyta; class Pinopsida; order Cupressales; family Taxaceae; genus Taxus; species Taxus wallichiana. Next base: position 2,244,134 of record JADAXU010000137.1, read on the forward strand.
GTGCGGGGAAGTTTAGAGGAAAGAAGAATAGGCATGGGTTTTCTACTCTTACTCATTTTTGGTATTATAATGAAGTACTGAATACATTTTGGGTTTGGAATGTTATATGAAATCTTGTAAAAGAATATGTTTTGGTTTTGGTTATCATGTGAGATTTGGTAAAAATGAATAAGGAGAGATAATTTGTAATAACAATGAATTTTATTAATTTTTAGGTCCTTCTTAGAGAATGGTTGTTATTTTTTTGAAAAAAATTTGGATTTTAGTATTTTGTGAAATGCTGGGAAAATAAACAAGAGTTTTACAACTCTTTTTAGAGCATTTATGTTAGCATTATTTTTAAGAATGCATTTTTGGATTTGGGTTATAATGATCGGAACTTATAAATATGTATTGAACTGTGTAGCATAAGAGAGAGTGTGTGAGAACTATGTTATAGTGAGATTATGCTGCCAAATATGATACGCGCATGAGCGTATACTACTATTATTGTAAGGAAGCTTCTGTGTATTACTGAATTTAATATAATGGAGATTATGGATTGAATCAAGGTGTTATCATGGTTATAGTTTAGTATTGCATGCTTGATTTCATCATGGTTATCTTTTAAGTTTGTTATTCTCTAGATCTAGATCTGAACATGCACTTTGTAGAATGATATATTAGTCATAGATCTGAATGCTTTAAGTCTTCATCATGCTAACATCCTACAACAACAACCCTAAAGAGGGGCCTGGTACCTTTGTGTACTTTGGGTGAGCGCTCAATCTAGGTTGAGTGATGTGCAGTGTGCCTAGGCTTGTATTGGTGAATTCTAGGTTGCATCATTGGTTCATTTTTAGGACCTCTTTTTCAATTGTTTTAGGATGGTTCGTGATGAAGACATATTGGTTGACCTTAGCAAGTGTTGAGGAGTGGATACATGATCTGGAAGAAGAATACACATGGTGGTTCAACATTGGATCTGAGTTTAACACATGTGTGTGGGTGGAACAAAATTTATATGACAGTTTATATGAGATCTTTTTCACTATCTTTCAGTAGAATTATATGAGTGGCTGATTGCTTATGCATCTAAGTGGAATTGGAGGTATCACACACTTGTCTAGATGTAGGAAGAATTTTAGGCCCTTTATGATGTTGATTTGATTTGGACTCGCGTTGTGGATACGTGGTTCCGTGGTGTTTTGAATAGTTATATCTTGGAGTACTCAATTTCCACTTATTCATGCCCAAAGGTAGCTAAATTCTAGTTTTTTACGATATCAAGGGGAACTTACCTACAAGGCATTCCACTAGTGATCAAGATCTGATGGTAACTTTGAATTTGGAGAGTAAACCGATGGCTAACTAAACCCCACCATGCGGGGGTAGGAGAAGGTTTGGTGAAAGATGGAAGACCTAGCGGAGAAAGGTAGAGAGAGGAAAGGTGGCTTAAGTATAATGAGGTGTGTGAGAGGGAGGTAGAGAAGTAATGGGAGGTTGTAGAGAAAATGGCATTGTGGAGAAAGATAGTTTGGGAAGGAGTGGAAGTTCATGTAGAAGACATGGAACCTGAGCCTCAGGAACTCCCCATTTGGGAAAACATGATAGGGAACCCTCCTCGGCCTCACGTAGAAGTGTGCTACATCAGAGAGATGACCTAGGCCATGGGTGCATCTGAATCCACCTAGAAACCTTGCCCTTGCACTTGGTTTTCCAGCATCTAGTACAAAACAAATAGTCAGAAAGCTAATTCAAGTAGTGGGAGAGTAGGAGTGAGTCTTATAAGAGGCACAATGATGGTATGACAAAACAAATGAATTCATTGTTATATGGGAGTACCTTTTGGGTGTATCATCTAGCACATAATTTAGGCACATAGATTTTGGACTATCTTCTAGGAGTAGTAATCCTTCACAGACTATCAAGGTATAGTTTAGTTCTACTATTGGGACATAAGGAAGTACATCTTTTGGTCTAAACCCAGCTATAGGTTTGGGATCAGGAGGCATAGGTGGCTCTAGTTCGGTGGATCTGGTGGTTCTAGAGGTAGAGGAAACACAGGAGGTTCTGGATCAGGTGGGCAAGGTCCACACCAACCCCAGAATATTTACATGGAGATGTCTCTTCATCTTCCAGAGTATAGGGGCATAGAAGATGTTGTTGAACATGTGCATATGTGTGAAATATATGTGCATAAAAGGAATCATGGCTTTTGAGTGTAGGGAAAGCCAATTTTCTACTACATTATAAGGTGCACACACATATTGGTACAAAGTTTGACCCTGATCAGACTTGCGTAGACTATACTGACTTTAAAAGATGCATTCCTTAAAGAGTTTCACATCCTTGAGTTTGAGTAGAAGAGTATAAGTGCACTCAAGGATATTAAGCAAGGCACTACTGAAAGTGTCAGAGAGTATGATGCCCATTTTAAAACATTGTTATCTAAGATTTCTTATGACATACATGCAAGCCAACATGCACAATGGTTCGTTGGGGGCTGATTACCCCTTTTAGGAGGGCATTATCACATAAGACATACATTGATCCACACAAAGCACTTGAAGCATCCTTATACGTTGAGGTAGTTGGAAGCATAGACATTAGGGTGAGCCCATTTTTAGAAGCACAAGATCACAGCTATGGAAAAGTAGTTGGAGAAACTATTGGAAAATTCAGCACATGAGACACACACAGGGATTTGGTGCACAAATTGTGAAGTAGAAGGTCACACAAAGGATAGTTTTCCCTGCAGATCGGTGCGCTTGTTGTTGTTGGATTGTGAGATATGCCATTTAAACCATGATGCTAGTCATTGCCCATTACTACAACACATGATAAGGAAGAATGTTTCAAGCTATTGTAAAAATCTAGGTCCATGACTCATGACATGGAAGACTATTGACTGATTGGTCAGATCCATGATGCTATAGATATTGGTGTATGATAAGATAGAGTCTTAGATAACTCTAAAGGAAAGAATGAGCATCAGGGATCTGGGATCACAATCAGGCACGCTATGATAGGAATGAAGGGAATTTTGAAGGTGGTCATGGAAGAGGTCGAGGATACCATGGTGGATTTGGAGGATGAGGTGTGGTGGTGGAAGAAGTGAGTTCCCTCATGGAACATGTTATACTTGTGGATCTCTGACCACTACAGGTGTGAATGTCCCCAAGAATATTACATGTTCTTTCTATGGAAAGATTCATAGCTATGAGGAGTGCCTAGACTTGTATGAGCATCTTAGCAAGCAACATAAACAAGAAAAAAAGGCAGGGATGGTTAGGATACAACATGCATTATGGAAAATTAGTGGATGCCTAAGTTGGAAGTAGAGTCCGAGGCATTGTAAGTAAAGATCATGACCTGCGTTGAGGTGACATGTGTAGAGAAGCATTGCAGCAAAATCCTACCATCACTAAGGAGGAGGTTCTTCATGCATGGTACCCCAACCCTACCCATCAGAAGGAGGTTTATCAGGAAACCATGGAGGTACTCAGGAATCTTAGGGTGAAATACAATATTTAAAGGAGCAATCATGGAAGATGGAGAAAAAGAAAGCATTAGAGATGGTCAAACTGATATAGATGACTTGAGAGAAGTGTGAAAATTGTTTGCAGGAGAATATCATTCCACTATTGGGGAATTGGTTAAAAGGAAACACTCCATGCATAAGTGTTGAGACTGGATGATAGATCTGCATGTAAATCTTCCCCCTCATAGCCTAGATTATGATAAGGAAATCACTTGAATGTTGTTGTGGATGGGTGGTTATTGAGTAATATATTGATTGATATAGGGCGTGGAAGTCAATGTTCTTACTTTAGATGCATGGGTACAAATGGGAAGACCCCATTATAGCCATCCTCTAATGTATTGTTCATGGCTAATCGGACTAAGGCCACTCCCATCAGAGTTTTGAAAGATGCATCCATTACCATACAAGGAGCCAAGTTCACTTGGAGATTTTGAGGTTTTAGTTTGGAAGAGTCAGATAGCTTCCCAGCTCTATTGGGGCATCCTTGGTGTTATGTAAATAATGTTGATCTTTGGTTCAACAAGGGTTATATCAATTTTGAAAACAAGGAGGAAAGAGTTATTATCCCTTTAACAGATGGAAAATTTGTGCCCTATGTTGAGCCCTTGAGTGAAGAAGACTTGAATAGGATTTATGTACATGTCATCGGGATCTAGAAAGTGCTTGAGCCATCTAAAGAAGGAATAATTTAGTGGGAGGATGCACAGTCTATTAGTGATACTACAAGTGTTGCTTGTGATAATTGGGCTCATAACACTTATGAGTTGGTAGGGCATGAAGTAAAGAGCATATTTCTAAAGGAAAAAAACCACGTTATGTTAGGAGAATAGGTAACAACTCGGTACCTTGTTACATTGGAGAAGGAGATCCTATGGTATTCTTGCGTGCCATGGAGGAACAATGGATAGACCCATTGGAAAGAAGAAATATGCTAGCATATACACTACGTGGGACAATAGAACATTGGTGGGTGGCCCACAAGGATAATCTTGTAGGATGGAATGAAATTAGGATTGCTCTTGCTACTAGGTTCTTCAGGAGCAATGCACCTACTCAAATATGCACTTATCATGGTAATCAACCTATTTCAAGCACCACGTTTAGAAGTGTGAGAGACTCTAGACAGAGGGTAGGAAGCTTTACCACCTTCGTTATATGGGTGCACAAGTTTTATTCCACTTTACAAGGTTGTGCACGTGCTTGGTATGTATATGTAGAACTCCATAGAGAGACTGGAAATTGGCAAGGATTTAATTGAGGAATGGCCCAGATGTTTGACTTCTTCTCTACTAAACCTCGGTGAAAGAAGCATTAAGATTCATAAAGTGCTTAACTATGGGGGATAGTGCCAAGGCTGAAGAAATCCTTCAGGAGTTATTGGATGAAGGAAACTAGGAGTGTGTCTTGTTGAAGAGACAGAGGCTGATGCCACACTACTTCAATGCACTTTCCTTGAGAAAGAAAAAGGAAAAATGGTCTACTTAGTGGATGATGAAGAAGTAGAAAATCTGGATGTAAACCATTCAATAGGTAGGCGTGAGGTGTTGGACAGTGTAGATAAGACCATGCATGCCTATCATGAACCTATGAAGACAAAGAAGGTGAATATTGGATCAAATGTTGAGCCTAAGGAAGCCATAATTGGAGACTATTGGTCAGACTTTGAAGTGGAAAAAATCATAGAGTTACTAAGGGATTATCAGGACTTATTCCCTAGGGGTACCATGAACTTAAAGGTGTGCATGAATCATTAGGGGAGATGAAGATAAATCTTAAAGAGGTGTGTGCCTAGTTAGAAAGAGACCCTACAGGATGAACCCCAACTTGTGTGAAAAGGTCAAAGAAGAGATTGACAAAATGTTGAAGTCTGGGATTATCAAGCCCCTTGATGAGTCAGAATGGGTTAGTCCAATGGTGATCAATATCAAGAAGGATGGATGGATTAGGATCTATGTGGACTATAGGGAGTTGAATGTTGCATGTGTGATTGATCCCTTTCCTATGCCATTCACTGAGGAAATACTAGAAGGTGTTGTAGGGTGTGAAATCTATTCATTTACAGATGGGTTCTCTGGGTATCATAGGTTAGGATTTCCTAGGAGGATCAGGAAAAGACTACTTTTACTACTGAATGGGGTAGCTTTTCCTATACTTGTAATGCCTTTTGGTATGAAAAATGTGCTGTTATATTTTCATGCATAGTTGTTCAAGCGTTCAAGGAATTTATTCACAACTTCTTACAGGTTTATTTGGATGATTGGATGGTGTATGGATTAGTTAAGGATCATTGTGACAATCTACATTTAATGTTTGAAAGATGTAGATAGTTGAGTATCTCTTTGAACATCAAGAAGTGCATATTTGCTACACCATTTGGAATATTGTTAGGACACATAATCTGCAAGGAAGGTTTGTTGGTTGATCAGCCAAGGTTGTAGTTATTATAGGCCTAAGAGAGCCTACTAGTCAAAGTGAGGTGTGTGGATTTTTGGGTCATATAGGATATTATAGAAATTTTATCAAAGGATATGCCAAAGTTGTCACACCATTGGAGGAGTTATTGAAAGGGAAAGGTACATTCTATTGGGGAGAACCAGCAGCAAGCGCACATTCGAGACATTAAAGGAGAAACTTACTACCACACCTATTTATGTTTTCCTTCATGGGACCAACCATTTCATGTACATGTGGATGCCTCTAGCATGACCATTGGTGTGGTGTTGGCTCAACTAGAGAAGGTATTATAGATCATCCTATTTGTTTTTGCTAGTAGAAAGTTGACTCTACTAGAACAAAATTACACAACTATAGAGTGTGAAGCTTTGTCAATGATCTATGCGCTACATAAATTCTGATAGTACCTACTAGCTACACCATTCATATTTTATATAGATCACATGGCATTGAAGTATTTGGTAAACAAGCCCATTCTACAAGGGTGCATATGCAGATGGGTACTCTTATTTCAAGAATTTGATTTCACAGTTGTGGTAAAACTAGGAAAAGTAATTCTGGACCAGACCATTTATCAGAATATAGTCAGGAGAAGAAGCACAAGAAATTGAAGATACCATGCCAGATGCACAGTTATATCAGGTTACAATGAGCACCATCGAACTAGAGGACATTGTTGTCTTTCTATGAATAGGTATGGCACCAGAAGGAATGAAATCCTTGGAGAAGAAACAACTTGCTATATGTGCAGCCCCCTACATGTTGATTAGTGGTGACCTGTACAAGTTAGGTGGGATGAAGTATTACACCATTGTGTCATTGGAACATGAGTGCACAAATATTATGGAAGAAGCTCATGGTGGTATTGTAGGTGGCCACTATGTAGGTGATGCCACTACGTGCATAAGATTCTACTCATTGGATTATGGTGGGAGACCCTATATAAAGATTGTAAGGAATTTTGTAAGGCTTGTGATCATTGTCAATGTCTTGGGAAACCAGGTCAATGAGATGAAATGCCTCTAAGACCTATTACTAGTGTAGAACCATTTGAGAAATGGGCTATAGATTTTGTGGGTCCTATTTCACTAGTTTGCACATGCAGAAACTGGATCACGCTACATCATAACTTGCACATAGATTATCTGACAAGGTGGGTAGAAGAAACACCTACAAAGGATTATATAGTGGCTACAACAGCCTATGTTTCTATGGGAAAATATTATTACAAGGTATGGATGTCCTTTAAGTTTGACTAGTGATAGGGCACACATTTTCTTAATGAGACAATCAGAATTTTATTGGATGAATTCATGATTGCACACCATAAGACTACACCCTATCATCCTCAGGAAAATGGAAGAACTTTGAGGCTTTCAAAAAATTTTGAGCTAGACATTGACAAAAATATGTGATGTTGGAAGAAAGGATTGGGATGATAAAGTATCTAGTACTTTGGGCATATCAAACAACATATAAAAGGTTGAATAAAGCCACACCATTTTAGTTAGTGTTTGGCGTAGAAGTAGTTCTTCCTATGGAATTTATGTTACCTTCTTTGTGTATTGCATGCATGTTGGAGGTCTAGCTGATGAGAAAGCATTAGAAGAATGGATTGAAAAGTTAATTAAGTTGGATGAGTGATGAGCCATAACACGTTGGAGTCAAAAACAAGAGAAGGCTAGGATAGAAAGCATGGCATGATAGGCACATTAGGGATAAAAATCTTGAGATAGGACAAATGGTGCTCCTTTATGATTCTAAATTTTTGTGCCATCTAGGAAAACTCAAGGTACATTGGTTGGGGCCGTATGTTATCACTCACATACTCAAATCAGTGCTTGTCAATTAGAGGCACTTGATGGAATACGGTTACCTAGTTACTTCAACGGGAGTAGGCTGAAGCCCTACTATAAATAAGTCTTCTTGGTGTTTGTAATAAGGTAGTGTTGCCATTTAGATTAGGTTTTCAATTCTACATTTCCTTAATGTGTTTCCTTCTTTTGTCATTATGCTTTGTCAATTTAGTTGGTGTGTTTGTGTAATAAGCGCGTTTACATGCCAGAAGCTAATTACTATTTGAAGAATTTTTATGCATAGAGGATATGCACATACCCTTAGTGTGGGGTAGGTTGTTGATATCTAGGTACAAGAATGATGGAAATAAGTACACATGAAAGGAACTATCTACGGGTGTTATTCAAGGTTGGAGAATTGAAAAAAAAAAGATTGCTTTTGGACACAAGGACCATAGATAGAGAGGAATGAAGAAACAAGTATAATATGAGGTAAGCAGAGGCCGTGAAGACTACAGTGGAAGGTGTAGTGATGAGGTACTTAGGTGCATGGAAGCACATTGAAGAGAAGTTTGCAGCCAAAAGGTAGGAGGGTGCACTAGAAGGTTATAGCTTGGGTGCAAAGATGTACCATGCAAAAAGAATGAAAATGGTTGATTAATGAGAGGATTGTTGGTAGGTGGAGGAGCAATAAATGCACTAAATTTTTGAAATTCTATATAAGGATGGGATGTGAGTTCATTTTTACCATTGCAATTGAGAGAATTTGAAAAGGGCTAAGTGTGAATGAATGATCTAAGAAATCATGTTGAGGTGTGAAGAGTGTGAAACCAGACATGGAGAGAAGGGTTGTGCATAAGAGAATCTTGCGTTCCCATAGGTGAAGGGTTTGAGTGAAGAAACATGTTACAAATGAGCTAGGGCATGTGATTTCCACTAGGGCACAAAGATTTAAACTAGGGTTTGAATTTCTTGATTACAGAGGGAAGAAAAGAGATATTTTTAGATGGCATTGAAGAAAGCACCCACAATAGGAGAAAAAGGGAAGAAGAAGGTTGAAGTGGAAGAAGAAATTACTCCGAGAGTAATTTCTTAGAAATGCAATATCAGAGGGTGTGATTGTGGGACAAGAATGGGATTCCACATCCATCAATGTAAAATCAATGATTACAACCATCGAACATCAGATAATAAGAAGGAGCTCGATGCGTTGTTGAGCACAAAAATGAACAAACACATAACAAAAGATATGCTAGTGTACGATGACGCTGGTGAGAAGTTATTGAAGCAAAATGGAGTCTACCAGTTGTATGAGCTACCATACTTTGGAAAGTATGAACCATTGTATCGGTGGTTGATGAGAAAAGTCCATGAGGACTTCTTCTACTTTATAGGATGGAGGGTTAGATCACAACTGCTTTGATTTCAACTATGATAGGACTAAGGGCCTTAGGAGTGGATCTGGATAGTGATTTAACTGATAAGGTTGCAATCTTAGAGACAAGAAAGGAGTTGGGGTATACCAAAGGTCCACGTGGCATGGACATTGACAAATTGAAAAAGTACCCAGTAGTGCAGGAAACTACACATCTTGTAACAAAGTTGAATGACCAAGGAAGATGGTCACAAGTAAACACAATGTGGCTGCACATTGTAAAGAAGATGTCTAAAGGAGTGGTCTACAATATTATAGATCACATAGCAAAGACAATCATTGAAGAAGCACGGACAGGTGAGAATAATAAGTTTTGGCACTATGTTATTGTCTTTAGTATTTATGGAGATTAGTGCCCTGATGGGCCAAAGGAGAAGATTTGGGAGTACCCCATGGAACACAAGTCACTATGGAAATATTTGGAAAGTACTTGTGTGATGGATCAATGAGTGGACCATTCAAGTAGAGGGAAGAGATGTGGTATGATAGAATCTGTGTGGCATTCGAAGAAGAGTGATGCATACCCAAGGATTTGCCTTTGGTGGTGGGTAAGGCAGTTTAGTTTGTAGTCTACCAACATTTTTACATCGTGTGATTTGTGATGAAGGATGGGGCTTGGAGCCCATGGTGCAAAATTCCGTATGCCTTCACAGCAAGGTATTTCCAAGCATCATTTCACCATTTTTAGATGCACGCCACCTAACCTTCAATGTAGACAAGGTAGATTGTGACTACCACACTCTAAGAAAGAAATATGTATATCCAGGGTGGAATGCCTACATTGAGAAGGCTTATCTCAGATATTATAAGCATGAAGCCTATAAGCTTTAGCATTTGGGGACACCGGAGTAGTGCTTGTGTACTTGCAACTCAAACCCAAGTTGGAGAACACTAAGTATGTGGAGAATGAGTTCCGCACTCCTAGGGCCACCAAAAGGTAGGCATACAATGGAAAATGTTCCAACACCTAAGCCCACAGAAACAATTCAAGTAGATGATGAAGAAGAAGAGCATGAAGATAGTGGTGGTTTGAGAACAAGGGAATAAGAAAACCTCAAATAAGGAAAATGTTGAGTGTATGACTACACCACCTTAGCCACAAGAGGGAGATGATGAGGACTTAGATGTAGTCCAAAGAGAGTGTCATTTTAAAAGAGTATTTAGGAGAACAAGGACCCTAGGTGATACTCTACAATTAATGCACGTAGATCACCTCAAATCTCTCCATAGAAGGAGACAATTGAGAAAAGAAGAAGGAAATTAAAGTTGAATGAGGAAGTGGAAGAGTCGAGGAAAGTGTGCCAAATTCCCCTACACCTCCAGAGAATAAGGATGAACTAGAAGATGAAGATATGAAGGATGGAGAGGAAGGAGGAAAGGAGGTAGATGAGACAGCAACTGAGACTACTCAGGACACAACAACACAAGTTCCAAATCTTGAAGCCCAAGTTCCTAAGCATCCTAGATCAAAAAGAACAAGTGGAGAATATCTTCCACCAGTCATGGGCTATGTCGAGGACATAGGTAAAATTGTCACGTCCATTTCCAAATCATAATGACACAAAAGGATTTATATGGCTGGGAGTTGATGGATGAAGATATGGAAATGTGTGCACAAGGAAGTAAACTATCATGGTCGATGCACACACACATGGATGAACTAGATTTTGATGTATGTGAAGATTCATGTGTTTCAAGGAGGTTAAAGAAGACACCTCAAGCCAAGAACATAATAGTAAAGCCTACTGTTATGTCAGATGAACAAGTGAGCAATGCTTTGGTGAAAGTCTTGATAGAAGTGGCATGAGAGGAATATGGATAAAGCTACAACAATTAGGGTGCTAAGGGAGGAGATAAAGACTAAGGATGAGGAAATAGTGCACCTAAAGTAGGAAAAAGACTTGGCACAGAAGAAGAACATTGTTTTTATCAACATGGAAGAGGATATTGGGGACAATGTCATGAAGGCTAGGCCACACTTAGAGCCAAAGGTACCTAAAACGTTTCCTTTGGCAATACATTATGTAAATACATTGGTGGACTTAGTACTTGTAGATGAACCTCTACACATGCAGTGCCAAAGGACCCAACACAGGAAGTAGAGTGAGAAAAGGATTAGTGATGCGAGAAGATTGCATCATATGAGGGGTTACTTCAGAGCTTGTAGGAGGAACTAAAGAAGGAAGATCAAGCGTTGAATATTTTATACGCAGTAGAAGTTATAAGACCGTTAGGACCATTTTGGAAGACAATGAGGTCTGAAGGCCATGAAAGATGAAACATTGGGCCACGTAGAATGATTAGTGCTTGTCAAAAAAAAGCACAAGGCCCTTACAACAGCTCAAGAACCACACAAGGAAAGGTTGGATGAGCTTGGAAAACTCATCGTGCAAAATATGGACTTGTTAGAAGGGAGAATGACTGCCATGTCCAACATTGTGTTGGTCTTGCAAAATGAGAAAGGAGAGATTGCAAAGGATGAGTTAGAATCAATTACAAGTGGATATTCCTAGAGAAGGAAGAGGCCATGCTCAATGATTGGTAGACTCTAGAGGTAGAAATAAAAGAAGAATATCCTAAATTATTATTAGTTGAAGTAGAAGATAGCGAGGGTAAAGACATTCTTTTATTCATAAAATTCTTTTATTTTTATTCATTTGATTCTTTTGGAGACAACCATTTATTCAAAGGAAGTGTGGGGTAAGTATCGAAAAAGGATTCATGAGAGAGAAGAGCACATTCAAAAAAAAAGGATTTGGGACTTTGGGACCATTTTTATGGTAAGGATCTATTTTTGGAGATAGCATGCGGAGCACAAAATCGGTTGGATACTTGTGTGACACACATTGGCTATTTTTAGAGGATCAGCTATGAAGCACTTTGCATGGATACAGGATGAGAATAGATCTACTACTATCAGTTAACTAAAGTAGTCTATTGTTAGCACACTTGCATGTGTGGCTATTTTTGTAATGACATGTGGCTAATAATAGCATGTGACCTATTTTGGGATTAGATAAGTGGTGAAGGGAAAGTACCCACCCTTATAAATATGTATTGAACCATGTAACATAAGAGAGAGTGTGTGAGAACTGTGTTATAGTGAGATTATGCTACCAAATCTGATACGTGCATGAGCGTATACTATTATTATTGTAAGGAAGCTTTTGTGTATTACTAAATTTAATATAATGGAGACTATGGATTGAATCAAGGTGTTATCATGGTTATAGTTCAGTATTGCATGCTTGATTTCATCATGGTTATCTTTTAAGTCTGTTATTCTCTAGATCTAGATCTGAACATGCATTGTAGAATGATATATTAGTCATAGATCTGAATGCCTTAATTCTTCATCATGCTAACATCATGTAACAACAACCCTAAAGAGGTGCAGGTACCTTTGTGTGCTTTGGATGAGTGCTCAAACTAGGTGAGTGATGTTCCATCATGCCAGGCTTGTATTGGTGAATTCTAGGCTGCATCACTCCTAGACAAATTTATTTAATCGATTTTGTTTCTATGTGGGTTTAACACTTGGGAAAATAGTTGTTGGGAGTTATGGATTATTTTTGTACATTTACTTTCTATTTGGAAACAATCAAATGACGTTTTATTCCTAAAAGTTATAGTATTTTGTTGGGTTATTCTTTTTGATGTGTGTGTGTGTATGTGTGTGTGTGTACAAAGGATCGATTTAGCGATAATTATGCGTGATTTTTAAGTTAGTCGGGAAGGAAAGGAATAAAAATTTATATTTGTTTCCATTTATTGTTTCTAATATGTTTGATACGAGTTGATGATTATTTTTAATTATTGATGGAATCTCTCTTCCTTCATAAGACTAAACATTTTGGTTATCTTTTGTTTCGATTAAATGAGTCCTTCTATGGAGTTTTGGTGTTCTAGTAAACAACAATTATATCTATACTCAACTCAAAAGGGTATCTAAAAAAATTACTTCATTAGTTTTCAGTTAATTAATGTTCTAGTTGGGCTATGAATGATTGTTGCAACCTTATGAAGTTTAACTCTGTTGAATATGTGTTGTTTCATTTTTCATTATTTTCCTCTGTATTATGAAATTTCTAGTTGTTATTAATAGCAAGAAAATTGAAAAATATTGTGAAATATAACATGTATAATCAATGCTTTGTGATGCAATATATGATCCATTATTGTCTAAATGTCTAAGTTATAATAGGCTGGTTGTATATAGTAATAATGGACATAATGTTTTTATATAATTATGAAGTTTCATTATGATATGTTATAAGGTAGATTTCATAATATAAACTATGGAATTTATGAATATAAATTATTGATCGAGAATAGTTCTTAGTCAATATCTTATTCTATTATTTCATTATAATACATCATTTAATAAAAGTATGTGGAATCATGTTAGTTTATATGAACTCACCAATATCTATCTCTCTCTCTCCTATACTTTTGTAGGATTTTTTTGCATATTTGAAGTAACTACTTGGAATAGATTATGTGATTGTTTTTACGTATTGATTTATTTAGAAATAAATCCAAAAGGATTCTTTGTAATCAATTTGATTATGTGATTGAAATATCATCACATCTTAAAAAGGGCATTATGGCCCAATGTATTATTCTTTCTTATTAGTGTAAATCATTATTAATGAAGATTGAGATATTTATCCCTTATTTGTAATCTGGTCATATGACTTGTCTTACTTGAACTGAAAATGTAGATATTTTACTTATAAATTTGATTTATGAATTAAGTTGATAATTTCTTAAGTTATGTGATTAATTATAATTTTATTATTTTAGATAGAATAATCAGCAAATTGAATATTGACATATAAACTAAAATTATAACATAGGAAACAAAATAAATATGTTTATGTACTTTCTAGTAATAATTAACTAATCATGATGAGTAAATGTATTCAAATGGATCAAGATGAATAAGGAATATTTAACCTACACCTAAAAAAATATTAAGTTGTTAAAAAGTACGATAAGAATAAATAATAATATTTAATAACTCATTGAGTTACTATGACCCTTTTATGGAAACCTATTAAGTATTGTGAATTAATACTTTTTAAATGACTCGTTAAGAAAGACTTAGTTATATTACTTAACTAAGGTAACTTAAGTATAAGGAGTGTGGGACATAATTTTCTTACATCATATCACTAGAATCTTAGCTTAGTGCAAACTTAGGATGGCTATGGAAAGGGTAGTGAGGATGTAATGATGGGTAATAATTATGTGGTCCCTATGTTTCCCATAGGGATCCTAAGATGGTACGTATGAGATTCTTATCATATAGGAAGTGAGCCAACAATGGAATACCCCTATTCTTAACTAATTCACCTTTTTTAAAAATAAAGAATCTAGATAGCTATATTGAGATGGTTGTGTGGTGACAGAAGATGAGTTTTATAGGCTAGTGTGCGGTCTCAAAACTAAGCTTGTAAAGCAATGCTTGAAACTTTGGCCAAAGTAATGTATTAACTAACTACATTGTCTGATCACCAATCCCTAAATGAATAGTGCCAAATATCATATGGAAGTTACACGATTGTCTTTAATTTAGGAATTTAGGAGATGCACATAGTTCTCATAACTTTAAAAGGTTAAACCAAGTATACAAAGTATACACACTCGGTTAGAGTGACTTAAGGGAGATTGTGGAGATTTGGATATACCCTTATAACTACACATGGTTATTATATGTTATTAGATGGATTATGAATATTTTAATTATGTTGTATTAATTAGCAGTAAGCTAAATAATAATGTTAAACATTAGTAACATTGAATATATATTAAGGGTATGCTTTTAAAATTCCCTTAAACTGGTTAATCATAATAAGGGTGTTACATTTTAGTATAAGAGATGTAGGTTTATCAGCTCTTGGACTCAATGGGTTCATAATGTTAATACAAATCTTATCCTTCATTAAAAAGATATGATGGTTAAAAGAAGGGTGTTATAGTTTTATATCAAAGCTATTACTTAGTGGCCAACACCTAAAAACATGCATGAGGTAAGAATTTATATGGGAATGACTAGATACTACAAAAAAATTGTTAAAGACTTTTCAAGAGTGGTTTGACCAAATACTTCATTGTAAAAATGGATAAAATTTTTATATGGACTAAAAAATGTGAGAGTGCATTTAACTTATTGAAAGAAAAATTACATTTAGACCTATATTAAATATTTGGATCCCAATGGAATATTTAATGTGGTTCTTGATGCATTAAGTGAAGGATTAAGAGGAATAGTTCTTCAAGATGACCACATAATTGCATATGAAATATGAAAAATCAAGGTGCGTGAGAAAAACTATAGTTCCCATGACTTAGAGCTTGCTACCATAGTCCATGTCTTACAAGTCTAGGGGAATTATATGTTAGGAAATCCATTTTAAATGAAAACATATCATTTGGGGCTGAAATACATTTTTACGCATCCCAATTTAAATGCAAGACATCATAGGTGGCTGGAATTTTTATCCCAATATGAATTTGATATTAGTTATATCAAGAGAAAGAAAATTGATTGGTTGATGCGCTAAGCCACGGGAAACATATTTATGCAATTGTAACCCTCAGAAATCAAGTTAAGGAAGAAGTTAAGAAACAACTATAAGTTGATTCTTACTATCAAAAAGTGAAAACCACGTTAGAAACAAATATGAACAATATAAGATAAAAGCGTTTTAGATTTGATAATTATGAAATTTTATGATTTAACAACATAACATATGTTCCCTTGGGATGTGATCTTAGACTGAAATTCATGCAAGAATTTCATGATGCACTATATTTCAGGCATCTAGGAGTAACAAATTTGTTGTATGATATAAAAAAGAGTATTTTTGGAAAGGGATGAAGAAGTATATAATAGAATATGTTGGGAATTGATTGGAATTCCAAGTTGTAAAGGTAGAACACTCGCATCTTGCAAGACTGCTATATCTTCATAGTATTCCGCAATATGAATGATAGGTAATCAACATGAATTTTGTGCAACAAAAATCACTATCCAAAACTAAAAAAATATGATTTTGGTAGTAGTGGATAAACTAACCAAAGTAGCTCATTTCATATCGGTAAATCTTAAGGATGATTCTCCAATACTTGTAAAAAGGTTTGTGCATGATATTTTTCGATTACATGGAATTTTGGAACTAATCATTTCAGATAGGGATCCAAGGATGAACTCTTGCTTTTGGAAAACATTGAATTTTGCATTGGGAAAAAAATTGAATTTTAGTTCAGCCTTCCATTATGAAACAGAGATAGAAAAACAAAAAAGTGAACCAAGTTTTGGAAGATATTATTAGAATTACATAGATTAGAAATACAAATGGGAGGAATATCTACCATTGGTTGAATTTTCTTACAATAACACTTACCACTACTCGTTAAAAATGAATCCATTTGAAGCATTGTATGGAAAAAGAGTAAATCATATTATCTCGAGAACACAGAGGACGAGAGACGTGGCAAGTTTGAAAATGTTGACTGAAATGAAAGATCAAGTTAAGCTCATTCGTGAATGGTTAAAAGAAGCTTGATATGTAGAAATCTATGCTGATTTGAAAAGGATTGACATTAAATTCAAGCAAGGAGAAAATTTATTTTTAGGGTAAAACCCAAAAATATCTCTCTTTCATTTGGTAAAGATGTCAAGTTATCTCCTAGATATGTAGGATCCTTTGAAGTTCTAGAAGTTATAAGTCTAGTGGTTTATAAATTAACTTTATCTCCTATATTGTCTAGGATGCAAAATGTTTTTCACATATTTTTCTTAAAATAATGTTTTTGATATATCACATATTATTAATTAGAATTCATTATAGGTTAAAGACCTAGGAATCATCATAGTTGAACCAATAAGAGTGTTGGAAACTTACAAATTACATCTCAAAAATTGAGAAGTTTCTCAATGTAAGGTCTAATGGGACCAATATTTTGAGAACAACACAACTTGGGAGAATATGAATGATATGATGATTACTTTTCCTTTCTTGTTTAAGTAATCAAAACTAGTATTTTTATAATTTGGGATGAATTTGTTGAAAAATATTTAATACTTATTATAAATAAATGAAAATTTAAGCCATATTGAAAGAAGTTTTGGAAAATGCTTTTGAGATAAGGCTGATACAACCAAGTTTTAGAACTTTGATTGGTTAAATTTTGGAAAAAAATCTAATTATTGAGAAAACTATTATATGGTGTTATTTTATGAATTTTACTTATGACTGATATATTAGAAATAGTTATAATTAAATCATCGGGACAATGATTCTTTTTAGAGGGGAAGTATGTAACATCTTGGACTTAATTAAATACATTTTTGAATTATTAAGATCATTATTACTTGTTTAGTAAAGGAGTGTTTGTTGATGATTTAATAAATTGATTACACACACACACGTGCACACACACACACACACACACACACACACACACACACACACACACACACACACACACACACACACACACATACAATCGATAGGTGTGTGTGTGTGTGTGTGTGCGCTCGTGCGCTCGTGCGTGTGTCTTATTATTGATTGGCATGTTAATCGATCATTAAGACCACCTAAGCTGTGTATATGGATATTATTTTAGTTTGGTGGGAATTTTTTCTTGGAATATTCAGTTGGGTTAGGTGGATATTTGACCCCACCCACCATGCAAGTTATGTGTTTTGTAAAGTTTATTATAATTGTCTAACCTTAAGTTGCATGACATATAGTGGCAAATACTAAGAAAGGTTTATGGTTTTTTTTTTTCAATTGTTTGATTGGCCACGATGTGGCAAACAAATGAAGGAAGTTTGGTGGAAGTTAATGCAAGAAGTATGCCTTGTAAACCATTAGCTTCCTTAAGAAGCTAGGTCATGCATGCATTTTATTTTTCATTTTGATTGGGTTGTTTTAGAGTTATGTTGGAGGACCATGCAAAAAAATTTGGGGGATAGTTTTTGGTGATTGTTGCATACGATTTATTGTTGTTATATCTAGTTATCATGGAATTTTTACTAGTTAAATACGTTGTTGAAATATTTAATATTTCTTGGAAGTTTTAAACATGGAATAGTGTAGGGAAGTTTAGAGGAAAGAAACAATGGCATGGGTTTTCTACTCTTACTCTTTGTTGTTATTTTAATGAAATACTAAAATAATTTTTGGGTTTGGAATGTTATATGAAATTTAATAAGCAAACATGTTTTGGTTTTGATTATCATGTGAGATCTGGGAAAAGGGAATAAGGAGAGATAGTTTGTAATAAAAATGAATTTGATTATTTTTGCAGCTCTTTTTTAGAGCATGGTTGTAATCTTTACGAAAATGTTTTGGGTTTTAATTATTTTTTGAAATCTAGGAAAAGAAACAAGATTTTAACATATCTTTTTATAGAATTGATGTTAGCATTCTTTATTTGAATATGTGTTTGGATTTGTGATATTAATATCTGGAAAATGAAAAGAAGTTTTTACATCTCTTTTAGATTATTACTGTTATCATTTTTCTTTGTTTGGTTTTATAAAAGTAAGGATTGTTTTTTGAATCCTCTCCCTCCAGGCATATTGAGTTAATCAATTATGTTTGTATGTGGGTGTAACACTTGGTAAAATAGTTTATGGGACTTATGGATTATTGTTATACATTTTATTTCTATTTAGAAATAGTTAAGTGATATTTTAGTCCTAAATCTAGCAGTTTTTTTGGGTTATTGTTGATATACATATGTACAAAGGCTCGGTCTAGTTATAATTATGCATGACTATTTAATTTAGATGGGGAAATTATTAGGAAAGGAATAAAGCCATTAATTGTTTATGATATGTGTAATACATTTGATTATTATTGTTAATTATTGATGAAATATCTCTCCCCTTCATGGGACTAAACATTTTGATTATCTTCTATTTCGATTAAATGAGTCCTTCTATGGAGTTGGTGATGTTTCGATAAACAATGATTATATCTATGGTCAACTCAAAAGGGTCTCTAAAACATAATTACTTCATTATTTTTCAATTAATTAAGGTTCTAGTTGGGATATAATTGATTGTTGTAACATTATAAAGTTTAACTCTACTAAATATGAGTTGCTTAATCGTCATTAGTGACCGCTTCCATTATACTATTTTTAATTGTTATTAATAATGGGAAAGTTGGAAAATATTGTGAGTTATTACATTTGTAATTGATGTTTTATGATGTAGTATATGATCCATTATTGTCTAAATGTATAAGTTATAATAGGGTGGTTATATATAATAACAATGGGCATAATATTTTTAAATAATTATGATGTTTCATTATGACATGTTATAAGGAAATTTTCATAATATAAACTATGGTATTTATGATTATAACTCATTGATTGAGAATAAGTCTTATCTAATCTCATATTATGTTATTTCATTACAATTGTATCATAGAATAAGAGTATGCAGACTCATGCCATTTCATATCAACTGACCCATGTCTATCTCTCTCCTATAGTTTTTTAAGAAATTACGATATACTTGAAGTAAATACTTGGAATAAATTATGTGATAGTTTTTACGTCGTGAGTTATTTTGAAATAAATCTGAAAGGATTCTTTATAATCAATTTTATTATGTGATTAAAATATCATTGCATCTTAAAAAGTGAATTATGGACCAATGTATTATTCTTGTTGATTAGTGTAAATCATTATTAATGAAGATTGGGATACTTTTCCCTTATATGTAATATAGTTATATGAATTTTCTTACTTGAATTGAAAATGTATATATTTTACTTATAAATTTGATTTATGAATTAAGCTAATAATTTCTTAAGTTATGTGATTAATTTTGATTTTATTAATTTAGATAGAATAATCAAGAAAACTGAATATCGACAGATAAACCAAAAGGATGACATAGGAAATGAAATAAAGATGTTTATGTACTTTATAGTAATAATGAGCTAATCATGAAGGGTAAATTTATTCAAATGACTTGGGATGAATAACGAATATTTAACCTACACCTAATGAAAATTATTAAGTTGTTAAAAAATACGATAAGAGGAACTAATAATAGTTAGTAACTTGTTGAGTTACTATGACCCTCTTATGGAAACCTATTAAGTATTGTGTATCAATACTTTTACATGAACTCGTTAAGGAATAATTAGTTATATTACACAAATAAGATAACCTAACTATAAGGAGCATGGGACATATTGTTCCCATGTCATCTCACTAGAATATTAGCTTAGTACCAACTTAGGATGGATATGGGAAGGGTAGTGAGGACGTAGTAATGGGTAATCATTATGTGGTCCCTATTTTTCCATAGGAATCCTAAGATGGTATGGTGGGATTATTATCATATAGGGAAATGAGCTAGTAATAAAATATCTTATTAACTAATTTACCTTCTTAAACAACAAGTAATCCAAATAACCATATTGAGATGGTTATGTGGTGACAGAAGACAAGTTTCATAGGCTAGTGTACGGTATCAAAACTAAGCTTGGAAAAAAATGCTTGAAACTTTGGCCAAAGTAATGTATTAGCTGACTACATTTTCTAATCACTAATCCCCTAAATGAACAATTTTAGATATTGGATGGAAGTTGCATGATTTTAATCTAGTTAGGAACTTATGAGGTGAACCTAGTTCTCATAACCTATAAATGGTAAAACAAGGTATACACACTTGGTTAGAGTGACTTAAGGGATATCATGGAGATCTAGATATTCCATTATAAATGCACATGGTTATTATATGCTATAGGGTGGATTATGAATATTTTAATTATGGTGAATTGATTAGTAGTAAGCTAAATAATAATGTTAAATATTAGTAGCATTGAATATATATTAAGGGCATGTTTTAAAAAAAAATCCCTTAAATTAGTTGCTCATAACAAGGGTGTTACACTCATGAAAATTGTAAGGGTTATTCTCCCATTTTCTTACCATTTTCGAGGTTTTTGTAGAACTCAAAATTGCATGCTTTCAACCTTTATAACTCATGAATGGATATTTTCTTTCCTCATCTCTATGTGTAAACTTGAAGGGATTGATTAATGTAAGTTTAGTTTCTTTTATTCCTTCAAATACTATGTTTTTGGCATGAATATCTCTACCCTCTTTCAAATTTATCATTATTTTAATTTCTCACATTATAAATGTGTGCATCTTCATAATCCATTTTTATGCAAACTTGCATATGTGTCACTTGGAATAGGAGGAGTGCCACCTTTCATTCTAGTGTTATCACTTCCCTTTTAGCTTAGGTTTTCTTTCCTACATCTCTCCCTGGTTCCTTGGATGTGTTAGTGTAGGTTAGTTGTTTGAGTATATTTAGCATTATAATAGGTTGTGTTATGTCGGTTTTTCTAATCCACAAAATAAAGGAAACCAACATTCTCTGGAGGTATGTCTCAAGTTGTAAGTCCCACATTTGGATACGAGTCCCTTATTTCCAAAGAATTATGATTTTCATGCATGATCATTCGGAGCGAACAATTTTTGGTGAATTTTTTTGGCATGCCCGATGGGACAAGTTTGATGAGATTTAGATCATTACTACTAAGTTTTGGTATGTGAATTGGTATTTTCAGTTTTTTAAGCACTTCAACCCTCCCAATTTTATGAGAAGAGTGTAGGAAAGTTTATATGCATATCCAGGTGATCCATTTGACTATCTACAAATATTTCCATGAAGAAGATGAAGAGAAATATATCCTTAGAGATTCGTGACCTCTCTAAGTAGAAATTTTTAACTCCACCTCCAAGTACACCGTTTCCACTTCCTCTTAGAAGTATGAGATCCATTCCATTTATACACATTAGAGAATTTTTCCATTTGTAAGTTTCACCAATGGTATAAAATTTCTATTAGCCACACAATATGATATCCTAATAGCCACCTTGAATATTTAGACACCAATTTTTGGTATCGCTACCCTTTACCCCATGTTTCTCTCTATCCTCTTTTTCTACATACTTACCTCTCTTCCCTTTAGAATTTATTTATTCCCTCCTATCATTATTTCCCACCATTATTAATCCAATAATCATCCCTAATCATTTTTAATTAATCATAAAACCTCATTTAATTTATTTCCTCTTCTTAAATCTCCCATTTTATCCTTTCTAGACTACAATTTAATGATTTCACCTCTCCATGGTCTTTATTTAATAATTTCCACCCTCCACCTACCCATTTACTCATCCTATGTAACCTTAATTCATCCTAATAATTCAAAACCCTAATCCCACCCCTTATGGTATCATTGTCTTGAGCTCAACATATTTCCACCACTAAAATGGATGAATCCCTGCAATCAGCACCAACCCATCTGGGTTTCCTTTGACCTTATAAATTTTCCCTTACCCCTTTTTTCTCAAGGATGAAATTTTGGAGACCTTATCTTTCTTGTGATCTTGCTTTCACCTTGTGTTTTCTCCTATAGATGTTATAACCATTTTACAGGTTTTGGGATTCAAATTTGGATATTTGGATATCATCTTCAACCTTACATGCTTATGTCCTTTGTTGTAAAACTTTCACCATATTCTACCACCATCATATTTTGTGTAGGTTCAGATGTCACCAGGAGCTCTCTGTCTCAACCATTTTTAGGCCTTCATTCCCATGTATAGGTTTTCATTTCAACCCATCCATTTTTATCCAATCTTAGATCATCCACGGTTGTTGTCAACCCCTGTCTAGTTGCCATCAAACCAACCTCCATTATATCAACTTCTCTATCATTTAGGACCTTTATCATCATATCTCTATTTCCACATCCATGATTCCTATAGATCCTATCATTCCGCCATCTCCAATATGTCCTCCTAACCCTTAGTCTCCATTAACTCCATCTAGTAACCATTGACCGGACACTGTCTTTAGTGGAATCATCATTGATTTTCATAATTTTCTTACATCCTTTCAATTACACCCAAATCCTTACTATTCTACGGTGTTCTACCTTCAACTCGGATCCACTTTCAAATCTAGATCAACTTCAAATCTAGCTATAGGAGGTATTGAAAGTATGTTTTTATACATTTTCTTCTCATCCTTCTCTGGTTCTTGTCATTTGGACCCTTGTCATCTTAAGTCACCGTCGACCCACCCGGAGTTTGATTTACTTTATGTCCACTTAGATCATATCTACATTTCTATCTTATATCTAGAATTTTAGTTTCTATTTTGGTTCATATTTTGCTACATCCAATTTATCAATATTTGATTTTATCTTATCTTTATCAAAATGTGGGTTGACATCCATCCAAGTTTTCACTTCTCGGGAATAATTTTTCAGGTATCGTACCCATCTATCTACTAATCCATTTTTTATTGATTTCACTTAATTTATAGGTCATCTAGCTTGCTCCAAAGAAGGATCTCTCATTTGCACCCGTATTCATTGTCATCCCATCTCGAGGTACCTTAAACCCTCACATATTTGGATTTACTTATTTTCTTTAGTACTAGTTCACTAATCTAAAACATGAACGAGGGAATTTGGTCAACATTATGGCATGCCCGATGGGACCCACCCTTTCTTGGCGAGTCTTGTTATTTTTCTTTCATTTTCATCTTCTTTGGTCCATTTTCTACTAACCTCGTAGGTAGGAGTGTTTCTTTTCTTGATTGCATTTGATCACATTGCTTGGATTGGATTTTTCTTGTTTTCTTTACAAAAATTCAGATAAAAAGGAAAAGTATTGTCTAGGTATTCCTCTTTTTCTTAGTTTCTCCTTTTACATCGTACTTTCCTTTCTTTCTTGATTTTCCTCATCAAATCTACACCTTTCATTTTGGATCTAAAAAGAACCCTTCATATCTACTTGGAAATCTAGTTTAACACGGCCATTTAACTTGTTTCATACACTTCATCACACACATCAAAACACACAAACCAATTTACACATTTAAACATATCCTACCAAGTAGAACTATTGGGATTTCATCACCTAATAGGAAATCGATCATGGTGTTTTGGATGCATTTCAAAAAAATTATCTACTGGTATATTGGCTAAACATTTGACTCCCTTATCACTTCAGGAACATGAAGTGAGGGGTTAGGCCCCAATACCAAGCCCCATACTAGTATTCATCTCATATTTTTACCTCATGTAGCTTCAGGTATATCAAGGAATCTAGTCTAAACTACTGCAAACCATCCATAGATTGAAATTTTATAGGTTCCCCTCAAGCCCTTTTTCATTTCTTTTCACATCTTTAATACCCTTTTTCATTTCTTTTCACATCTTTAATAATCAAGATAATAAAAAAATTGACTAAATTTATTGCTTTAATTAAAAAACAACATAGTTTTTATTGTTTGTTTCATGTCATTTCTTACAAGATCCCAATAAAAAATGGAACAAAACATGTCATCAAACAACATTCCTATTTCCACTACCACTTCCCTCTAACAAACTTCCACACTTTCCATCCTTACCTACACCCCTTTTCTCATCTCTTCCATGGTTACTCAACCTATTATTTCCATCCCATGTCTTCAAGAGGTTAAATTAATCTAACCCAACACACATGTCAAATCCAATTCCTTTCTCCATTCCATCTAGACTAGAAACACCCCCTTTTCCTACCTCTATCGAAACTTTTGGGCCTCCTCTCATCCCTCGTGGGTGTGTGGAATTATAGGATCTACTTGATGCTAATCCAGTTTCCCTTTATGACTACTTATTTCACAAGACCACCATCCTCCCCATTGATGGACCTCCTTTTAAACTAATTTACACCTACCATTCCAATCCAAAATCTACAAAAGTCCTCACATCATAACTTGTCTTTTTCTTTCCTATAACTATGAGTGAACTTGTTAGGGCCCAACATGAGATTGATCCTAATCAACCTTCATCTTCTTCTATTCCTTACAACAAAAAACCACTCAATTGGTGGTCCCATCCCCCTTAATTTTCCTCATGTCAACACTTGTGTCTCTTCTTCTATTCCCATCACCTCATCATCCACTACAATCACTTGTGCTCCCATCCAATCATCTCAAGAATATCACTTACTTCCTCCTATATATGAATAACATAATTCAAATCTACCCCTTATTTCTACTTACCACATCTATGCCAACATTATAATATTACAACCTGATCCATCTGAATCAATGCAAATCCATCAACCTCCTCCTCGAGGTATTTATCACTATATAATTACCACTCAACTAAGTCAATTATCCCAACCACCTCTTGCTTACATCCCAATTCCTTACATAGAAAACCAATCAAACATCCCCATCTCTCAAAAAATAACTCAATCTAACCAATATTACCACATCCCCATTTCTCAACAATAACATTTATCTCAACCCATCCAATCACAACCATTCAATTATAATCCTCCATATCAACTACTTCCACTAACACCTACACATCCTCAAACATATCAAACTTATCAAAAAGATAACCATCCACCTTTTTTGGACCACAATATCATCCTTAAACATCTCAACCCCATCTATCTAATGATCCCTTATAAGCGTTATTAAGTAAAATGGCTAACCTTGAATCTACTACCTTGGGATCCAAGACCACATTTTCATATGAAAAAATCTGCAATGAACCATCAATCCATCCATCCTTGTAAATCTCTATCCTCCTCATTGGGTATTACTAAAGTTTTCTAAATTCAATAGCAAGGAGGATCCACAAAAACAACTTCATGCCTTTAGGCACACATCCTACCTTATTGTTCACGATCAAGACCTCATGCTTCATACATTCCCCATGTCGTTAGTCAAACCCACATTGGACTGGTATAATGACATCCCACAACATTCATTATTTTCCTTCACCCAACTCACACAATTTTTGTAGAACACTCTTGATCAATACTACGTATAAGATCACTATCACGAACCTCTTCATTGTTAGACAATATGAAAATGAATCTATTAAAGATTTCGTCACATGATGGTGTGACATCATTAACCAACTATCATTTTCCCTTCCACGGATTGAATTAATTAATATTTTCTCACAATATTATTCTAATCACATATCCTTCACTCTTCAAATTCAATCATTTCAAACCTTTTAAGAGGCATTCAGCATGGCTCACAAATTTGAACTTCGCACCCTTAAGAAAGGCTATCTTAAACTTCTATAAAAAAAATGCAATACCGAGATCACTAAGTCCTCCACACATGGTGAAAACTCCAATAATTACACTAATGCCATCGTGGTTAAATATTAATTCACATCCACTTCCAATACAGATCCTCCATAACTTACTTCAAGACCGCCTCCTAACTACACCCCTCTTGGGAATCTTATAGTTCAATATTTGACAAGTAAATGACGGTCCACCTCATTCATCTTCCTCCCATCCAACCCTTTGATGAATCACAACCCAAACTAGCATGGTACCATGTGGAAATTTACTATAAAGATTATCAAGTTTGTGGCCATGACATTGAGAAGTGTCTCTCTTTTAAATACATCTTCCAAAAACTTATAGTCTCTAGTGACCTCTAGATGGAAAATCCCAACATGTCACCTAATCAACCCCTTGATGTCTTCAAACAACCATTTCCTAATCATTTGTACAATAATCAAACTCTACCCTTCACATCATAGACACCTAATTCTCATAGATCAAAATCCAACACCATCACTTACACCTATCACCTCATCATCTATCGCATTTAATCCCATTTCAAATTTTTCTCCCACGATCACAACTTTATTATCCAACTATGATCACAATCACTACATCCCCATAAACTTCAATCATACCCACTCCTTCATTTATATCATCTACATCCTCATCTATTACATCTCGTGATTCACTAACAATTACCTCAATGCCTACTTCAACATCTTCATCTCAAACCTCTACGCTCACTTCCTCCAAACACATCTACTACCATAACTATACCCACATCAACATCTAAATCTATGAGCACATTCTCACTACTTCCTCTTGAATCATCCACCATGCAAACACCCATATTCAATACATCTATAAATGACACTCTTACCCCATGCGCAACTCCAATCACACCCGCACCAAAAAAATCTAAACTTACACAATCTACCATCCCTTTAGATGTTTTCAAATGCATTATACAAAAACCACTTCCATCTTCAATATCCACCCCTACAATGTAACCCACATTACCTAGTTCCACCATAATGATTCTCCATTTTGAAATTGTCATCATTCCCATCAAAGGTAAATACTTGCAAAAAAATTCTAAGAACCTTGGCATGCCCATCTAAAAGTCCCTCACACAGCCAAAAAAATAGTTGAAGCTTTATTCTCTTAAGAATAACCCTCTTAAGCAACTTATGTCACATCATCACTCTAAGGAGCATCTCCTTCCATCTTAGGGATAACCCCTTCATCCAAAACCCCCATTATCAATAATTCAACACAATTTAAACCTTCTTCCAAATCAATATCCCTTCCAAATCATCTACATCTTCCATTATCAAATCTGAATCCAATCCATATACATCACCACCAATAAAAATGAAACCAAAGAACAGTTGTGCTCATCTTATTTTAAGCCCAAGATAAGATAAAAGTCCCCATGAAAGCAATTCAAAGAAAACCATCCCTCTTACCTTCATCTTCCATCCTTAAGATTGCTTCATCTACAACCTCTTCTCCAACCACCCCCATTGGTTCTTACATAGAAATATTTCATTGGTTACTTCAAACATCTACAATCACCCTTATATCTATCAAACCCTTTGATCCAAATGCCCTAATACATTCATGGTTCGACTCTAGTCTCATTTTTGAATACCATTATGCACTCGGACATGACACCAAAATTGTAGAGCCCTCAAACTATCATTCATAATCTTATCAAAGAGGATGATCTCCTCGTTGAAGGGTATCAAATTCTTCCATCAACCAATCTTGGTTATTCATCCATACCCTCATCCCCCAAGATGTCTAAATATCCTCATTCATCAAAGACTTACATTTCCATTCCTCCTCTAACATCAACCTCTCACAAGGAATTTCCTCCTCTCTTCGTTAATGTTTTTCGATCACTGTTGTTTTCATCCCCATGAATTCCATCCACCTACTCAATCCAAATATAAAGTGGTTGTCACCACTTCTTCCAAAGATCATTCTCAACCACCTTCTTCAATAAAATCTAAATTATCTATTTTAGTTTCCCTCGGCCTAATGTCATTGAATAGAGCATTATGAAATAAATTAATCAAGCCCTAGTTAAGATGTCACTCTACGAGACCATCCAAAGTTCTCCATATACTAGGAAAAATCTAATGGAAGTTATTATGTTGGACCCTAGTCATTATAATTGGTGTTTTCATTGATGTCAAGTGGTATTGATGGAAAAAGGTTGAATGGTGAAGTGAGCAGATCAAGTCAACAAGAAAAAGGTGCGGTGGTAGAGTGGTAGTGTCTTCTCATGGTGTGTAAGCATAAGCAAGGTTGATTGATAGGTACATCCTTCTCATTGATAGTTTCATCTCATATAGAGGTTCCATGTGTTCCCATGCGGTGTTAAGTCATGTCAAAAAGATATGAGTGATAAATGCATGGTCAAACAATTATAACATGTGATGAGTGCTCTCAAGAAATCTCTATGCCTAATTCTAGTTCCTACTCTAAAAGGCATGTGAAAAGGATTGAAGGAGAAAAATGATGATGAAATTGAGGGATGGATGATTTAGTGGTACACAAAGTGGTTCGAGGATACTTCAATGATCATTGGGATGGATTCAAAATGAATTAAGGTCATTGCGAAGCTTAAATGGTGAGTTAGGAGTCCTCTGGAGAAATTGAAAAGGTTAGCACACATTGATCAAGTAATTTATAGGTCTAAAACTCATTTTCAAAATGTTCTAAGTGTTCACAAAATATTTTATGGAGAAAGCAAAAATTCTAGTCCTTAGAATGTTTTGAAGAAAATGAGTATTTTTGTGTTTGTAGTGTATTGCAAAATTTGGGGGTGCCAATGAAACATGTTCCCTGGGAATAAGTGTTCCACACAAATTTTTGGTCTGAAATACAAAGGTTGTGTGTATTGTGGATAATGCTGGAATTTTGGGCCCGGGAGTCCCAGATGTAATAGTTCCTCACAGTCACGAGTTCTCTGTAAGTCATTTTGGGCCACATTATGAAGGAGTTAAGAGTATTGCTTTGATAGATCGGAGACTTTAGGCACATGGTCCCCTCAAGGAACAAGTTCCAAGCATGACTTATTTCTCTGCACAAGGTTTAGAGCCACAAAATAAAGTATTTTCTTGTATTGCAGAGATATCAAGTGTTTGGTAGAGGAGACCACCGACGGTATGGGTTCTTAGTGAGAGGTAGTTCCCCACAAGATCCCATGAGCTACAACACAAATAAATAATGTTGTACGGATGAGAGAAGGGATGCAGGAATAAAGGACATTAAAGGCACAATTCCACGAAGATTATAGTTCCGCACAATCTAGTAAGACCCAAAATACAAAGGGAGAGAGAGAGAGAGAATGAAGAGTTACGCGGATAAAGTAGAGTGTGGAAGAACTTGACACATCCAGCCCAAAGTTCCCAGTTCCTTGTATTCCCAAGATACCCACTTTATCCAATTTACAAAGAAAAGTGATTTAAGGGGATAATTAATTTTTATAAAGTTTATGACCTATATATTGTGGACTGGTAATGTGTTTTTGGAACTTTGTTATCCTAGACTTGATTTCAAATATCTTGAGCTCCGGTGTTAGAATTGTAATTTTTAGAATTGTTGGAAAGGTAATCCAATTATCTATTCATTAGAATAATAAAAATAAAGATTTGAAGACAAATATATAAGGAATAACTTAATGACAAGTGACACTCTTTTAGAAGGTAGTTTTAGAAATAATGTTTCAAATTCTCTATTGCATGCAAAGAAGATGAAGTTCATGGCATACTAAGAGATGAAGATGGAGAAATATGATTTTATATAAAATCCCAAATTCTAAGAATAATATGTTTCTAGATAAATAGAGAAAAGAGAGAGAGGCTTAGCTAAGAAGGGTTTTTAGAGAAATAAATGACATAGAGCCATTAATCTCTAGTGATAATGAAGGAGAAATTGAGAAAAGGGTTGTTGCGGTGATAGAGAGGAGAAAAAGCCATCAAATGAAAATATGATTAAAAGAGAGATCGAGTAACAAAGGTGCCGATAGGATTAGAAACCAAAATCCAATAAATGTACGAGGGGAGAGACTAGAAAAATGTAAAGAGAATCTTTGAATATCATACGAAGAGTGAGTGAAAAATGCAATAACAAGGTGATCATAATTAGTTGTATATGCAACATAGAATCTAGATGATCAAATTTTTTGTATAATATCTATCTAAGTTGTTGCTTAGATCACAGGGGGTTGTAACCTCCTTATAAGTAGTGGCTCATAAAAGATTAGTTGTGTCCGATTAAATTCCAGAGGGTTTAATCCTTCTTGTAAGTTATGTCTTACTAAAGGTTAGTGGGTGTTGTACCAAATTTGGGAGTTGTTGCTTCCAGAGGAAATTTTTAGTTTATCAAATACTAGGTAGCGACACTGGTTAAATTATTAGAGTTTTAGCTCTAGATTGAGTTGTGGCTCAATCATGAAATCATTGTAACATTATATGAAAAATTTCCATATTAGTTCTTTGGTTTTAGTGGGTTTTTTTCCCAAAAGGGTTTCCCACATTATATCTTGTCTCCTTGTGTGTGTGTGTATGTGTATGTGTATGTGTATGTGTATGTGTATGTGTATGTGTATGTGTATGTGTATGTGTATGTGTATGTGTATGTGTATGTGTGTGTGTATGTGTGTGTATTTGTGTGTGGGTGTGGGTGTGATATGTGTATGTGTATGTGCTTCTAATTCTATATTTCATGATTAACTAGGCATGTTTATGACAATCAATCAAGTTTAATAGTAACCTATTTAAATAAGTAGAAATTGATTGAAATTTTTTACAACACCGATTCACCCCCTTTTTATTTTATGAAATTCTTAACAATTGGTATCGAGCAATGGTTCTCTGTGTTAATCCTAACAACTTGAGAGGATCATATAGACATAAGCATGGGCACTCTAGTAGAATTAATCATGAAGATGAAATATGATATTTCTCAAACTCGATATAAGGGCTGAAGAATGAGATCAAGCACATGGAAGCTCACCATGGAAAATAACTTAATGATATGGTTTAATTTGTTGAAAAAGTGTTAAAGGATTTGAGAGACAAAGAAGGTGCTTTTCGTAAAAATGAAGAAGAAATAAAAACTATGGATATTGAGTTGGAATAAGTTACTAGCCATCTTGATGTCTTGCAAAGAAAACAAAGGAATTATGGTGAAATAGAACATGAGTCATGTCAAGTTGCTATAAAATATAAGGATAAAGATTGTGAAAGACTCGGTGACTGAGAATTAAATACCTTAAGGGAAGAAATAGAACAATTAAGAGATCTAGAAGATAAAGAGGATGTTTGTCAAGAAGCATGAAGAAGATTTAAGAGCTATGAAGGCTAAACTGAAATAGGTAAATGATAAGTTAAAAATGTAAAAATAATGAAAAGAGTTCTGAATATGTTGGTAGAATCTTGGAAATGCAAGGGCCACATGATGATAACATGAATCTAGGATTTTGTGGAAAATTTTCTAAAAAGAAAGAGGATGACAAGGTTGGTCCCAACAAACTAACAGACAAGAAGCATACCAAGGAAAAAAAACACAGGAAGGCCTAAGTCAATTAGGAAACCAAATGTATTCAAGTATGAAATAAATTTTAATAAATATTGTTATTCATTTTATGGTTTTGGACATAGAGTAGGACTCGCATGAAGAAATTTGAAAGAGAACACCTAGGGAGAAGCTATAAAAATTAATATGAGAAGAATATAGTGTTCTTAAATTGTTATGGAAAAATTAATTTTTCAGGACTCCCAAATATAATAATCGGTGACATGAATTCAAAAGACAAGTTAGGAAGAATTTAAATATGAAGAGCAGTCCTAGAAATGAGACTAAGTCAGTCATGGTTAAAACAAATCCTAAAAAGAAGGAAACTAAAAGGATATACAAGGTCAAAGAAGCAAACCCAAGATTTGAGGAAGAAAGGAAGGACAAAGGAAAAATAAGGGTAGATAATAAAGAGAATAATGAATATCTATACCGAAAGAGTGAGTGAAAAATGCAATAGCAAGGTGATCATAATCAATTGTCTCGCAACATAGAACCTATATGATCAAACTATATATACTATTTATCTAAGTTATTGCTTAGATCATAGGGGTTACAACATCCTTATAAGTAGTGGCTTACAGAAGATCAGTAGTAGTGATTAAATTCTAGGGGTTGAATCCTCCTTGTAAGTAGTATATTTCAAAATATCAGATGTAGCTGATTAAATTCTAGGGGGTTGAAGCCTCCTTGTAAGTTATGGATTACTAAAGATTAGTGGATGATGTATCAAATTTAGGAGTTGT
Source organism: Taxus wallichiana var. yunnanensis (assembly GCA_018340775.1). NCBI lineage: Eukaryota > Viridiplantae > Streptophyta > Pinopsida > Cupressales > Taxaceae > Taxus > Taxus wallichiana. Next base: position 2,276,846 of record JADAXU010000137.1, read on the forward strand.
GGCTTCTAGGAAAGTTGTATCTTGTCAAAGATTGGGTAGTGGCCTAGTTAAATTATTGGATTTGTAGCTCTAGATTGAGTTGTAGCTCAATCGTGAAATCATTGTAACTCTGAAGGACAATTGTCCAAGTTAGTGCATTAGTTTCAGTGGGTTTTTTCTGAAAGGGTTTCCCACATTATATCTAGTCTCCTCTTGTATATGTGTGTTTATTTCTCTTCATATCTCTCATGATTAATGATGCATGCTTATGAAAATCAATAAAGTTTAATAATAAAAAATTAAAGAAGTGCAAATTGATTGTAATTTTTATCAACACTGATTCACCCCCTTCTCAGTGCCTAAAATTCATAACATCTTAAACGTATCCTTACTCTTAGTGATGAGGCTCATCCCTTTGCATCTTGTCGAGATCACTTGCCATTTTAGCTTCCATATTATTTGATGAAACTGAAATCCCTAACATACCAATTGAAGAACATGACCTTCCCATATTCATCATTGTGTGTATTAATGACAATTTCATCCAATGTTTTATGATTAACAATGGAGCTAGCATCAACATTATCTCATCTTACACCTTTTATCAACTTAATTTCCCTAATTCCATTGTCACTCAATCAATCATCTTCATTTATGCATTTAATGATGTTATTGCCCCTGCTTTAGGCATAGTTATTCTTCCCATATGTGTTGGTGAAAAACTCCATGAGATATTTTATATCGTAAAAGGGAGTTTTCAATACAATATCCTATTTGGATGACCATGAGTTCATGCCATGTGTTGCATTCCTCACACTCTTCATCGATGCATAAAATATGAACATGAGGGGAAAATATTAGCTCTCCCTGTAGACACTCCTCCATTCAAAGCATGTCACATGACTTACCATCCTAATGATGTGCTCATTCCCCGTAAGGTTCTTCTAAAAAATACACTTTGCCCATTCGTATGTGCATCCAAACTTCCCAATGATTACTCATTAGACAAAATAATTTATCATCTTTCATTAGGGGGTATCATCTCCTCACGCTTAACACTCTTCCCATGCCTAATAGACTTAGTAGACCTAAAAATATCCAATGTATCAACCTAATGTCGGGGATATCATTTCTTTTGGTCCATGCCATCTTTTCACAAACCTCATCTATGTTGGCATTGATCGACCTTCCTCACACATTGATGCTCAACCACACACCAAACCATATACTAATAAATTTGAATTTCTTTACAATAAATCCTTTACCTAAACCTATCTTCATTGTTGTGCCTAGAAAGGATTTGGAATGGGGCGTTATGAACAAGGCATGCATGACCTCATCATTGATCAATCTCATAAACCCCATGAAAATTTTGGGTTGGGCTATAAGGAATAATTTGTAGACCCTCTTCCACCATCTTTAGCTCTTATGGACATCAATCCTCCATCTTCTCCATCCCATGAGGTTATGGATACAAATGACACCATGTTTATCACCTCTGAATTTTTTTAAATTTAATCTCCACCATTACCTTGGGACCCATCACTTATCAATGTGACAATGAATCTAGGTCACCGCCCTCTTCAATTCTTGGAAATGATAGAGGAAGATTCCCGACCATTGACATTCTTCAATGCACTGCGATGATGATTCCATCCTATTTTACATGGGGAAGAAGATTCCTATCTTCAAAATACCTTACTACGAGACACATCCACCCTTTTAATGAATCTACCATCGACATTAGCATTAGGAATCTGTAATAGCCCAACATCCTTAAGTGGTTCAATCCCATGATCCAAAAGAGCTTAAATATTTTACCATCTTCCTTTCTTGACATATCCAAGCCTTTTCATGGTCGTCTGCTGACATGTTAGGTCTTGATCCTTCTATTTTTGTCTATAGCATAGTCACATTTCCTAACACCAAATCGGTTAAGAAAAAGCTTCACCTTTGCATGTACCCTCAAGTTTCCCTCATTGTTAAAGAGGATCTACAATGCATCCTTTCAACCAATTTCATCATTATTATCAACTATCTGTAATGGGTTTCCAATATTTTACCCATTTCTAAATCTTCTAGAAAGCTCGCATTTGCACCCACTTTCAAGATTTAAACCTTTCTTTCCCTAAAGACGACTTTCTCCTTCCCAACATAGATTATCTCATATACCTCATCGCTAGCCATGAGATGATTTCTCTTATAGACCATTTCTCTGGGTACAATCAAATCCTCATCACATGAGAAAACCAACATAATACCTCTTTCATCACCCTTGGGGAACCTTTTGCTATTTTTTTATTGCCTTTGGGTTAAAAATGTTGGGGCCACCTATCAACGAGCCATGACTGATATCTTTCAAAATCTCATCCATAAGATTGTAGAGGACTATGTTGATGACATTTTTGGTAAATCCAAGCATCATTGTGACCACCTTGTCATTCTTGAAGTCCCTTTTGAGTTCCTTATCCATTTTTTCCTTCGTATCAATCCAACCAAGTGTGTGTTTGAAGTGCGTACTGGTAAACTCCTTAGCTTTATCATTTCCATCGGGGGTATTGAAGTTGACCCCACTGAAATATAAGCTATCCTTAAGATTCCCCCTCCTATTAAATTATAGAAATTTTGTAGTCTCTAAGGCCTAATTTAATCATTCCTCTATTTTATCTCACAATTTTCTTACCATTGCCAACCCTTTAATCATATTCTTTGTAAAGACATTGAATTAAAATGGGATGATAACTACTAAAAATTATTTAAGGATCTTAGGTAGTATCTCCTATCCCCACCTATTCTCACACCCCACTTGAGGGGAGCCTTTTTATCTCTATGTATCTACCTCGATCATTCTCTATGTGCCATTTTCACATCACGACAAGCAAGGCAAGGAGCAGGTCACATCTTTGTATCGGTCGCATGCTTTATGATTACGATACTCACTACACTAAAGCTAAAAATTTGTGTTGTGATATTTTCTTTTGCTACTTCTAAGCTTTTCCATTATCTTAGTATTCATAAGACTTATGTCATTACTAGATTTCATCTTCTCAAGAATTATCATATCGATCGTATCACGCGATGGCCCATGCTCATGCTAAAGTTTGAACTAGAATTCATCTCTTAGAAATGAATTAAGGTTCAAGCTATCATAAATAAATTAGTTGATGCCCCTCTTCTTAATAGTCAAATTCCTCACGAAAAATTTCTAGATGAATGCATCAAAAAATTTGAACACAAATTTTCCCCTCTCAAGATGACACTCTTATTTGATGGATCTACATGGAGACAATGGGGAGGCATTGGCATCATTATCATTCCTCCTTAGAACACTCCTATTCCTATCACTTATAAACTTAATTTTAAATGAACAAACAATATGGACGAATATGAATCTCTCATCTTAGGCCTCCAAAGCATCATTTTACTTAGCATCCAAATACTTGAAATATATGGGGATTCTTAACTCATTATTAATCAATTCAAAGGCATTTATCAATGTAAAAATGAGACCCTTCAAAAGCATAAGGACATGGTTGACTTACTTCTTGGAGAATTCAATTTCTATACCATTCAAACCATGCCTCGATCATATAATCACATCACGAGACACTATGGCATCTCTTGCATCTCTTATCCCTTGGTCTACTAGAAGAGTCTAAGATCTCTTTCATCATTCATCACATTGACAAACCAAACCATTTCTTGAGTTACGGTGTTAACCTTATTAAGTATAATCCTCGTGATCTTTGGTATTCTATAATTTTTAACTATATTTCTAAATCAATCATCCTCTTCAACCTATCTAAAATTAGTCGGAGGTTCTTTCTTCAATGCACTACCGATATGTCATCCTTGGTGAGAATTCTTTACAAGCATGGCTTCAATGGCATTTTTTCTTCGTTTCTTTAAATATTATGAATCCACTCGAGTTATCCAAGAAGTACATAATGGTATTTTTGGTGGCCATTTTAATGTTTGGGTTTTTGCCAAGAGTGTCCTTCACATAGTTTATTACTTGGCCCTCTCTTAATTAATACTATTGTGAATATGTTAAGAAATGTGTCAAATTCTAACAGCATTCTAATCTAATCCACGTTCCTAGTCAAGCCTTACATTTGGCTCAGGACCTTTGGAATTTATCACAATGGGAACTAGATCTCATTGGCCTCATTAATCCACATTCCTCTAAAATTCCATCATTATATTATCATCTCTACTTATTATTTCACCAAATGGGTGGAATTCATTCCACTCACATCAAATAAAGCTAATCAAATAGTTAATTTCATCTATCAACACATCATTTGTCACTTTGACATTCCTCATAAAATCATTATGTCAAACAAAAATTCCTTCAAAAACAAATATCTCAAGAATATTTGTGATTAATTCAATATTAATATTAACTTCTCTTCCCCTTACTATCCTCAAGCCGAAGCAACTAATAAAAATCTTAGCAACATCCTTGCCAATACTATTGATAAATATGGTTGTAATTGGCACCTTCACATCCCCTTCTCTCTTTGGGCTTAACGAATAACATCCATAAATCTACGGGTGCTATTCCTTTCTCTATCATCTACGGATCTCGAGGTTGTTCTTCCTCTTGAATTACAAATCCCATCTTTTTACATTTCTCTTCGCACTTCATCTTTGATGAATATTATCACCAAGAGCATCTAGAACAACTTGAGTTGTTATATGAATGGAACCTTCTTTCTCTTAAACATCATCATGTCTATCAATAATGCATTAAACATGATTACAAAAAATATCTCAAGGAGCACGACTTTCACATTGGTGACCTTGTCCTTAAAGTAAATCAAAACGTTGCTACTCGAAAAAGGAGTTAGTGTGGAAATGTTTTTCCCAACTACATTGGACCTTACATTATCACGCATAAGTACGGGTTTGGATCCTATCGTTTAGCTTCCCTTGATGGTAAAACATAAACAAAATATCTTAACGAATTACACTTTTGGCCTTTCTACTATTAACACACATGCCAATGTGAACTTGGTTATCTCGGTGGTCATCCATTCATCATTTTCCTCTTCCATATTCCATTGTAATGATTTGGAATTATGTGTTCTACCATTTCTTTTGTATCTATGACCTTAAAAATGGTCACCATGTCTCTAATCATAGCATATTACTTATGGATATGTTCTTCCTTCTTAGTGAGACCTCTACGATCATTACATACATCACCTTATTATCTACCTCTTTGGAACCATGCTAAGTGTCACTAGGTGTCACTTGTACATTCTTCATCCCCCGATAAGTGGTCTATCTAACTATACCCATATCTTTCATAAAAATCAAAATTACATGGAAGGTCATCTCAAAAAGCTATTTTATCTAAAAGCAAATAGACTACTACTCTGTCGAGGGACAACTATTCATAAAAGCTAAAAATGTCAAAAGTATAGATTGATACCTTGAAGGAAAGCTATCATATACCCTATCATTTATAAAAGTAAAATCCAAAATCCAAATCATTAAGAAAAAATGTATAACACTCCCTCGAAGGATGGATACCATATAGTATCGTGGTAGTAAAGGCTTCCCGCATTGATCAAGCTTCTATATACTCAAAATTAAAAGCATAAAATCAAAAATAAATCATCATAAGAAAGCTTTCCACATCAATTGGATTTATCATCCATAGAAAAATTCTCAGATCGAACAGTTTGTGTCATATTTCTTAGAGTGGGGCATAGACCTAGGAACACCCACCCAAGGAGAACCCATTTCCCTATGTATGAGTGTTATCCAAAACCCTTACGTTGTGTCAACATTAGGTTTATAAGTCCACTTTCCATACTTTCCCTCATGATCCTTGGGATTACTAACCACTAATGGTTGTGTGTTAACACCTGCTATTTATTGCAAGTGTATTGACTTGATGGATCCTTTTCTTGTTTACCTCAATCTGGTTCAAAGTATCATTTCTCCATGCACTCCTTACTATGATTGAGTTTTTTTATCTCCTCTTGGTCATCTTTTATCAAATTCACATCCTTTATTTCACTAATGATGTGTTCTATCACATTATTGCTTTCTCCATTATTGTGTGTATACTTTTAATTATCACATCAATCATGCCATGTATTTCAAAATTAGTATATTTATAAATCCACCACATCATTTATCCATTATTTCATTGTTTCTAACAACTATCTATCCATTACAAAATCACATTTTTATTCATGCATATTTTCATCATAACACATTACATCACATCCATATCCTATTCTAACTTTTTAAAACATAATCAAATATATGTCATCATAATCAAACATCTATATCCGATTCATCCATAATCCATTCACATCTAATCCATAATCCATCTACATTCATCTACATCTAATCCATAACACCATAATAAAAAATCTTAATCTAAAACTCGGATATTATCATCAAAACCATGAATCATACACATAACAAATGATGAATCAATTCATATATATATATATATATATATATATATATATATATCCCATCATAAGTTCATGTACATATATACATCTGTCACAAGCTGCTAAGGGTATTTTCTCAAACCAAATACATCATCAAAATTAGTGAACTCTACATCTAAGAGTATCAAGTCTTTCCCCTAGGATAGGTTCCTAAATCAATCCACAGGCCTCATCATATCCATCATGGACCTTATATCATTATGGATGTGCCATGCTTTTGTACTCCCAAATGGTGTTGGCCACACTAAACCACATGTTCCCCATTGCTTAGCTAGATATGTAGCACATATTTGTGTCATGGCAGCCTAGATTTCACAATACGCTCATAATATGGCACCTCAAGCTCATCGGTGTTCTATATAGATGCAAGGGCATAATACCTAGAGGTTTCATCTGTCATACTCCCTATGATGCCGCTGGTGCACCACTCCCCCAACTCCACTTCTAGTATCAGTGTAATATCTTCAAATATAGATATATAGGCCTCTCGCTACCTCTTGTAGTGATCCCTCTATCGAATAGCTTGGTCCATCTCTGGCATAGGACTATATCCTCATATGGCTCTTCCTTGATGCTCCACCAACCTCCATCTCACTCATAAAGTCAAATCTCTTTTTATCTTAGAGCTCTCGATTGTCATTTTGTATGGTGTAAATGAGATTTATCGACCAACCCATGAGCTTATACAACCCACTAACACGGGTCTCTGTCACTTTACCCTTGATCGCCATGCTTTGACCCCTGCCTTATCACCATCAACCTAACCCTGTATTTTTAATCAATCTTACTTTTTGATTATTTTCGATCAATCCTTCTTTTCAAATTATCTTTTCTTCAACTTTTTCCTTAAGTTATATTCATATCACATCCTTATTGTGTCCCACCCATGATTTTTATCTATCACATCTTTTTTTTGCATCATCTCACCACTATGACCATCTCTATGTGCCCTTTTAGGGCACCATTAGTTTACCTCTTTTTTCCCACCCCAGGATGTATCTTTTTATTCCTCCTATCGATAGGACATGACATTTGCTTTTACCCACCCCACATCTTTTTTGTCATGAACCTTGTCTCAACCATTTTTGCATTTGTTTGTGCATACTTGATGACTTCTTTTGATCCATTGGAACCACAGATTTCACATCCTTTTGAGTGGATTCCCTTTGGATTCCCTCCATTTCTGAGTGTTTTTTTACTCACAAGTATGTAGGACATTGTCATTGTCTCCATTGATGCTAAACTTTGTTTCCTACAAATGTAGTTCTAAAATCACTACCATATGTTTATTTATATTTTAATTTTTGATTACCCTCGTCTAGGATATCTTATCTCATCTTTTTTATTTTCTCAACCTTTCCATCCTTCTTCATCTATCTCTTTCAAACTCGTGATCGACTTCCTTTCGTGTTGTCGACCCCTAGTTTAAGGGGGAACACCTCATCAATCATTATTTTCATCCTTTCTCTTTTTTATCTCATGGCTTTCCCAACACAAACCATACAAAAAAAGGAGAAAATGTAGACACCAATTTTTGGTATCGCTACCCTTCACCCCATGTTTTCTCTCTATCATCTTTTTTCGCATACATACCTATCTTCCCTTTCAAATTTTCTTCTTCCCTCCTAAATTTAATTTATCCCACCTATCATTATTTCCCATCATTATTTATTCATTAATCATCCCTAATCATTTTTATTTAATTCTAAACCCTCATTTAATTTATTCCCTCTTCTTAAATCTCTTATTTTATCCTTTCTAGGCCACCATTTAATTATTTCACCTCTCCATGGCCTTTATTTAATATTTCCACCATCCACCTACCCATTTACTCATCCTATGAAACCCTAATTCATCTAAATCCTTCAAAACACTAATCCCACCCCTTATGGGCTCATTGTCTCAAGATCACCATCTTTTCACTTCCTAAATAGATGGGTCCTATGCAACCGATGATGACCTATCTAGGTCACCATCGAACCTATAAAGTCTCCTTTACCTCTCCCTTTCTCAAAGATACAATTTTGGATACCTTAGCTTTCTTGGGATCTTGATTTCACCTAGTGTTTTCTCTTGCAGCTGTTATCACCATTTTATAGGTTTTGGGCTTCAACTTTGGAAATCTTCTTAAAGCTTACATGCTTAGGTCCTTTGTTGTAATTTTTTCACCATATTCCACCACCATCAAATCTTGTGTAGGTTCAACTTTCACCGGGATATCTTTGTTTTAGCCATTCTCAAGCCTTCATTACCATTTGCAGGTCTTTGTTTCAACCCATCCATTTTCATCCAAGATTAGATCAACCCTAGTAGTCGTTGACCTTGTCGGTCACCGTCAAACTAACCTTCATTATATCGGTTTCTCTATCATTCGGAGAACCTTTATCATCATCTCTTTGTTTCCACATCCATCTTACCACGAGATCTATCATTACGCCCTTTTTTACATCTCGGATATGTCCTACTAACCCCTAGTTATCATCAAATCCCCTAGTTGTCGTAAAAAGATCGTATTTAGTGCACTTATCGTCATTTTTATAATTTTCTAACATCCTTGAAATCATATCCATATCTAGATTGTTCTATAGTGTTCTACCTTCTTCTCGAGATCAACTTTAGATATAGCTACAGGAGGTCTTGCAAAGCCTATTTTTCTACATTTTTTCTCATCCTTCCTCGGTCATCATCGACTAGACCACTTCCATCTCAAGTCACAGTCAAACAACCAAAGTTTGATTTAATTTTTGTCTATTTAGATCATATATGCATTTCTATCTTATATATAGCATTTCAATTTCTATTTTGTTCAAATTTTGCTACATCCAATTTATCAATATCTAATTTTATCTTATTTTTATCAAAACATGGGTTGACATCCATCCTAGGAAGTTTTCACTTCTTGGGACTGATTTTTAGGAAACCCACCCATTTATCTACTAATCCATTTTCAGTTGAGTTCACTTTATTGACATGTCATCTAACTTGTTGCGAAGAAGTATCTCTCATTTACACTCATATTTATTGTTATCCCATCTTGAGGTACTCTAAATCCTCACATATTTAGAGTTACTTATTTTCTTTAGTACTAGTTCACTAATTTGAAACATGAATGAGGGAATTTGGTTCAACATAAGAGTATTTCTTTATCCACTAGTGAAAATTATACCACACCTATAGAGCACATTTAAGACATTTCAAACATTTATTCAGTACATGGAGTCATGGAATATTATGTCCTTGTGTGGATTTTGGCATCGTATCTCAAAGGAAAATCTTCACAATGGTATAAAAGTTTGTCTACTACTTCAATAAGAACTTGGGACCGCTATCTATCAATAATTTTATGAGAAGTTAGACAAAATATCTCTTCATGAGAAATTAACCACAATCAATCGAGATTTGAATGATCTTATAGAGGATTTCAACTTCAAGTTCAGAAAACATGGGACAGAATTCTATTCCTTATAATACCAACTCCTCAAGGTGCATTTTTATACTTTCTTAGAGATTTGAATTATAATATAGTAGTAATGATTCAATCTATGGGTGCTACTCAATTATCAAATGCTTATGCAATAGCCATTAGGGATGAAAATTATTTAATCCAAGCTAGAAAACTAGCCCCTAGATTGTGCAATGCCCATTTTCACTAAATTATTACATGACACCCAACCCACCATTACTCTTATCCCTCAATCATCTATATCCACATCTGGTTCCTCCATAAAGAAAGAAGAAATTGAAATCCTTAGTGTTTAGCTAAAAATTAACAAATGATATTTTATCCCTCAAGAGACAATAAGATCAAGCCCAAAAATTTATCCTAATCTTCCCCAGGATCACCCGAACAAGGCTTTCAATATCCAAGCTAGATATTTGGAGAGAACTACCCATCAAAAATACCACCAAATCAAAACCCAAAACCTTTACTAACTCCTAGCTTAAGAAAATCCATATTTTTGTCCAAAATAGTATGGCCCAAGGTTTTGAATGTTGTTATCCTTGTGATCAACCTCATAGCCAATATGCATGTGAGGCTGAAATGAACTCTTTATGAGAGAAAGCTCTTATGTTCTAAACTACATTTTACTAGTAATAACAAACCGTTGTCCTGTTAATAATAAATACGAGAAGAGATATAAGAGATCGCCACTTTGAAACTAATCTGCATGTTTTTAGACTTGAATATTTTTACATGGTTAATCAAGTTGTAGATAATTTAAATAGGTAAAAAATTCATGTGGTGGATAATAAAAGGTCCAAAAAGAGATAGATGGAAGAAAGGTCTCCTTCTCCTATTTCCCCAACTCTTCTTAATAATTACATTCAATTTGTGGAATTGGGAGGAAATTCATCTTTGATGAATAATCTACATACTAAATAAAATGCAAATAACACTATAGGTCTGCAGAAAATGTAAATCCCTCTATCTAAAGAGATTCTACAAATGGAACAAGGAAGGAACATGTCACTCCCTCATTGTAGAAAGTGGTGGTTTTTCCTCTCAATTTTGTTGAAAAATTAAAAAAGAAAACTTTGAATGTCATATTGTGGGATTCCTTATCTAACCCATATCAAAGGGATCTATTGTAAGAATCATTAAAGAAGCTTCTACTTATTGAACCCACGATGCACAAAGAAGACTTTGTTGTCAACATTTTCAGCCCAAGGAGGACAAGTGAAATTATCAATCCTCCCCTTTCTATATGTATCTCATAGTTTACAAACATCTTGCACACAAATGCATGATAAATTATTATGCTAATACCTCAATGATTTCAAATAAAATTACATATATCTTGACAATTGAGTATAATCCAATAGCAAAGGGTGTTTTGTAGCTTGATGGGTTGACAATGCAAGTCTTGGGTATAATCAAAGACCCATAGCTCTTCATTCTCATCCAATCTGAATATTATGAAAGTATCTCCATGATTGACTTGTCACCTTTGTTCACCCTCTCCTTGCTAGAGATTTCATAACCAAATTGGGTGGTTATCTTTCTTCATATTGGTTTCATATTCTTTTGAGAACAATGTATGGGACTAGGTTTATAATCAAGTTTCTTTCATGTTTAATTTCATGATCATAGTCCCATTAATGAAAAATATATGGTCAAGGAGAAGTGAGAAGTGATCCTAATTCATCACATTCATTTATTGATCTTATGCTAGATGAATGGGCTAAGGAACATTATGAATTGTATTCCTAAGACACGAGTTATGGAGAATGTTCTAGGCACTTATTGTTTCTATGAAGCAAATTTCACTATCTCCATGCCGCTTAAGGAAGATAACAACACTTATGACATGTGGAGAATGTATTATAATGGCTCAATAAGTAGGAATGGAGCTCCAGATGGCATAGTTATTCTTCCCCAAATAATAAAAAAAAATTCTCATACGATATAATTTTCATGCTAAAAAAACATGGAAAACTACGAGGCAATGATTCATGGCCTAATCATTACAAAAAAGAGACAAATCAAATCCTTAAAAACATTGGTGGTTGAATTAGTCATTCACCAAGTTTTAGGTAAGTGTGCAGCCAAGAATAAGATTTTAAAATCTTATAGGCAGTGAGTTTGGGATCTTTTAGATATTTTTAAAGCTTTCAATATTTATGTAGTGTCATGAAAGATGAATAACAAGGAAGATCAAATGTCATCTATTGGATCACAATTTTATCCCACATAAGACCTTGTCAAGAAAAATAACATGTCAAGATGGTTGTAAGACCATCCATCCTGGATAACAAATTCAACTAGAAAGTTTTCTAAAATGATGAATAAATATTCCAGTTCATACAAAATGATAATGAATTCTCTTCTATCTTGCAATCTATTTTGGGAAAGTGATGGTGATCAAATCATTTAATTTGTAGACAAAATTTTTTCCTAAAGGTTGGTAACCCTTGAAGACATCCTAAATCCCAATGTGAAGTAAAAGGGTGGGATAAAAGCATGTATGCATTCAAGAATATTTCAAGCCAATCACCATTACATAAGCTAAGGATCTATTGCTTGGAAAGATGTGTGATCGAGAAAGAAGAACAACCTTTTATTTTCTCATGTCATAGTTTTCATGGTGTTATGAGGATATTAAGAGTTATGACCCCAAAATTTATCAAAATTCCATTGGTCTTGATCTTGCGGCCAAGTTATTCAAGCGAAATAGATACCAATGAAACCCAAGATTGATCCTCTTGTGAGGAAGGATTTATCTACGAACTAATTGAGTCAAAAATCATATTCCCCATCGAGTACTCCTCATAGGTGACAAATCTGGTCCCTCTTAGGAAGAAAAATGGAGAAATATGGATTTGTGTGGACTTTAGGGATTTAAACAAGGCTTCATTAAAGGATCATTATCCTCTTCACTCCATGGAACAAATCCTTCAAATAATGACACAATCGAAATATTATCTATGATTGATGGTTACTCAAGATTCAATCAGATTAAGATCATATAGGAGGATCAATAAAAAAACATGTTCACAACCAAGTGGGTAACATATATATACTATAAAATGCCTTTTGTTTTATCAAACACGGGTGCCACTTTTCAGAGGGCAATTAACATTGCTTTCTGAGACTTATCAATAAGTTCATCCTTATCTATTTTGACAACATCACTATCTTCTTAAAGTAGAGCCAACATCACATGGATCATTTAGAGAAAGTTTTTAAGTGATGTATAAAATTTAGAGTATCCTTAAACCCAAATTAATGAAATTTTGTAGTTACGTAAGATAAATTGTTGGGTCACATTATTTTAAAGGATGGAATTGCAATCGACCTAGAAATATTCTCTGTCATTCTCTTTCTTTCATTTCCAACTCAAAGAATTGCTTGATCCTTCTGGGTAATATCAATTTCATTAGGAAATTAATTCCTAACTTTTCATGATTGGTAAATCCCATCATCTTGATGTTGAGGAAATACGTAGCTTTTAAATGGACCATGAAAGGAAGATAAATCTTTACCAAGATCAAAGCCATAATTTCCCAAGTGCCAACACTCATCAATCCAAATTTTGAAATGACTGCATCCTTTATGCTTATGGGGCTGATCTTAGTGTCACCACGGTTCTCACTCGAGAAAAATGAATAATAATTGGAGCAATCTATAGTTTTTTTCAGCCAAATATTGAAATATTTGACCTCAAGTATAGTCACTTAGAAAAGAGCAGTTTTCCATCTTACGAGCTCTCAAAAAAATTCAAACCCATGCTAGTCACCAACCACATAAAATTCTTGGTATCACCTACCAACATGAGATATTTCATCATGGGAGTGGAAACTAACGAGAAGATATCTAGATGTGTAAATAAAATCATGGAATTTGACATGACCATAAAAGCCACAAAATTGGTAAGGGGTATAGAATTATGTGAGAAAATTGCCATATATACTCAAGATGATCAAGATTCTTATTTCGTCATGGAGGAAGAGAAAGTACAAGTCAAAGAGAATCATGTGGATAAATTGGAAGGTCATCAAAGATAAGATTTTCTAAGTGTTACAAGTTTGTGGGACAATGAAAATATGCACAATGTAGAAGAGTTGTGGAACATTGAGTTTCCACGTAATACAAAATTTTCACGAGATAAAAAGGTCAACTTGGTTGTTATAGTTGGATAAAGGCATGTAGACATTATTAATAATTGATGGATACCCTCCTAGTTTAATAAAATAAAATAAAAGATATCTAAGGTTGTCACATAGTGCCTTACGCATTGATTGTGACCTTATTTAAAAAATAACCTTGATGGAGTATTGTTAAGGTGAATTAAAGATGAATAGGTGAACAAAGTTTTGGTAGAGTTCCACGATGTCTTCTCTACTAGACACTTCTCATCTTGTGCCTCGACAATGAAAATTATAATATTTGTTGGGATAATAATGTCAAGTGGGGATATTGTTTAGGTGGACCACCACTTCATGCCCCATGTTATTTTAAAGTTTATTTAATTAACTTTATTATGTTGGTCTTTCACAGTTAAGAGTAAAGCGTGTGACTAATTCACCCACCATATATATATAGGATGATACCTCATAGGATTCAGATATGAGATTCTCATATTATGTCAAGATCATTGTGATCATTGTATTGTAAAATTTTGAGAAATTGTTTTGCAATTATCTCTGTGAGACCAAGGAGTGAAGTGGAAGTGTTGGGTAAAAGTATTTATGAAATTATTAATATATGAAGTGCTTTATTTCGAGTGGGGTTTTTATCTTCACATTTCCCCACTATAAATCTGGTGTGTTCTGTGTCATTTACATTTTAGTTATTTAATTTTTGTTCATGTTCTGTAATATGTAATTATAAACATCTTAATTTGTGTTTAATCGCTGCAGTTCATAATCTATAATCTATGGCAATTATTTTTGGATTAATAATTCATTAATTAATCATTCTTGTTTGTTCCCTAACATGGTATAAGAGCTAGTGGTTGTGCTTGTGCAAAGATAATTTTGGATTTTTTTTTACTTCTTTGGGAGTAAAGAACTTGATTTTTTTAGATTTGAAAACCTTAGTTGTTACACCATTGACTTCAAGTTAAACAAGTTCTAAATTCCAATGCCCGCCCAAATATTATGACTATTGAATGATTTGTTGATTAAATCTTGCTTGTACATTTTGTGTGCATAAATCTATGTTTGTGCTGACCTTGGTTCTTTGTTCTTCACTGATCTTGTGTAGGTTTTTTAAAATTATTTTTTACTCTTTATATCCGTTTTAGTTGTACAAATTATTTAAATTAAGTTCGTTATTTTGCATCTGCTTTGGTTTTTTGCGGGCTTCTTCCTTTTTCCCAGGTAGATTTTAAATTTTGATTATTTTTGGCTTATTCCATGGGTTTTTGGCGTGGCCTACCTCTCTCCTTTGAAATTTCCTAGAATTGTTGACATGAGTTCACACTCTGTCAATTATTGTCTTTGTGCCACATGTTTTTATTTTATTTATTTTCAAGGGTGTCCCTCCTCTATTGTTTTCATCGTGGACCAAAAAAACTATCTTCTTTAGCTTATTCCATGGGCTTGAGTTCCATGGAGTGCATCTCCACTTGAAAGTGAAGAATTCCTCCACGTGTCCCCTCTCCATTATTGATCTTTTGCCTTGTGTTCACTTGTTTATTCACGGTGTATTTTTTTAACTTGTCAACCCTGTTGTAGATTTGATAATCTATTTTTTTACTATATTCTAGGGAATTCACATCCGCTAGGGGTATCACTTTATATTTTTCTAGAATGTTGAAACGTTCCATCTTGTGTTGCTTTGATTTGTGACACATGTCACCTCTGATTTGATCACATTTTGTCTGTCTATTTCATTCTTTGGCCACGTGCCCTTTCTATTTTTGCTCCATGTGTTAGACCTCAAATGTTTTCTATTTTTTAAATTCTGTGGATCTCACATCTAGAGGGATAATCTATTTATAAAGTTACGAGAAAGTCAATATGTTCGTTGTTGTTTTGTTTTGATCTTTGCGATGTGTCATATCTTTCTTCATCCGTAGGTTTAAAATTTTTGGTGTACTATGGATTTCAAAACTTTATTCATATCATGGGTTTTAAAATTTGAAAGTTTATAGTTATTTATCCTTTGTTACGTGGCCTTCTGCAAATTTTTGGTTGTGTTTAGGTTTTCAATTTTTCTTAAAATGGCTAGTTTCTCAATGGATAAATCTTACTTATTAAATGGAACTAATTACCATTATCTTGATATTTAGGTTAGAATCTTGTTTCATGGCTAGCAAATTATGGGATCTTATAACTGGTGTGGAAAAAAACCTACCAAAAGACATGTAAACCACGAAAACCTTTTCTCATTCTATCAAAGATAACAAGAAGATCTTTCCATCCTATTGCAAAACATAATAGATGAATTTTTAATGCATATAGGTCATATGGATTCTCCTACTGATGTTTTGAAATAACTAGAAACTATGCATGAAGGTAATTTTCTTTCCTAGATAATTATACTAATTTTAGAATTGTTTACAACTCCCATGAAGGGGGATGAGAAAATTGTTAATTATCGGTTAAAACTAAAAATATTAAATCTCGAGTTGGATGGATATGATTGTGAATTGTTTTAGGACAATCTTTTTATTTTATCATTTAGATAAATATTCATGAAAAGTTTAGAAACTATATCTCCATTCTTAACTCTAAATATTAGAACGAATATGATTTACACGATCGAATATATTGTCCTCTCTTATGATTCAAGAAGAGTGTGTTATGGAAAATTTTGATTCTAAAGAGAATGCCACTCAAGAACTTCTCACTCAAGAATAAAAAATTAAACATTCTAGATTCAAAAATCAAAAATCAACTTTTAAAACTCCTAGTAAAGACAAGAAACTAGGAAATTTAAGAGTTAGTTTTGATGGTAACTTTCATTTCTATGGAAAATTTGGCCATAAGAAATAAGAATGTAAATTAAAAAAGAATTCAAATTTCAAAAATAAAAAATGGAATAAATTAGATCAAAATCAAGATGAAAATGAAGAGAATAATCATAGAGCTGATGTAGTAACTCTATAAACTACATCTATCACCTCTAAATGAAAAGCATATGTCTTATTTTCTTGTATGATTTGATTATATGTTCAGATCAGTTATCTATCAAGTCTTATCTCACTATTTAAAGGCTTAGAATAAGATATTGAAGGTATATTTTTTTATAAAACATTTCCTAACATGGTTAGTTAAGAATATTGTTATGATATTTTTATATAACTAGTGTTTAAGTTTTATAGTTAGTTAAAATTGAAATCATATGATTTATATTATGCTTATTATGATATTATGACTCTAACCATGTTGATGTTGTGTTGGATATACATATGGATTTGTGTTCAATTGTTTTTGGTGCAGGTGCCATCACTTGGAGCAACGAAAAATCATGTGGCTAAAGAGGTTGTTGAAATTAATACACATGGGAGATAAAGGAAGTATTCCTCTTCTATGTGAAGGCCAAATTTCTCTTGATAAAGAATCAATTCAACATCAGAGATTAAGTTATAGATATCTTCACCAAGCCATTGTGTCTTTGTAAAGTTCTGTAAGTTCCATGCCTTGTTGGGCTGTTAGAGTTGTCATTGAGGGAGAGTGTGCATGATAATGTAACCTCTTAAGAGCAAGATAGTTCTGGCCCACACTATTCTTGGATGCACAATAATGGTTTAGGAAATGCAAAGAATGTGCCTTTTTCAATAGTAAGAAGAAGATGGTGTCTCTTCCCCTTCATTCTATTTAGGAAGATTAACCCTTTTCTCGGTGGGGGCTTGATTTCATAAGAATGATTAATCCTCCATCAAGTGCAATTCATAAATGGGTCTTGACAAAAATAGACTACTTCACTAGGTGGACAAGGCCACATCACTCAAGAAGGCTCTTGAATCAGTCATCCTTGATTTCCAGGAGGATATTTGAATAAGGTTTGGGGTTCCCAAACCATCATTTTTGATGATGCTAAAGCATTCTTAGGTTCCAATATCTCGATTAGGATTTTATACATGGATTTTAATATAATAATTCCTCTAATTACTACCAAAAAGGTAATGGTTTGGTAGAATCGACTAACAAGAACTTGATCAAGATCATGACTAGGACTATGGAGGTCAATCAAAGTTAGTTTTATACTAAAGTAAAGAGTGTTATTTGGGCTGATAGAATTAATCCAAAAAGATAAATTTTTAATTCCCCATTTGTCCTTGTATATGGAGAGAAGGTAGCATTCATTTTTACTTGAACTACCTTTATTATAGATATTTGAACACTTGGAATTAGAAGGTATATATCAAAGAGAAATCAAAATGGAAAAACCAAGCAAACTTGAAGAGTGAGACAATCCACCATGGTTAAGTAATAAAATCAACAGTTTTCAAAAAAAAAAGGATTGAAAAGATAACTAATATGTAGGCCTTCAAAGAAAGTTATCTATTCCTTAGGTGGGATGTAGATAAAGTTAAAATATGGTGGCACCTTAATTTTGATGCACTTTGGAGTGGGCCATATATCATCACTCCTTGAAAAGAATCCAAGTCCTTGGAGTTTTTGAACCTTGATGGAGAAGAATTAAAAATCCCAATCAAGGGAATTTATCTCAAACATTAGCATTGAGTTGTTCCATTGCATTTTGTAAGTACTTGTGTGTTTTTGAAGGTCCCCTCCATTTTTTGTGTGTTGATCGTTGATTGAGTCCCTTTTCCTCAATCCTTATGGTGATCATATTTGTTTGTAATAAGTTCTTGTGTACTCTTTGCATGTTTCACTTGAAATATGTCTGATATCCCATTTTTATATAGGTTTTGGAAGCCCCTTGTAGTAATATATGGATCATCTAAGAGTAGGTGTCATTACATAAATCAAGTAGTTGGAGTAGATTCCAGTTTATATTCTTTCAGATCCATAAGATCATTTTCAATCAGTGTTAAGTTCAAATAGATCTAGGATACATGTTTTAAAGGTTTTAAATCAATTTTAAATATTATACTTGACTTCATTTCAAATAGATTCTTCAATGATGGCTGGCATTCATCATCTAATAAGCAGAGGTCCCCTAAATTTTTCCAAGCTGTTGTCCACAATTACACCCCATATAATATTTAAAAACTCATCAAAGTTGGGACTTAGAAATTTTTCTCGGGAAAATATGTGGGACACGAAGTCATTCTTCCCAGTATGAACATGTAGTGTTCCATGGGTTCTCCTAACCCACTAAAAAAAGGAATGAGTACTCAATAATTATGTGGATTTGGGTAGAATTAGTACTTCTTAGAGTTTACTTAGACATTCTAGGTAATGAATAATTCAATCCTTCACAACACTAAATAAATATTCTCATTTTGAAGCCAATCTAAGGCACAGGGTTACATTTCTATGGAAAAATGGATAAATTGACTAAGGAAAAAATCCAAAGAATAAAGGAAGTGATAAAGAATTCGGTGCTTCGTGACATAGAAACTCAATGTCATGTGGACTCAAAAGGCATAACAGTTTGAGGAGTTGTTATTTACGTAAAACAAAGAGTGAAGTCCACCAAATAAAAATAAAGTGCATAATGAAGTTTAAAGACCCACGTAGTAAGAAAAATTAAATTAGGAGTGGCTAAGGTTGGAAGTCAAAAATACTTTCCTTGTATTTCACACGGAGTTTCTCAAATCATAGTGTTCCATGGGTTGTCTATTCCACATAACAAAGGGACAAGTTACAAGTAAAGTGTTGTGTAGAAAGAAAGAAAGGCATCTATGACATAGGAGGAGAGTTTGAGTTGGGTGTGTAAACACTTAAGCACCACTAAAAAAATTAGGTTCAACTCATCAATAAAGAAGTTGCACTAAACTTTGGGTCAATGTAAATCCATAGGAAATGATCAAAACATCGAGACTCTGAGAAGGTCTCAAATCTGCACCTATTTTTGAACTAGGTGACCAATCACCTCAACAACCATAATTAATTAATTATAAAATCATTCTGTATAGTTTGATGGTGTGTGAGTGAATCAAGGTAACATGTTGTGGTAGGTGGGTCTCTTCGGGGAGCCCATGTTTATACTACAAGTCAACACTGTAAGAAATCATGGTGCCCATGTTTTCCTATCATGATCTCTAGAGATTAGTACTCCAACATGGTGGTACTTTCTTCTTTCCTCTCTTTCTCTTTATCTTTCTCCCTTACATAAGTTATATAAATGTAATTTCCCTTGCACATTTTAAGGGTTCTTCTCCCATTTTCTTCCTTACAAAAATTAAAATTTCATGCTTTTGACCTCTGTAACTTGTGAATGGATATTTTATTTCCTCATCTATGCATGTAAAAATTAAAGGATAAAATTATGAAATTGTGTTTTATTTTTTTCCTTCAAATAATTTGTGTTTGGCGTGAATAGATCTACCCTCTTACATATCTATCATTTTTTCTATTGTTCACATTAGAAGCGTGTGTGCATCTTTACAATATCTTTTTATATGAACTTGTATCTATGTCACATGGAATAGGAGAAGTTCCACTTTTCATTCTCTTGATATCACCATTATTTTATCTTAGGTTTTCACTCCTAAATTTCTCTCTCTTCCTAGTTCCTTAGTTGTGTTAGTGTAGGTTAGATGTAGGAGTAGTTTTAGTATATGAATAGGTTGTGTTCTTTGGGTTTTTATAATTTATGGAATAGAGGAATCCAAAATTCTTTGGAGGTATCTCTCAAGCCATAAGTCCCAGATATTAAAATAGTCCCATGTTGCCCAATAATTATGATTTTCATGCACAATCATTCATAGGGTGTGATTTTTTTGTGACAATAAGAAATTTTCCAAAAACTCTAGGAATTTATGCTTAAAAACTAGCATGTATATTGAAAGGTAGAAGGAGGTATAAATATCCTCGATGTGAGATTTAAAAATATGGGCATACAATTCAGAATATTCCTCATTCACTTCTCTAGGACATGAGATTTGTCAAGGAGACAAAATTTAAGACACTATAGGACCCTATAGATTGCATCTAATAGATAAGAGGCTATGAAAAATGACATTATTATATTGAAAAAAATCCCTCTATGATATTAAATTTGATGTAAATGTGTGCCCTAATGCGGGGTCTTGTATTCATCTATGATTATAGCAAGTAAGGGAATCCATGAAACATTGAACTTTGTAATTGAGGGTTTTCCACAATGTTAGTTCATCATGGCCATGTTAATTCTAACTCTATGCCTAAATATATGGATGCAAATTTTGTTAATGTCTTCATCATCCATTTTTTCGATTGGGTATATAGTCCAATTTTGTAAAACATTTCTCATTTGGTGTGTATCCATCAATTATGCTATGGTTATTGATGTATAAACAATGTCATCCTTGGGAAGTTTATAATAGACCTTGAATTCATAACCAATAATGAAAACTAGCCTATTATTCTTATTTTGGGAGTATAATTTCTATTTTTTTCTTTAGGATGAATGAGAATAGGAGAGAGTAATTCTAGACATGGAAATACCTCTAGTTTAGCCACAAATTGGTGTAGCCTAGTTTTTGCAATGCCCTAATGTCGGTGGTTATTTGCTCTTAGTTTGTAGACATCCTTGCTTCATCTATGACATCCATTAATGTTCTCTTCCTTTGGATGGTTTAAAATATGGAAGAGTAGTGTGGAAATTCATGTTCTAGTGCTTCTGAGAATGAAAACAATATCTCTTATCATCCTTTGGTTTGTGTAGGATTATAGAATAACATCCACATTTGATGGCCATAGTTCAGCCACCATTGTTGAGGGAATAATGGTTGTAATATTAACATAAATTTCTTGAAAAATATTATCCTACTAGGAACTATGTGGATCCACCTATTACAAATGGTTTCTAACATTAGGAATTTATTAAATAGTCTTGATTAATGCACTAGCTTTGTATATTGGGTAATATTTCATCAATGGCATGCTCTACACTATTGGCGTATAATGCATAAATTGATCTATTTAACTTAGGGAATGTTAATTTTTAAATGATCAACCTTTTGAATGTGATCTATATACTTAGAAATGGAAAATCTTATCAAATCCATCAACCCTAATTAGCTACTTGATTTTGAATGCCACATATGTACCATATAATGGACCACATTTATTACTAGGATTGGTTTTCTATTCTTTCGATGCTAAAGTGTCCTTGAATTTTCTTTGACTTTATCCCTTTTCACATTTACAAAGTGTGAGGTATTTTCTCCATAAAGTATGAGGTGTGAGAATTGGGTTCTAGCTTCTCACAAGATTTTTGAGTGGTTGCATCCTTGGAGAGAAACCTTTCATTCCTAGAAATTGTGAAGTGTGAGTTTTGAATACTTATATATGTGAAATGTGTCTCTAAGATTCTTGCACTTATGAAGTGTAATTTTTCACTCCTTGGATTGTGAGAAAAGGTCAAATTTAAAGTTAGTGAAATCCCTTATTAGTGAAGTGTGAGTTAAAGAAATAGTTTTAAACTTTAGTTTTTCTTAAATGTGAGTAATGCATGAGTTTTAAATGTGATAAAAATTTAAATTTCAAGTGCTACGACTATGAAATAATAAAGTTTGATACCTTAAAAACACGAATTTTGATTTTAAAATTTTAAATTGTGAGCACCCAATGAATCCTAAGTACAAAGACTTAGTCTAATTAGTGTAAATACAAAGCAATTTCAAAATGAGGGTACTAAACAATGATTTAGGAAATAAGGAACAATTTTAAATATCAAATGTGGATACCAAAGTATTACTTATCCTTTTTCAAACCAAAGAGGGTCCCTATTTTTAAAAATAGACCATTTTTTGAAAATGGGGACTGTTAAACAATAACAATCTTTTTGTAACCCTTTGGAAAAATCCATATCTACACAAATTCTAGCAAATGTAGATTGGGTGTGGAATTTGTATCCATATGAATATAAATTCATTAATATAAAGAATATACAATAGATTTAAGACATAAATCAGCCCAATAATTTAAGGAAGGTTGGGAAATCTCACCTAGATAGGTTCCATTGAGAAGTTATCGATTCTACAAAGTTGAATTCTAGGAACTAAGGATTCATGTATAATATATATGATCCCTAAGACCAAGGTATAAATTTGAAAATTACCTATTTATCCTCCTCCAAATCATAGACAAGAATGAATAATAATTTTGTAAAAGTGTAACATTCCCATTTTAAGACTTTAGAAACAAGGGATTTTTTTAAAACATAATGTTCTCTATTCTAAATAAAACATCATTTAGAACACACATTCCATGCCAATCAATCTCATAACAGATAACCATATGCAGTTGTAATGACTTGGTATGCTACCGATCTCTCATTCCATGACTCGGTTACCAACTCGATCTCTCATGTTAACTTAAAGTATAGAATAATTTATGTATACTATGTATACTTGGTTCTCCTACCCTATTCCAGGTACTGAGTGATCTGTTTAAAGAAATTATCTAAATATTTGTTACCAATATTCATTTGACATCACGTTCCTTTAAACTAGGTGACATAGGACAACACAACCAGCAACTTGCGATACTTTGGCCAAATATTTTCAACATACTATACATGTTACTATTCCTGGATGACATACTCATCAATCCAAAATATGTCCTTCACCTCACTCTTCTATTATCTAGAATGGTCTTTACTGACTACCATCAGTCCACTTGCCCAAGGTTTGACCCTAGCCCAAGTTAGAAACATAATTTATTATAGGAAGACACTCACGATGACTTAGGATATATGGGCATACTTAGTTGACCTAAGTCAACCGGATGTGCCAAGGTACCTTGAGTCATTGAAAGCTACTACCTATCCTAAACACACTACTAACTTGACCTAGAGAGAAACCAAGTTCAAGTCCAGATGTGCATAAATATAGATGAACAAATATGGAAGGGTGTTGCCACATGTCAACCGCAACACCTTTGTATCCTCACGAAGTCCCGGGACCTCTTGAGGGTATGGTCTGTAGTTGGAATGTGCCAACATTTGTTAGAACTGATTCATCAAGATGTACATAACCCATTAGTGGTCATTAATCATAATTAAATTGAATTAATATTTAGATTACAACAACCATGCCTAACCCTAATTCCAACATTTATTAAGTTCTTTACCCATACTTATCGATATGGAGAACTTCATTAATCCAAATTTGCATTAGTGTTCATTAATGTGCTATAATATGATTATCCCAAAAATAGGACATCAAACATCAACATTTAATTCCTAATGCAACTTAGCTATCCAAATCAAGTGTGACATCCACCTAGATTCAGCTAATGTTTACTTTATAAAAGAAGTTATAAAGATTAAGGGTCATAACCACTAATCATCTTATCTTTCATTTTTGGAGTGGAAGAGTCTTCCTCTACATGGTTAAATGTTAGGTTCAACATAACCTTTTTATCATTCATTACACATATAGTTTAATTGTATGTCCCATGCATATTTCATTATTAAACTATAGTTGTGTAGTTAAAGAACGACATCTTTTATAATTTAACAAGTTCATTATAATAGGGGAGATTATACTATCTCCTTAATCCTACTCAATATCTGATAACAACAATAGTATATAAACAGATATAAAGAATACCACAAAGATATCACTATTATTTCTAGCATATAAGTACAAAGATTTCACTTCACAATTTGAAGTCCAACACAAACCTTTCAATTCATGATTTAAAATGTACATTTACAAGACTATGCAATTCAGACATTCTGCATGTCAATCATAATTAAGATCTTAAAAGAACATCACTTTTCTTTTCCAATACCATTCAAGAATGATACGAAACTCTTTACATAAGATCCAAAATTAAATAAGCCAATACATCATGAAAGTTCTTGTCTTCTTTTATCACTTACAATGTCCATCTACAAAATTGCTAGCATGGGTCAGTTCAATGAATTGAGCATGATAAGCACTAAGCATTAAAGTAAAGTGAATTCCACTAATTGTTCCATTAAACAATTCTACTTTAATGAAATAATTAATATACATCATACAACCAATCATAAGTAATAACATCTAGAAAAGAAGTACAATAAAAGAATCTGAATTCACTTTTTAAGAAAAGAGCATAATATAATCTGCAACACCTACATTTATATCATATGGCTTAATTGATCCTATCAATTACTTTTAAACAATCAACTAGTCTTGTCATCCAATTGTTTCATAATTTCATAAGAATAGAAATACACCTTTGTCTTTTCTAAGCAGCAAAAGAAGTTAGTTACAGCATAGCTCATATTAGTATGCTTCATCTTTCCATATAAACAAAATAAGAGAATCAATACATACTTATTCTCTAGAAACAATCCATCTGAAGGTTAGAATCAGGTTTAGAACACACAACACTGCCTTAGTCCAAAGATAACAATATAAGGAATCCAAAAATAAAGAGACAACATCTAAACAAGAATCCCAATTCAATCCAAGAAGATTAGGAAACAAAATAGTCTAACTGAAAGTCTTACTAACTTCTATATGTTAGTAGATATAATTCAAAGGTCTAAAACTAGACTATCCACAAATCCAAACTAGACTCAATAGTATAAATCTCTTATCCAATCCATCCAAGAAGTTTCCATCTCGAAGAGAATCAATTAAAGAGAAGTTCAGTCAATGAACTTATACAATCAACAGAAAAAGGATCTCAAATAGAAAAGGACCCAATCCATAATTCATTTCATTTATACTATGAAATGAATTCCCATATCTAATTCAAACTTAGAAATTCTTTAACTAGTTCCCAAAAGAAATCACAAAACTGAGCATACAGTCCAAGAATGCACACTACAAAATTTCACTACAAATCTTACAACTAGTTTCCTATTTCCATTCACCAAACTCAAGTTCAATTCAAAACTCAGAATGAAATTCACAAAGTATAGTCCCTAATAGTATATTGTCCCCAAGAGATCAAATTCAATTCTCTTTTTAAAAAAACCGAAACTCATTCAATGAATCCAACAAGGAACAAAAATCTACAGCTATGAGAGATACACAAGGATCACTACATCTCACAAACTCAAAGGGCTGAATTCCCATTACAAGGCATCAACACTTAATGTAAATGAGTAAGCAATTCGCGATCCCAAAAGAACAACAATACAAAGCATTCTAAATAGTAATACTATATCCCTTCATACTAAGCATACTAATTTTTATATTCAACATTCTATTAAAACCCAAGAATCAGATAAAATATCAGAAGAGAGTAAGAAAACTAAACAATTCGTTTAAGACAAGTACTATCCCAAAATTCTTCCAACTCGACTGAACAGAATCACCACAAGCCTCTCGAGTTCCAGTTAAAAGCTTATGACAGGTAAGAATTTGTTTCAACATCAATAATAAGAAGGAAAGTAAATAACACACTTCCATAATCTCTAATCTTTTAACGACTGATCCAAACGAACTAAAGATCAACCAAACTCACAACATGACGTAGTTCCTCTAGTCCATTTATTTATATGAACAAAATATTCAAGCTTTCCACAAGACACGGGTTCACTCAGTGTAGAGAAGAATAGGAAACACTTCATATTCACATGCCTGTCTTTCTTGAAGAAGGTGATATGAGTCTCAATACGAAGTACCACAACATATCCAAAAAGAAGTTACAAGAAGAAGATATCGAAAGAGATTACCAACTCTACTTTTAAACAAAACAATCTCTCAAGACTCTTTTTGAACAGACAGTCCTTAAATGAGATTAAATCTTCTCAAATCCTTAAAACCAACAAAACCAACTCACAATACAAGTAAAGAATCAACACAAGTTCAAAACTCCACAATAATGGAATACCTGTATAGTGTCAAATACAAGCTTCGAACATAAGTTTAGAACTTCACAAGCTTCTAATGCTGGCTCAGACAAGCACGAAGTTCAAGTATGAGCCTAAAGTGAAATGTAAAGCCCTAAATACAAGCTCTAGAACAAAACACCAATGCTCTATTATGAGTTCAAGCAACTTCAAATCCTTAAAGAAGAATAAAACTCCAGCTCTGAGCGTATGTACAAAACAAAACTCAACAACTCAACTACCGGCATTTCCATTCAGTCCAAAACAAACACGAAGTTCCATTAAAAGATCATAACAATCACGAAGCTTCAACACAATCTTAGAACAACCATGAAGCTCCACTACAAGCTCAACAAAACACAAGACTAAAACAAAGATTCAAAACCATACAAGCAACAAAGCCAGTTTAGTCGATACTAGTCTCGAATGCAAGTTACAGAGCTTGAATACAAGCTACAGAGCTTCAAATACAAGTTACAGAGCTTCAAATGCAAGTTTGCACAAATACCACTAATAACTAGTACAGAGAAAGTTCCCAAAAGCTACCATTAACAACAATGGATTCACATTCCAAAAACCACATAGATTTCATGAAAACATGCAAGTAAATAACCAGACACATCATGCAAAAATATATCTCAAGTGAGCAGAATTGTTTTAATGAATCATTTAGAAGAAAGTAAGAAATCTTAATGGGTGGAGCCTATCATGCCTGATAGATCCTTTTCCAATTCGAAGGAGACTTCACTGAGTTTCTAACCCTTTTTCTTCTCCATGATAGATCACCAACCAAACAATTTTTATTCCAATGTCTCTTATACATTCCCTTAATCGAAAATAGGCCAGAGAAACCAAAAATAGCCAAGAAGAAGAAGAAGTCAAATTGCTGGTTCAAAGAACCAGATAGCTCCATGCAGAGTGAAATTTGTGAGGCATGCAAAACCAAACAACCTCTCACAAACCCACCTCTCAAGTTTCCAAGATGGTTTGCACACAAAAACTGAGATTCATTAATTCCATAACTCCTTATTCTCCTGCTTATCTCTCCTTTCCACCGCCTCCCAAAACTGGTGGATGCCAATTCCAATCCAACATGTAATTCCATACTTAGCGAAGCCTCCACATAAGCCCCACTAAAATTTAACTATCCCTTGCCAAACTAGTAGTACTTCCATGCCTTAATACCAAATCAAATCAAAATAAAAGCCATTGGAACCGTCACCGTAGAGACATGTGACCCTAGGCCCCTTTCAAATAGTTTAGGCTAGATTTCCCAAAGCTTAGGTTAGTCCAACAATCATTTCCTAAATAATTTCCTTAGGTTTATAAACATTTCCATAGGTAATACCACCTTAGGTTATGTCAAATTCTTAACCATTAGTTTTAGGCATTAGGTTAGCATAGTATAGTATCACCATAGTAATCTTCCCTTCCCTTATTCATTTAGCACAAGAGCTTAGGTTAGGTCACCCCCCAACACAATAGAATAAGAAGCTTAGATTAGATTACTACCCAATTGAATAGACGTAGATAGGAAGTAGGTGTTCTTACCTAGCTTAGGATACCATTAGGATTGTCCTTTAGCTTTAGGATCCTGATCCCCTTCATAGTCATAAGATGACTATATTTTGTTTACACCAATAATGTCCTACAGAGATCAATCCCAAAGACCCAAGCACAAAATACAACCAAATGAAGACATGATCACTCAAGTCCAAAGAACTTGTAGCATACGAAGTTTAGTCCTCTATGTCTCTCAACCAATGAATGTCAATTTACCATTCAGTTTGTTAAGAAGATTTAAAACATTCCTTGGATCACTGAAATTGATCCAAGGATGAGTTAGTCAAAAGAGATAAGTTTGCAACTCTAAAAATCTGATTGCAAATTATCAACAAGAAGTGAAAATGGATTCGAAAGCCATATCATTTAAGTCCAATGAATCCAAGGTTAGAGATGATTTGTCCATAGCAAGCATGATTTTCAATAATCAAGGAAACACACCTCATTCCAGAAAATCACAAGCCAACGCTTGTAATGCATAGAAATATATGACAGTTTGTTAAAGGTGTTATAAAAGGGTAGATAGAAAGACCTCCCACTAACAAGGGTTTCCAAGGTAAAAATACCATAAGTGAATATTTTTGGGCTTCAAATATTGGCTAAGTACCAAAGGGAGCGTGAGAACACAAGACCAATATAGAAGAAGGAACGTGAGGATAAGCATGCAAGCTAGAGGTTTAAGAAGGGTTTTGGAGAAACCAGGGTGCACGCACAAGGTAGGACAACAAGATCTAAGGACTTAGCCATATTTAGCATTCTAGAGGAACTTGAGGAAAAATGTGACCTGACTAGGCGTGCTGAGTGGATAGGGTGCCAGCCTAGAACCTTGGTGGTCAAGAAAAGGATATTCCATGTAGGGAATATTCCTAAGAAGACATCATTACAGAAAGTGGAGATCTTGGAACAAAATAAGCATGCACCATTGAAGGACCACATGGAAACTTGGCATCTAATCTACTCCTAAGAAAAGGCATGGTGGTGGGTGTTGATGCTATAAAGAGAGATGCTTGGAAGAAAAGAAGAGAGATCAAGGAAGACATAGATGGAAGACATATAGTATGAAAGCGAATCTCTGCAGAAAATATTAGGAGGCCCTAGGATTTGGGGTTCTCATTAGAGGACTGTAGGAATGTTATCATGTCCAAGGGACGGGTCTATAAATTTTTTGTAATAAGGGAAGCATAGCTAGGACTTTTGATATATGGGTTAGATATCTATCTTGATATGTTCGGTCTGATATGACCCTTTTGAATGTAGTGTGGTTACTAAGACTATGATTAATATAAATATATGGCTCTATTATGAAGATCTGGTTCATGGGTGCAAACTCTAGTGTTATTCCCTCATACTTATAAGGTAGATATGTTATCTATATTTCATGCCATGATGTTTCCTTTGTTATTAAGTGCATGGGTATATAGATGTGATAGGTCATCCTATGCTTTTAAAACTAATGCATGAACATTTAATTTTATGCATCTAATCCTCTAACAATGGAAATATCTTCTCACAATGCTCATATAAAAGAGGGGTTCAGTTATCGTGTGTGCCTCGGGTGAGTTCCCAATGCTGTTGGGTGATAGGCCGGTGTGCATAGGGTTAGAAGTTAGTAGGTAGATAAAATTGACTACATCTTGGTTTTATTACAGGACCTCTTTTGAAGTTGTGAGAATGATGCGTGATGACATAGTGCTTGAAATTGGATAGTTTCAAAGCATTGTTTAAGAGCATGGAGGATGATTTTGATTAGATATTTAGAACCAAAATGAGATTGATGCACATAAATGGATAAAATAACATCGTATCATGAGATGTATGAGACCTTCTTTTGTTGTTTTCCAATGGAGTTATATGAACGGATTTCGACATATGCATCTAGATAAAGCTAGTGCTATAGATATCACATTTGGACCCAAGAGAAATATCGGAGGTGTAGGATACTGCGATCGACTTGGACACGTGTTGTTGATCATTGGTGGAAAAGAGTGCTAACCAATTATACCCTGGAATACACTATTTCTATGTATTCTTGTCTGAGGTTGTTGAGTTTGAGTTCTTAAAGGAACCTAGAGGATATTTTTTTCATGTTATCCCTTTAGCCATAAAGATCCTAATCATTATAATAAGTTTGGAAGTATTCCATATGACCGGCTAAGATTCTCTCGAGCATTGGGCAAGGAAGCTAGGGTGGAGGAAGATGGTAGACCTTGCTAAAAAAGGAGAGGGAAGAGAGATGACTCAAGTATAGTGAGGCTCATGAAAGGGAGTTGGCTAGACAATGTGAGGTTATAGGAGTGATGGATCTATAGAGGTAGATATTACGGGAAGGAATTGAGGTTCACGTAGAGGACATGGAGCCTCGGCGATCTGTGCTACTCCATCTTGGAAAGAACGTGAGAGAGACCCATTCATATTTTGATGAGAGTTCATCACTTGGAGAAATAAGAGAAATTGGCACACATTTGAATCCACTTGGTGACCAACCCCTAGCACTTGGACTTCTAAGTCAAGAGATAATTATTACCAACCTAGTCGATATTGGTGGGAGTGATCGATCTATACCTAGGAGATATAATTTCTCATTTGGTACATCTATGGCTACACAATCATTCCCTGTGTTTGGAGGGATATTATCTGGAATGACATTTGGGAAAATTATGGGTACACAAAGCTTTGGTATCATATGTGGAAGTGGAACAAGACACACATATGGTAGCGGTGTAATATAAAAAATTGTTGGCGCAGATTCAATGGGACGTTGGGAACAATAGGCATGAACACTTCAGGCCCTTTACCAGCTATAGGAGGTGGATCTAGTGGTATATGAGCTAGAGGACCTAGTGGATCTAGTGGGTCAGGAGGGACAGGACTTGGTGGATCTAGTGGATTTGGTGGTGGAGGTAACACCAGAGGAAATCAAGGTTCTGGATCAGGCGGACAAAGACCTCAACTTCCTTGGCCAATATTTTTCAATATTTCTTTGCACCTACTAGACTAAAATGGTGTTGAGGATGTTGCAGAGCATGTACACAAGTGTGAACTACTATGGCACGTGAAAGGGATCACTACCCAGAGTAGAAGGAAAGTTAGTTTACAACAATTTTGCAAGGACACGTGCATAGTTGGTACCGAAAGTATGACCCCCATCAAACAATGGTAGATTACACTATATTGTGAAATGATTTCTTGGTTGAATTTCATATCCCTGAGTTTAAACAGAAGAGCATTAACACGTTGAAGGAGATCTAACAAGGAATGGAAGAGAGTGTGTGGGAATACGACACACATTTTAAAAATCTCTTATCAAAACTATCCTATGATATTCACCCCTCTCATCATGCTCAGTGGTTTGTTGGAGGATTAATAACACCATTTAGGAGAGTGCTTTCACACAAGACTTTCACAGACCCACACAAGGCCTTGGAGGCTACCCTGTACACTGAGGCTATTGGAAGCATGGATATCGATGTTATCCCCTTCCTTGAGGCTTAGATTTTTGTAATGGAAAAGTAGATGGAGAAGCTATCTGTGAACTTGGTACATGAGACTCATAGTGGTCTATGGTGTATGGATTTTGAGGTAGAAGGGCATACAAAGGAAAATTATCCCCGAGTTCGGTACATGCCATGATGGTGGAATGTTAAATTTGCCACAGAGATCTTAATGCAAGTATATGCCCACTACTTGTAGTGTGTGATCCATAAGAATGTGTCTTGTTATTTCAAAATTTTCACCTTGACTACTCATGACACCAACAATTGTATATTGATTGACCAAATACATGACGCCATTGATATTGGTGTACACCATACTAGCCTCACAAACAATTCCAAGGATGATGGTCATCACTATGAAGGGCACGTGGATGGAGGGGCACGTGGAAGAGGCTTTTGAGGAGGATTTCATGGTCATGGAAACCATGGAGGAGGAAGAAGTGAGTTCTGCGTGGAACTGTTACATAAGTTGTGGATCTACGGAGCATATAAGTGTAAATTCCTTGATCTACTACAATGATCTTGGTGTGGGAAGAATCACAAGTATGAGGAGTTCCTAGAGATATTTGAACATATGAGCCAACAACACTAAAAGTAAAAAGTTGTCGGGATGGTAAGCATGAGAAAGGTTGATTCATAATGGATGCCAAGGGAGGCACACGGGTTGTATTAGTTACGATGTGAGATGAGGTTGTGCATGCGAGGAAAGTACCAAGGTAAAGACCACTAGTTATTAGAGAAGAGGTAGTGCATGGAAATTATCTAGACCCTACTCATCAAAAAGAAGTGTATCGAGAAACCATGGATGTGATTCGAAGCCTACAAGGAGAGATCCAGTGCCTAAATGAGTAGTCAAGATAGTTAGAGTAAAGGAAGAATGATGAGGCTCCACGAAGGATATGGAAAAGGTCGAAGAAGTATGCAAAATTTTGAGGCAAGATAATATCATCCCTTTCTAGGAGAGTGGTTATGGGAGGAGGTATTGCACCTGGAGGAGGGCGCAAAAGATAGGTCCTATATACTAACCTTCCTCCCCACAACCTTGACTATGATAAGAAAATTACCCTGAATGCTATTGTGGATGGATGGCTTCGAAGAAATATTTTGATTGACATGGGTGTGGAATTCAATGTCCTCATTCTAGATGCATGGTACCAAATGGGAAGGCCCCCATTACAACCATCCTTGAATGTGATGTATATGGCTAACAAGACAAAGGAAATGCCCATTGGTGTCTTGAAGGATGTTGTTATCACTATCCATGGGGAAAAGTTCACTGGAGACTTCAAAGTCTTAGTGCTAGCCAGACAAATAACTTTCCATCATTACTTGGGAACCTATGGTGCCATAAGAACAATGTTGACCTACGGTTCAATAAGGGATACATAATATTTGAGAATAAGGAAGAGCGGGTCATCATCCCCTTAACCAATAGAAAGTTAGTGCCCAATAATGAGCCCATGGGAGAGAAATTTCTTGCACAGTGGGGTCTATGTGCACTCTATCGGGGACCCCGAGGTGATTAACCTTTTGCAAGGAGTTATTCAATTTGAAGACACCGGTCCCTGAGTGATACAACTAGTGTGGCATGTGAAAATTGTGTGCACGAGACTTATGAGCTAATTGGGTGATAGTTAAGAGGCTCTGTGACAAGAGTAATAAAGACATACTCACCAAGTGCCAAGGAGGGAAGAAGTTTCCAAGTTACTCGGAGGGGAAAACCCTAATAAATTCTTACAGAAATGGAGGATCAATGTAAAAATGAGATTGAAAGAAGAGGGATGCTCAGCTACAAATTTCTTGGGGACCACAAACACATTGGTGAGTGACATATTGCGATAGTGTTCTAGAGTGGCATGAAGTGAGAATTGTGTTCTCTGTTAGGTTTTCTTGAAGCAATGCACCCACTGTAATATGAGACTACCATGGGAAGGAACCTTCCTCGTTTCACATCCAATCATGTGAGAAAGTATGGATGGAAGGTGTGGAGGCCTTACCACCTTCTTTATGGGTGCATAAGTTGTATTCCACCTTACAAGGTTGTGCATGCGCATGGTATATTCACTCCAGAGATGTGCCGTCAGATAGGAAATTGGTAGGAGTTGATGACTAACCTCCTTCAAGATTTCAAATATTGTAGTACTAAACAATTGGTGGATAGGGCATTGTAGGTTATTAAGTTCCTAACAATGGGATATAGTCCCATGGAATAAGATAGAATACTGGAGTTATTGAGTGAACCTAGCTTGGAACTGTGCTTTGATGAGGAAGAGTCATAAGAGGTGCAACTTGAGTGTGCATGCATGGAGAAAGAGAAAGGAAATATGGTCTATGTGATAGATGGAAAAGAGATGGAGAGTTTGGATGTTAACCATATTAAAGGTATGCACGAATTTATTGATAGTGTTGATGAGCAAGCACACACCTACCATGAGCCCCTCAAAACAAATAAGGTTAACATCGGTTCAGAAATGGAACCTAAGGAGGCCACTATTGGAGACTATTGGTTAGAGAAGGAGGTTTTGAAGATCATTGATCTATTATGTGAGTTTTAGGACTTATTTCCATGTGGATACCATGATCTTAAAGGAATTCACCACTCCTTGGGAGAAATTAAAATCAAGTTAAAGGAGGGTGCGCACCTGATCTGGAAGAGGCCTTATCGAATGAATCTGAATCTTTGCGTCAAATTCAAGGAGGAGATAGAAAAAATGATCACTTTAGGCATCATTGAAGCTATGGAGGAATTAGAATGGGTAAGCCCCATGGTCATCAACATTAAAAAGGATGGAAGGATAAGGATTTGTGTTGACTATAGGGACTTAAATGTGGTATGTGTAATTGATCCTTTTCCAACCCCTTTTACCGAGGAGATCCTGGAAGGAGTGGCTAGGCGTGAAATCTATTCCTTCATAGATGGATTCTCAGGATACCATCAAGTTAGAATTACTAAAGAAGACCAAGAAAAGATAACTTTCGCCACTAAATGGGGAATTTTTTCCTATACGGTCATGCCCTTTGGACTGAAGAATGTGCATACGAGACATTTCAGGATTTTATCCATAAATTCCTTTAGGTCTACCTTGATGACTGGATGATGTATGGACTAGTGAAAGACCATTGTGACAATTTTGTAGTTGATGTTTGAAAGATGTCGGCAGTTGTGCATATCCCTCAACATTAGGAAGTGTCTTTTTCTACTCCATTTGGAACCTTGTTGAGGAACATCATGTGTAAGCAAGGATTACTTTTGGATCCCACCAAAGTTGTCGTTATTGTGGGATTGGGGGAGCCTACCAGTCAGAGTGCAGTGCATGGATTCCTTGGGCACACAGGGTACTACCGGAAGTTTATCAAGGGGTATGCCAAGATCACCGTGCCATTAGAGAAGTTACTAAACACAAGAGTTCCTTTCACTGGGGAGAGGCACACCGAGAAAAATTTTAACGCATTGAAGGAAAATCTCATCACTTCCATATTACATTTTCACTCTTGGGATGAGCCATTTCATGTACATGTTGATGCTTCAGGGATGAAAATTGGATTAGTCTTAGCACATCCTAGAGAAGGGATTGTTGACCACCCCTTGTGTTTTTCTAGTAGGAAGTTAACACCAATAGAGCAAAACTACACCACTATTGAGTGTACGAAACACTATCGATGATCTATGCGCTACATAAGTTCAAGAAGTATTTGCTGGAAAAACCCTTCATATTTTACATGGATCACATGGCATTTAAGTACTTGGTGAACAATCTGTTTTTGCAATGGTGCTTATGTCGGTGGGTCCTCTTATTTTTGTAACATCTTTGGAAAACTGATAGCTTTCTCCTCCTTACACTGCAAGTGTTGATATGTGATTTTTCCTAAGAAGGTGTATTCTTTTGACTGTTGGGAATCATGCTTGCAAAGGGATAAATTATTGTTGTTCATGGATTCATTTTTCTATGTTGTTGTTGCTTGGAAGTAAAATTATTCTTCCTTGGGCTTTGTAAAAGTTGTGAACCGGAATTTCTGTTTGCATACTTATTTTTAATAATAGCAAAACCTTGGATCAATTCCATTGATCCAAGGTATGCTTCATTTTCTTACCTATTCAGTTTGTTAAGTCGACATTCTGGAATGGAAGGTATAAAGAGGAATAAGCCTTTGTAATTTTTCAATTTTCAGACCCTTCTTTTGAGGTCCTTGTTTTACATTTTCTGTGAAGTATGGAATTGGATCTTCTAGTCAATTTATTATGACCCGATTGGCATAAGAAGAAAAAAAAGAGGACTTAATACATGACTATTAAGGTAAAACCGTAGTCCTAGACTGTTAGGATCTATCCTAACTAGATTTCAACTTAAGGTAATCTAGACCTACCTCAGATCTATTTCTAACTTGTTATCCCGTAAAATTGGCAAGGGAAATTTTACAGATAACCATACCGAAAATTTTCTTCGATCCCTCGTCGG
The DNA here is from genome assembly GCA_018340775.1 of Taxus wallichiana var. yunnanensis. Classification (NCBI taxonomy): domain Eukaryota; kingdom Viridiplantae; phylum Streptophyta; class Pinopsida; order Cupressales; family Taxaceae; genus Taxus; species Taxus wallichiana. The sequence goes on from JADAXU010000137.1 coordinate 2,313,168, forward strand.
GGATCCCTTATGTTCAAAACGTTGCAAATCCCTTCCCGATTTCCGAACTTAGCCGTTTTGGTCTTTTTGGCGGGCGCATATAATCACTATGCAACATCACATGTTCATGCACGCCCCCTTTTAATCCTTTGGCGCATGTTTTCTTGTGTCAACAGGTGTTTTAGTGTGCCTCCCCTTGTTGAGTCTTCCTGCGTGTGCGCCTGCGCCTTATCGAGCAGATCATTTGTTGCGCCTCTTTTTGGTGCGCAAAGGCACACATATTCCTCTGTCAAACACCACTTTCGGTGCGCCATGGGCACATATCTTCGTGTTGACAAGTGTTTTGGTGCGCGAAGGGCGCATGTTTTCTTGTGTCGACAGCTCCTTTGGTGCGCCACTTGAAAAGGTTGGTGGCGCATTTATTGCTACCTCACCTATAAATAGGCGCGTCTGCGCTGTCATTATCACCAATGTAAATCACGTGATTTTCTCTAAGCCTGTCAGCGCACCTGCCCTGTCGCTTTTGAATTGCTTTGTGGACCCATTTGCACGTTCTTTGCTATTTATCGGGTAAGTGGCCTTCTTTCTTTTGTGTGTTTTGTTTTTGGGGTTTTTGAATGCTAGGTTGGTTCAGTTCAGATTGAAAAGAATGAAATCATGAGCTTGCCCCCCCCTGCTGTCTTTCCACATATTCCTCCCCCTCTTTCCAGATCTGCTAGTAGAGGGAGCTTTGTCCTGAAGTAATAGCTTGGAAACCTTGGTTTAAAGCCATTTCTATCACCCCAAGCAACCCTGCATAAAAATAAGTTTGAAGGAATCAAACCCCTCAGAGAAAGATCAAACCTTAAAAAGGAAACTGAATTTTCCTTCTCCTTTGGCGCATTGGCACACCATGCAACATCAAGAACAGTTGCGCCCTTGGCGCATCTGTCGTCCCTGTTACACAATGATAAGCTGCGCCCTGGCATGGCGCTTCCCTCGCTTACATCATAAAAGCTGCGCCCTCATGGCGCACCTCTTGGTGCATCAAATGCTTTACAGTGCGCCCGCCTTAGCGCATCAAACTTGAGTGCAACATTACTAATTTCTATGCCCTTTGGCGCACCCAGCATCCATGTAGCAGTCTTTTCCTATGCGCCAAATGCAAAACTATAAATGGCGCAGGCGTCCTCATCGCAACAACATTGTGTCATGCAGACCTTCCATGCGCCGCGCCAAGTTCCCCTACGGTGCATGAACATATGATGTTACACGCATTAAGCGTGTCGCCCTTTGGCACATCCTGTACCCATGTAACATGAAAGTAATCTGCGCCCTTTATAAAATAAATACACATGGCGCAGGCACACTTGTGCTTACAGAAACAAAGAATGCACCCTATAGTGTCTATGTGCCATGTGCCCTTTGGTGCTGATTTAACCCTTGCAACATCCCTTTCCTGTGCGCCTTGCCTGTTTAGCTCTGTAACCTGCAATATCCATGCGCCATGCGCCCTGAGGCCTCAAAATTGCTAACTCTTTCTTCTGTCAGCATTTCAATGGAAAATCAAGCAGCTGACATGGCTTTCTCAATTGGGTTTCACTTCTTATTCTTGCAGATCAGCAGCTAAGTTCAGAAGAACATATGTCAACATCAAGCAAGAGACCTACCAAATCCAAAGGCAAGGCCAAGCTCATAGAAGAAGAAATGAAGTATAAGTATCAGAGGGTCAGAATGCCCGACTCCCAGGCCGAGTGTGACCTGGACATCAGAGACTCAGAGTTGGGTCATATTGATATGGAGGAGTTCTAGGTCAGGAACTCGAAGGTCACAAGAAGTCCATGGATGGACAAGCTGATGGGCAGTGCCCTGCACTTTGCTGGAGGAATCCCAGTCAGTGCCGTTAACAATGAATTTATGATGGTGGTTGCCGGTGCTACAATAAAGACACAAGATGTGTCATAAATGAGAAGGGCGAGGTCATAATTAACCTCACTACCCGCCACTTTGAGATAATACTCGGCATTCCTCATCACCGGCACTTTGTGGCCGTCAGCTAAGAAGATTGTATCAAGGCTGGGACGACAATGAAGATCAGTGCATGCAGCTGATGAATGAAGTTTATCTGAAGAACAAAAAGGTGGTGACCCGTTGGCCACAAATCATTCACCGCAGTGATTTTTCAGAGGAGCTCAGTGACACCATCACGTTCCTGAGCAGGGTGTTTGGGCTTCCTGACACCCACTATTTCCATAAATGGATGCTGCGGTATTTAGAAACAATGAAAAAAAATGTGCTCGATCAACGCTTTGAGTGGGTGAAATCATAAGCAGCACGATATCGAGCAGCTACAACAATTCCCCACAACAGGGAGGTTCTACATGAAATCCTATGTTGTTTATGTTGCAGCTTCAGAAAGGGACTATCCGGCTCTCATGCGGAGTGGGGTTTGGCCCCAAGTCAAAATTTATGAATACTATCAGAGCTAAAGCTGGAAAATAGCATCCCTCAATTTACAAAGATCAATGATGCATTTTTCTATTTCATCATCTGCCTGTTGAGGCCGAATATGACTTACGGTCACACGACCAAGAGCATAGTAGCAGCCACTAAGAAATGGGGGGCCCTGTTCACCCAATTCCCCACATTCACTTATCTGAGGGCGGCTAACTTCTTGGGAGAGCCAACTAGACTGCCAAGGTATGCTGGACCTAAGTTGATTCTGTTAGAGCTGTCAAGACAGCTAGTCACCTACCATGAGAAATGCCTCAAGAGAAAGAAGGGTGGAACTCCTTTCCCCCTCACAGTGGGTAGATATACATGTCTGACTCACCACAAGGTGAAAGACATGTTTGCAGAGCTGGAGCTGCTGAATCTGAAACATGACTTCCCAGCAAGGCCCACCTTCGACCCAAGAAATTGTCTGCCTAGGGCTAAGCTTGATCCGATCCACATCCCTCAGATCGAGGATATCTACATTGACCTATATCATGAGGTGGAGCTCAGGAGGAAGGACCATTCTCATTTGGCCTTAGCAGAAATCATCCAATATGGGGTGGCCATCGTCCCCAAAGGCTACCAAACTACCGAAGAGGAAGTGGATCAAGTGTATCTTGACACAGGTGGGGATGATTGGCCTTTTGCGGTAATTGATAGAACTAAAGCACCTCAGACAATTGAGGAAAGGGTCAAAGAAACTCTGCGAAACAGAGCATTGGTGCCGAATGAACGGACTCATCTACCTCGGGGTTGATTTCACAACCTCTCCATTGGGTAACGCACCTCCTCGATCAAAACAGCAGCCTAAAGGCAAGGGTAAAGGTAAGGAGGGTGAATCCAGCACCACTCAAGAGGAAGCTCCTGCAAGTCCTCCTTCCGCTGCACCTGAACAAGTTGTAACTCTGGCTTCTCCAGAGAAAGAAGCGGAAGAAGATGTTCCAATAGGCCCATCCACTCAGGATGTCACCACTGCTGCAACAAGCGAGGTCCCTTCTGTCCCTTCTTCTTCTCCTCCTTCCCCTCCTCGAGTGACTCAAGCGACCATTCCTTTGGTCGTGTCCTCTCCCCCTTCTTCTACCATTCCTCCCGCTTCTTCGTCCATCTTCTCTTCTCTCGTGGACCTGTCCCCCTCCATTTCTTCTCTCATCTCTGAGCTCCCTTCCCTTCCTATGTCTTCCTCTTCTGCAGTATCTCTTCCTCCCGTGAACACTTCCTCGGCCTCCCTCTCGATGCCGCCTCCAAGTGTCTCCACGTTTTTCCCTTCTACTACTGCAGCTGCCCCCTTCTCTGTTTCTGGTCCTTCTCCCATAAGTCCAGCCTGGATCTCCCAGCACTTAAGTCAGCAGAAAAGGAAAGTTCCCATCGCACCGATGGACTTCTCGTGATCCCATCAAAAGGGGAAAAGAAGCAGAAGCCCGTCACACGCTTCTCTCAGAGTGCTTCGGGAGAAAGGGTAATGGAGATCGCATACCCCAATCCTCTGAAGGATAAAAAGGATCTGTCTCGACAGATTATACAGTGACTCAAGTCACAATGGGGTACGTCTTCTGAAAGCCTTCAGGGAGAGGCCCTATCTGCGGTTGACGCCCCTACTGAGAAGCGCAAAGAAGAAAAAGAAGAGAAAAGGCTATTGAAAGAGAAAAATAAACATCTGCTCCAAGCCTTACAGAAGATGGGCAGTGCACCTCCCACAACTGCCGCTGAGACTCCTGAGCCTCTGAGCCAGGATAAAATTAATGAATATGCAAAGATCGGCGAGCAGGGCATGGCAGTTTCAGCTTGGAGGAGCCAAATCCTCAAGGACAGTGAAAGAGTGATCGCCAAGTTCTCTGATTTATATTTGAACATCAACAAGGTGAATAAGGAGCTCCAAGCGTTAGCAGGACCCATATAGAAGAGTTGGACCATGCTAGGCTATAGCATGAGACCTTTCAACAAATGTTTGACTGTTTAGTCGAAGATTTGGTCAAGTTCGGTGTTTTCGGTCATCCCAGGGCCCTCAATAAAGTCATTTCCACTCTGGATTACCGGATGGATCAACTAGAATTCGTCCTTGAAAAGATCGATAAGGTAAAGGAAGAAGCCCTGGACGCGATGCACCAAATGGAACAAATCATTCTCAACATGTCTCCAGGGTTGCTTACTCCTTCCTTCGCCTTAAGGAAAGTTGATGAAACCATCCAGATCTTCAAGGAGATCGTTTCGTAAGAGTTGGGGGCTAGAGGTCACTTTTGACGTGTGAGTCCATCAATAACTCTTTGGCTGTCGGGATTTCATCGGGTTCCTAATAGAAGTAGAGAAAGAATATTCCAAACTCCCAGAGAAGCTCATAGACGAGTGGGAGACTTGCGAGGTGATCAGCGAGCGACACAAGGATCCTTCCCAGGATCAACTAGAGCCCATGATCAGCAAGTTCATGGAATATCATGCCCAATTCCACATCTCGTCACCTGAGCAATAGCAGAAGCAGGCTACCCCCTTTCGGCCGCGGGGCGGCGGCGATGAATAACTTCTCTTTCTTCTTCTCTCTCTCCTTCGATGTTCTTTTTTGTAAATATCTAAAGTGTGTTGGCACAAATGATGACATCATCCATGTTGCACCATGGGATGATGTCATCCATCAAGTGTCAAAAGTCAACATGACTTTGAGATATTTTGTAGATATTTTGTAAATAGGTGGTTGGCTCCTTTTTGCCTTCTTTTCTCTCCTTCTTCTATAAATACTCCAATACTTGTTGTATTGAGGGGTGGATATCTTTCAGATGAAAAATAGAAGTGAGGAGAAAAGACTTTGAGCTTTTTGTAACAGAAAGAATTATTAATACAATATTTAGACTTTGTGCTGAATACGTGTGTTATTTGCATTAGATCTTTCTTATGTTAGATGTGTGTTTGTTATTGGATCTATACATTTTATTGTCATTTATTCATCAGTATTGCTTTGCTCGTTTATGCAAGTAGGTTTGGCTCTGTTTACTACCAATCCCAAAACATAAACCCTCTGACCTTTCTGCTTTGGAATTCATTTCTTTTCTTTCTTCGGATCTGATCTTTCTTCATCCTCTCTTTCATTCCTTTCTTTCTTTTGCATGATCGGAAACACCCTCTTTGGGATGAGATCCCAAACCCCCGAAGGCGGAATATTGTGAGACTTGCACAGATTCCTGCTGGTAGAATAGCAATAAACCAGTTTCACTTTGCTGACTCAAAGAGGGGCTATGCCCTGCACACTGTTGGCTCGTTTATCCATAGATCTACCCAAGCGACAGATTTTTCGGACCAACAGTTTTTGGCGACTCTTTGGGGGCGAACGCAGATCTATCAGATCTATGATAGTGGTAGGATAGAAAATCTAAAAAATCAGAAAAATCACTATCTGTTTGCAAACTTTAACTTTTTGTCAAAAATCCAAAATTTTGCAAAAGTGACCCGAATTGAAAATTTTCTTCTGAGATCCATAGATCTGGCCTAGTTGGAGATCTTTAGTTCGCTGAGTTTTTATAAAAATCTGTATTTTTCCGTAGATCTGAGTTTTGACTATTTACCAAAAATTTCAAACTCTTTGAAAAAGTCAAATTTAGATCGAAAATCAGCTTGCTAATCTTCACTGTCATTTTATCCTCGTTGTTATTTGTCATCAAACCGCAATCGGTTTTCAGAAGAGGATAAAATTTAAATATTTAGAAAAGTACATGCTGCTGGTTTTTGTCAGAAAAACCAGAAAATCAGCAGGTACAACCCAAAAAGAAATTTTAAATCCCTTCCCGGGAACCACAACGTTCCAGATCTGGAAGGTACGTTGGCAGGTGAGCCATTTACGCGTGGTAGGCGAGCTCGTGGAGAAGTCGATCCTACTTTCGATCGGCTTCAAAGGCACAATTTCAGTGTAGCACCGGCGCACTTTTCATCATTAAGTTCAGCTGATCGGTCAGCCAGAAGCGCCTCACCCCCACGGAAGAGCCGGTTTTCACAAGGAGCCTCTACATCCCTTTGCAGTGCTTTATTGCTCAGTGGAACTGCACTCCCAGCCCACGTTCTTTTTCCAGCTGTCCAGATGGTGGTGCCATGGGGAAATGCTATGGGTCCTCTCGCATTACCACATCCTGTTCACGCGCTCCCTCACGGAAACCGAAAGAATTTTCCCAAATTCGACGGAGAGCGGGAACCAAAGCACGGATTCACACATATCTGCATTCATCATGTCATGCAGTATCTGGATGTAACTCACGAAGATGTGTCGGTTCACCTTTTTCTGGAAACTCTACAAGGGCTGTGTGAATGGTTTCAGCATTTGCCGGCCGGATCTATTACCAGTTGGGCCACCTTGCGGGATGCTTTTGAAGACAGGTACAAGCCTTCAGAAGATGCATTTGCATTATTATCACAGATCACTCACCTGAAGAAGGAGGCCAATGAGACCATGCATGATTTCATCGCCAGGTTCAATGCATTAATCAACCGTGTCCCTGTTACCATGCTTCCAACACCGGAAAATCAGAAGTGTTTCTTCGTGAACACTATGAGTTCGAAAGTAAGTTTCTTACTCCTGTAAGAGCAAGTGGCTACCTTGATTCTCACCCAGGCCATTGCCATTCGAATAGAAGATAATTTGATAATATCTGGCGAATTGAAAAGGGAATCATCCAAGCCTAAATCTTGGGCCCTTTCCCCTACTACTTCGTCTGATCCGGTATTTCAAAAGATGGCGAACGACTTACTTGCATTAAAGAAGCGGTTAGCCCAAGCTTCTCCTAGTTCCTCATACCGGGATATTCCACGGAGGAACTTCGTTTCCAACAATGTTCCTCAAAGGCCGCACTTACCCGCAACTGCTCCACGGTTGGCGCTTGAGGCTCCTCGGTCAACGCTCTAGCCGAAATCGAAGAAGAGGAACAAGATTATGAAGAACCTTCGTCTCAGGGCGAAGATGATCAAGACGTCGGTGAGCCGACTGGTGACTCTACTATCGGGTATATGGAATTTGATGAGGAAGAATCTGATGAAGAGGAGGGTACCCAAGGCTATGCAAGTGGACAATCATATGTTGTTTTTACCCGCTCACAAGGAAAAGAAGCAGAGGTCGCTGCCCATGTGCAGAAGGAGAAGGCCGTGTCAAATGCGCCTCCAACCATTGCTAAAAGAGGTAATCCTCTTCCTACTCAACTCCCTATTAAGTCTTTTACAAGGAAATCTTTTCCCCCATCTCTCCTCAAAATCAGCCTTCTTCTATTCCCATAAGGACCAGTAATCCTACCCTACCACCACGAAGTGAGGGACTCATTCCTTCACCAGCGCAACCTTTGGCCACATTTGATATCATAGATCATGCTAAAAAAACCAAGATCCAAATGTCTGAAGCTGAGTATCTTCAGTCAAATCCCGAACAGCTTGTGAGATTGACCAAGTATATTCAAAGTCAAGCTGTCATAACTAATCAGGTTTCCCCAAAAGGAATCCTTGCCACTCCTCCTGCATCCCGCATAAATGTTGCCTCAACATCTGCATCAGGCAAGATAGAGCCTTTCTATCTCTCCCTCCTAATCAATGGCCACAAGCTAAGTAATTGCATAATTGATTCGGGAGCTTCTGATAACGTCATGCCGGAAAAAGTCACCCATGCTTTGGGCCTCACCCTTACCAAGCCTTTTGGTAGATGTTATTCCTTGGAAACTAAGTAGGTGTCGTTGATTGGTCAAATCAAAGATGCGTAGTTCGCATTTGCGGCATTCCCAGAGAAAAGAGTAAAGATGACCGTCCTCGTTGCTGACATTCCAGCAGCCTACGGAATTTTGTTGGGAAGAAGTTTTTGCAGCGAAGTTGGTGGGGAGATTCATATGGACTGGTCTAAAGCTAGAATCCCCGTCAAAGGTGTGATGCAGACTTTGGAGCCAGAATCACAAAAGAAGTACTTGGTTACTAACTCTGAAGACCCCAAAGCTCAAATTCTTTTTGAATCATCAGGAATGGGGAACTATTTCTTGTCTACCAAGTCGAAAAAATGGTTGTTCTTGTCCAAGAAGAAGATCTTAATAAGATCTGGACTTTGCAGTTTGATGGCAGCTGCGCAACCAGTGGATGTGGCGCCGGAGCCGTGCTAATATCTCCCGAGGAAGAAATTATTCCTCTCTCTTTTAAGTTGTAATTTTTCAATACAAATAACACTGCTGAGTATGAATCTTTGTTACTCGGCATGCAGGCACAAGAGAGAGAGGGATCAAAAATCTGAAAGTGCAAGGTGATGCAGAGCTAGTCGTGAATCAAGTTAAGAGGATATATCAAGTAAAGAATGAGAGGCTCAGGCACTACCGTAATGCGGTGTGGGACAACATCGAGGAATTTGATGCTTTTTCAATAGAATCCATTCCAAGAGCTCAAAATGACATGGCTGATTCATTGGCCGTTTCAGCATCCCTCATGCTCCCTCACCCGGGTTTGAAAACAAACAAATACACCATTGAGGTGGTTTTCCACCCAAGCGTGCCAGATAATTCTCAGCATTGGCAAGTGTTCAATGATGACAATCAACTCATTGCCTTTCTAGAGAAGGTAGAAAATTTTAAGGAATTGCACTTTGAAGGATCCACTTCCACTTGCCGTGAATCAGTCACCGATCAAGACGATGAATCCAAAGGGAACGACGGCATATGTCAGCTCAAAGGAAATAAAATTCCGAAGGGCCTGGTTTCTCTGGAATGGTTGTTCGACAGGCATGACCATTTTGTGAAAAAGAAAAGGTGAGATGATCGACTCATCCCCAGAAACCGAACCGGTTAATTTAGGTTCGGTAGAACACCCGCAATTTGTGAACATTGGAAAATGTTGCGCTTTGAAAGAAGAAGCGGAAATTCGTCAAGTTCTTTGAAGAAATACATGGATGTATTGGCATGGTCTATGCTGATCTAAAGTCTTTTAAGCCAAAGGGCGTCAAGCATGACATCCGTTGAAAGAAGGCGTCAAAGCCTTTTCGAGAAGAAGCGAGAGGCATTATAACCCTAAGATCTCGAAGTACTATCAGGCTGAAATTCGAGAAAATCTTTGGATGCGAGAATCATTTTCCTATCCATCACACAGTACTTGGGTAGCAAATATTGTGCGGTGTGCAAGAAGAAGCGGTGAAATACGCATATGCGTAGATTTTCAAAATTTGAATCGGGCTTCCTTGAAAGACAACTACCCACTTCCTATAATGGATCAAGTTCTGCAGCGATGGCTGGATCGAGAGAGATGTTATCCATGCTTGATGGTTTTGGGCTCTAATCAGATTGAAGTTTCACTGAAGATCAATTTAAAACAACATTCACTACTCACAGGGTACATTTGCCTACTGACGAGGATGCCTTTTGGCCTAACAATCTTTGGCGCCACTTTTAGTGAGCCATGGACCTTGCATTCAAAGGTATGATGGGGAAGGTCATTGTGGTTTATCTAGATGACTTAACTGTGTTCTCTAAACAACGAAGTGACCATTGTGATCACCTGGAGCAAGTATTGGCCAGATGCCGAGAGCATGGGATTTCCCTAAACCTGAAAAAGTCTATTTTTGGAGTCACAGAAGGAAAGTTGCTAGGGCATGTTGTTAGCAAAGAAGGAATGAAGATAGATACCGAAAGAGTTAAGGCTATTCAGAGCCTTACTCTGCCTACAAGCAAGACTGGCGTTCATTCTTTCTTCGGAAAGGTGAACTTTCTCAGGCGTTTTGTTCCCGACTTTGCTGAGAAGACTCATCACATATTGGACATGATGAAGGGGTCACCAACTTTCGATGGAGCGAGGAAGGGAAAAGGTCATTTGAAGAAATAAAAGCTTCCGTTGCTCACGCACCAGTTCTGGTATGTCCCGATTTCTCCAAAGATTTTATCATGTATAGTTATGCATCTGAGCATACTGTGTCTGCAATCTTGATGCAAAAGAATTCGGAGGATGTTGAATCTCGATTGCGTTCATGAGCTCTCCCCTCAAGCCTCACGAAATAAAAATGTCTCAATTGGAAAAGCATGCCTTCGCCATTGTCAAAGCAGTCAAAAACTTCAGGTATTACATTTTAAATTCCCATACGGTGGTGTTGGTCCCTGACACGGCGAGTCAAATCAATTCTAACTCAACAGGAGTTAGGAAGCTTGCGAGGAAATTGGATTGCAAAGGTCGGGAGAGTACGACACTGGATATAAAACCAACCAAGCTGGTAAGAGGCAAGGGCCTATGTCAGCTTATGGCTGAAAACAAAGATTCAGAAAGTCCGGAGGAAAAGGATGATTGTACCAATGAAGCACAAAGCCAACTGGAGAAAGCCCATTCTCTCCCTCTGGTCCTATTTGTTGCAACCAGTGATGAGTGGTATTCGATATTGCTTTCTTCCTCACCTATGGCGAATGTCCAGCTCACCTAACTGTAAAGGAGAAGCGCACTATAAAGCTCAGAGCAGCCAAATATGTCATTTGGGATGATGGCTTATACAAACGCGGGATAGATGGTGTCTTCTTGCGATGTGTCGACAAGCCACAGCAGGTGAAGTTACTTGAAAGTTTTCATAATTCAGCCTGTGGAGGCCATTTCTCCTCTTCCGTGACGGCACACAAGATCATCAAGAGCAGGTACTATTGGCGGCGATGCTTTTCAAGATACGACCTACAGGTAGCGAAAGTGTGAACCTTGCCGGGCGGTTGTCGGCAAGCCCAAGTTGGCTACTTTTCCCCTCAGGCCGGTCGTTGTCAATGAACCATTCAGGAAATGGGGAATTGATTTTATTGGTGCACTCAATCCCCAATCGAGTTGGACATAGTTATGTCCTAATGAAACAGATTACTTCACCAAGTGGGTGGAAGCCATACCTGTCAAACATGCCACTTCCGAGGTTGTTTGTAGTTTTATCAAAGAAAATATCATTGTCAGGTTTGGCATTCCCAACAAGATTGTTGCTGATAATGCTTCTAACTTCTCCTCACGGGAAGTTATTAGTTTTTTCTATGAATATGGGATAACTTTGGCTCACGCCTCAGATTATTACCCTCAGGGAAATGGTCAGGCGGAATCCAGTAACAAAAACTTGGTGACCATCATACGAAAGCTGGTGGATGAGAATCAACGAATGTGGCACAAGTCCTTATACGACGCTTTGTGGGTAGATCGCATTACTCCCAAGAGGTCTCTCGGTATGTCACCTTTTCAAGTGTTATATGGCACTGATGCCGAGCTTCCCATTTCCATTGAAATCCCTGCTCTGTGCTTGGCACGAGCTATTGAAGATGAAACTTTCCAAAATTCTCTAGAAAAGAGGATCATGTATCTGACAGAGCTCGAAGAAAAGAGAGTAAGAGTAGTCGACAAGATCACCGAACATCAGAATCAAGTCAAAATATTGTTCGATAAAAAAGCTAAGCGAAGAAATTTTTAGGTGGGAGACCTCGTCCTTCTGTGGGACAAGCGAAGAGAGCCAAAAGGCATGCACGGAAAGTTTGATTCCCTATGGAGAGGACCTTTCAAGATCAAGCAGCTCAACGGAGAGAATAGTTTCTATCTCTCATATCTGGATGGAACCAAACTCCCGCTTCCCTACAGTGGGCAACATCTGAAAATCTTCAGGAAGTAGAGCTTGCTCTCTTCTTTGTACAGTTTGCTTTAGTTGTGTGTTTGTTTTTGTCGTGTGTTTGCTTTCTGTTTGTTGTGTGTTCCCTTTTGTTTGCCCTCCAGTCGCCCTTGTTTTTGACTCTGTTACCCAATGGATAGGCACATGAGATCTGGGATTCTCTACCCCGAGTTTGCTCAGGGATAGTCCCCAGAAAGAGCCAGTTGTTATCCCGTAAAATTGGCAAGGAAATTTCTCAGATAACCATACCGAAAATTTTGTTCCGATCCCTCGTTAGGGATCCCTTGCGTTCGGAACGTTGCAAAATCCCTTCCCGAGGAAATCCAGTTTTCGAACTTAGCCATTTTTGGTCTTTTTGGGCGGGTGCATATAATCACTATGCAACATCACATGTTCATGCACCCCCTTTTAATCCTTTGGTGCATGTTTTCTTGTGTCAGCAGGCATTTTGGTGCGCCTCCTTGTTGAGTCTTCCTGCGTGTGCAAGCGCGTGTGCGCCTTCTGTTGATAGATCATTTGTTGCGCCTCTTTTTGGTGCGCCAAAGGTGCACATATTCCTCTGTCAACACCACTTTTGGTGTGCCATGGGCGCACATATCTTCGTGTTGACAAGTGTTTTGGTGTGCCAAAGGGCGCATGTTTTCTCGTGTCGACAGCTCCTTTGGTGCGCCACTTGAAAAGGTTGGTGGCGCATTTATTGCTACCTCGCCTATAAATAGGCGCGTCTGCGCTGTCATTGTCACCAACGTAAATCACGTGATTTTTTTCGATTATTTGTCTGAGCACACCTTGCACCTTGCCCTGTCGCTTTCGATCACATAGTGGACCCGTTTGCACGTTCTTTGCTATTTATCCGGGTAAGTGGCCTTCTTTCTTTTGTGCGTTTTGTTTTTGGGGTTTTTGAATGCTAGGTTGGTTCAGTTTGGATTGAAAAGAATGAAATCATGAACTTGCCCCCCCTTTGTCTTTCCACATATTCCTCCCCCTCTTTCCAGATCTGCTGGTAGAGGAGCTTTGTCTGAAGTAATAGCTTGGAAACCTTGGTTTAAAGCCATTTCTATCACCCCAAGCAACCCTGCATCAAAAGAAGTTTGAAGGAATCAAACCCCTCAGAGAAAGATCAAACCTTAAAAAGGAAACTGAATTTTCCTTCTCCTTTGGCGCATTGGCGCACCATGCAACATCAAGGACAGTTGCGCCCTTGGCACATCTATCATCCTGTTACACAATGATAAGATGCGCCTACTACATGTGCGTGGCGCACTTCCCTCGCTTGCTGCAAATGCTTTCCATGCGCCCCTTGGCGCATCAAACTTGAGTGCAACATTACAAATTTCTGTGCCCTTTGGCGCACCCAGCATCCATGTAGCAGTCTTTTCCTATGCACCAAATGCAAAACTATAAATGGCGCAGGCGCGTCCCTCATCGCAACAACATTGTGTCATGCAGACCTTCCATGCGCGTGCCAAGTTCCCCTACGGTGCATGAACATATGATGTTACACGCATTAAGCGTGCGCCCTTTGGCGCATCCTGTACCCGTGTAACATGAAAGTAATCCGCCCTTTATAAAATAAATACACATGGCGCAGGCGCACTTGTGCTTACAGAAACAAAGAATGCACCCTACAGTGTCTATGCGCCATGCCCTTTGGCGCTGATTTAACCCTTGCAACATCCCTTTCCTATGTGCCTTGCCTGTTTAGCTCTGTAACCTGCAATATCCATGCGCCATGCGCCCTGAGGCCTCAAAATTGCTAACTCTTTCTTACGGACATTTGATGGAAAATCAAACAGCTGACATGGCTTTCTCCAATTGGGTTTCACTTCTTATTCTTGCAGATCAGTAGCTAAGTTCAGAAGAACATATGTCAACATCAAGCAAGAGACCTACCAAATCCAAAGGCAAGGCCAAGCTCACAGAAGAAGAAATGAAGTATAAGTATCAGAGGGTCGAGAATGCGACTCCAGGCCGAGTGTGACCTGGACATCAGAGACTCAGAGTTGGGTCATATTGATATGGAGGAGTTTTGGGTCAGGACTCAGAAGGTCACAAGAAGTCCATGGATGGACAATTTGATGGCGGTGCCACTGCACTTTCTTTGGAGGGAATCCCGATCGGTGCCGTTAACAATGAATTTATGATGGTGGTTGCCGGTGCTACAATAAAGACACAAGATGTGTCGTAAATGAGAAGGGTGAGGTCATAATTAACCTCACTACCCGCCACTTTGAGATAATACTTGGCATTCCTCATCACCGGCACTTTGTGGCCGTCAGCCGAGAAGATTGTATCAAGGCCTGGGACGACAATGAAGATCAGTGCATGCGCTGATGAATGAAGTTTATCTGAAGAACAAAAAGGTGGTGACCCGTTGGCCACAAATCATTCACCGTAGTGATTTTTCAGAGGAGCTCAGTGACACCATCACGTTCTGAGTAGGGTGTTTGGGCTTCCTGACGCCCACTATTTCCACAAATGGATGCTGCGGTATTTAGAAACAATGAACAAAAATATGCCCGATCAACGCTTTGAGTGGGCAGAAATCATAAGCAGCACGATATCGAGCATTTCTGCAACAAATTCCCCCACAATGGGGGAGGTTCTACATGAATTCCTATGTTGTTTATGTTGCAGCTTCAGAAAGGGACTATCCGGCTCTGATGCGGAGTGGGGTTTGGCCCCAAGTTAAAATTTATGAATACTATCAGGAGAGCTAAAGGTGGAAAATAGCATCCCTCGATTTACAAAGATCAATGATGCATTTTCTATTTCATCATCTACTGTTGAGGCCGAATATGACTTACGGTCGCACGACCAAGAGCATCGTGGCAGCCACTGAGAAATGGGGGGCCCTGTTCACCCAATTCCCCACATTCACTTATCTGAGGGTGGCTAACTTCTTGGGAGAGCCAACTAGACTGCCAAGGTATGCTGGACCTAAGTTGATTCTGTTAGAGCTGTCAAGATAGCTAGTCACCTACCATGAGAAATGCCTAAGAGAAAGAAGGGTGGAACTCCTTTCCCCCTCACAGTGGGTAGATATACATGTCTGACTCACCTGAGGTGAAAGACATGTTTACAGGAAAGCTGGAGCTCTTGAATCGAAACATGACTTCCCGTGAGGCCCACCTTGACCCGAGAAATTTCTACCTAGGGCTAAGCTTGATCGATCCACATCCCTCGGATCGAGGATATCTACATTGACCTATATCATGAGGTGGAGCTCGGGAGGAAGGACCATTCTCGTTTGGCCTTAGCAGAAATCATCAATATGGGGTAGCCATCGTCCCCAAAGGCTACCAAACTACTAAAGAGGAAGTGGATCAAGTGTATCTTGACACAGGTGGGGATGATTGGCCTTTTGTGGTAATTGATAGAACTAAAGCACCTCAGACAATTGAGGAAAGGGTCGAAAAGAAACTCTGCTGTGAAATAGAGCATTGGTGCCGAATGAATGGACTCATCTACCTCGGGGTTGATTTCACAACCTCTCCATTGGGTAACGCACCTCCTCGATCAAAACAGTAGCCTAAAGGCAAGGGTAAAGGTAAGGAGGGTGAATCCAGCACCACTCAAGAGGAAGCTCCTGCAAGTCCTCCTTCCGCTGCACTCGAACAAGTTGTAACTCTGGCTTCTCCAGAGAAAGAAGCGGAAGAAGATGTTCAAATAGGCCCATCCACTCAGGATGTTCGCCACTGCTGCAGCAAGTGAAGTCCCTTCTGTCCCTTCTTCTTCTCCTCCTTCCCCTCCTCGAGTGACTCAAGCGACCATTCCTTTGGTCGTGTCCTCTCCCCCTTCTTCTACCATTCCTCCGCTTCTTCGTCCATCTTCTCTTCTCTCGCGGACCTGTCCCCCTCCATTTCTTCTCTCATCTCTGAGCTCCCTTCCCTTCCTATGTCTTCCTCTCTGCAGTATCTCTTCCTCCCATGAACACTTCCTCGGCCTCCCTCTCGATGCCGCCTCCAAGTGTCTCCACGTTTTCCCTTCTACTACTGCAGCTGCCCCCTTCTCTGTTTCTGGTCCTTCTCCCATAAGTCCAGGCTGGATCTCCCAGCACTTAAGTCAGTAGAAAAGGAAAGTTCCCATCGCTACCGATGGACTTCTCCAGTGATCCCATCAAAAGGGGAAAAGAAGCAGAAGCCCGTCACACGCTTCTCTCAGAGTGCTTCGGGAGAAAGGGTAATGGAGATCGCATACCCCAATCCTCTGAAGGATAAAAAGGATCTGTCTCAGCCAGTTATACAGTGACTCAAGTCACAATGGGTACGTCTTCTGAAAGCCTTCAGGGAGAGGCCCTATCTGCAGTTGACGCCCTCTGCAAGAAGCTTCAAGAAGCAAAAGAAGAGAAAAGGCTATTGAAAGAAAAATAAACATCTGCTCCAAGCCTTACAGAAGATGGGCAGTGCACCTCCCACAACTGCCGCCGAGACTCCTGAGCCTCTGAGCCAGGATAAAATTAATGAATATGCAAAGATCGGCGAGCAGGGCATGGTAGTTTCCGCTTGGAGGAGCCAAATCCTCAAGGACAGTGAAAGAGTGATCGCCAAGTTCTCTGATTTATATCTGAACATCAACAAGGTGAATAAGGAGCTCCAAGCATTAGCAGGACCCATATCAGAAGAGCTGGACCATGCTAGGCTATAACATGAGACCTTTGACAAATGTTTTTATTTGTCGAAATATCAAGTCAAGTTCGGTGTTTTCGGTCATCCCAGGGCCCTCAATAAAGTCATTTCCACTCTGGATTACTGGATGGATCAACTAGAATTTGTCCTTGAAAAGATCGATAAGGTAAAGGAAGAAGCCCTGGACGCGATGCACCAAATGGAACAAATCATTCTCAACATGTCTCAGGGTTGCTTACTCCTTCCTTCGCCTTAAGGAAAGTTGATGAAACCATCCGGATCTTGAGGAGATCGTTTCGCGAGGGTGGGGCAGAGGTCACTTTTGGCCGAGAGTCATCAATAACCTCTGGCTGTCGGGATTTCATCGGGTTCCTAATAGAAGCAGAGAAAGAATATTCCAAACTCCCAGAGAAGCTCATAGACGAGCGGGAGACTTGCGAGGTGATCAATGAGTGACACAAGGATCCTTCCCAGGATCAACTAGAGCCCATGATCAGCAAGTTCATGGAATACCGTGCCCAATTCCACATCTCGTCACCTGAGCAGCAGTAGAAGCAGGCTACCCCCTTTCGGCCGCAGGATGATGACGATGAATAACTTCTCTTTCTTCTCTCTCTCTCCTTCGGCGTTCTTTCTTTTTGTAAATATCTAAAGTATGTTGGCACAAATGATGACATCATCCATGTTGCACCATGGGATGATGTCATCCATCAAGTTGTCAAAAGTCAACATGACTTTGAGATATTTTTGTAGATATTTTGTAAATAGGTGGTTGGCTCCTTTTTGCCTTCTTTTCTCTCCTTCTTCTATAAATACTCCAATACTTGTTGTATTGAGGGGTGGATATCTTTCAGATGAAAAATAGAAGTGAGGAGAAAAGACTTTGAGCTTTTTGTAACAGAAAGAATTATTAATACAATATTTAGACTTTGTGCTGAATACATGTGTTATTTGCATTAGATCTTTCTTACGTTAGATCTGTGTGTTTATTCTGTTGGATCTACTTCTGTTTTATTGTCATTTATTCATCAGTATTGCTTTGCTCGTTTATGCAAGTAGGTTTGGCTCTGTTTACTACCAATCCCAAAACATAAACCCTCTGACCTTTCTGCTTTGGAATTCATTTCTTTTCTTTCTTCGGATCTGATCTTTCTTCATCATCTCTTCCTTTCCTTTCTTTTCCACAATCGGAAACACCCCTACTGGGATGAGATCCCAAACCCCCGAAGGCAGAATATTGTGAGATTTGTACAGATTCCTACTGGTAGAATAGCAATAAACCAGTTTCACTTTGCTGACTCAAAGATGGGCTATGCCCCACACACTGTTGGCTCGTTTATCCATAAACTACTATGGGGTATGGCTTATCCTATGATGGAAAACTTACCTAAGGCAATGTTTAATGACCTAAGGTAAATAACTTATAACTAGCCTAAGGTTGGATCCTAAACTAATGTTTATCTAACCTAAACTAATGAAAGGTGAAAGGGGACCTAAAGGGGTTACATGGAAATTGGGAGGTAGTGGTGATGGTTTCAATGACATTAAAGAGATTTGATTTTTGAATTTATGGGACATGGTACTGCCAGTTATGGTAGAGGCATGAAGTTTGATGGAATGCCCAGCTGACATTATCACTAAAGTTGGAGATGCATGCTTTAGTTAAGTTTGAGTTTGTCAATTTTAGATGGCAATGGTGTGGAGATATAGGTAGGAAATTGGAATTCAATGGCATTCATGACCATTGGTTTTGGTGAGCAAACCGCTTAGGAAACTATGCAAGCGTAATTCTTGGAGGTTGTTTGGTCTTTCATTCTTTTCAATTTTTGCCACGGATGGAGATATTTGGTTATTCGAACCAACAGCTCTATTTACAATTTGTTTCTATTTTTGGCTCATTTGGACTATTTTCAATCTAATGGAGGTATAAGAGGCATACGAGAAAGAAGTTTTGGGTTGTTTATTTCGTTTGGAGAAGACGGAATTGTGGAGGTGTTAGTTTCTCAAACATACACCCGCATCTCGGATCTCGGAAGGGCCGAGGTGTTTGAGACCACAATTTAAGCATCCCCAAGTTGTGGGACCTTGCGTACCTAGGACATATCTTTAGAGAAGGCCAGTTCCTCTACCTACCTCTAACGCTACTACTACTCCTAATGCTGAAAGCAAATCCTAGACTGAACATGCTAAGGGACCAGGGATAGAAGGATGTGTAGAAAGGGGAAATCCTAAGTTAAGGAAGGTGATAGTGCCAAAGAAGGAAAGGGTTGATCTCTCTCCACGAGAAGTGAAGGAAACAAAGAGGGAATGAGAGAAGAGGGTGGATGAAGTTCACCACAGATCAACACATAGACTCAACCTTCCAGCACGCGCAACACATGAAATGTAACATTCCCATTTTAAGACTTTAGAAACAAGGGAAATTTTTTTCTTACATAATTTTCTCTGTTATATATAAATCATTATTTAGAACAAACATTCCATGCCAATCAATCTCAAACAGATAACCATATGCAGTTGTAAATGACTCGATGATCCACCGATCTATTAATTTCATAACTCAGTAATCTACTGATCTATTAATTTCATAACTCGGAAAAGACACATACTTCATTATAGGAAGATGCTCATAATGACTTAGGGTATATAGGCATACTCAGTTGACCTAAGTCAACCGGATGTGCCAAGGTATCCTGAGCCATTGAAAGCTACTACCTATCCAAAATATATCACTAACTTCACCTAGAGAGAAACTAAGTTCAAGTCCTTATTTTTGTGTAGATCTAGATGACCAATGCAGAAGGGTGTTGCCACATGTCAACTACATCATTGTATTCTCGAGAATACCCCTATCTTCTCGAGGGTACAGTCCCTATAGTTGGCATGTGCCAACATCCTATAGAAACTACCTCATCATGATGTACATACCCTAAGGAGGTTATTAATACATTATTAATTTATATTATTACACTGATTACAACAACCCTGCTAAACCCTAATCCAACACTCCATAAGTTCTTGTTCTATACTTGAATCAATTAAGCATTAAAGAACTTCCTTTAACTCATGATTGCTTTTAATGTTTGTTTACTTAGTTTAACAAGTAGTTAACCAAAATAGGACAACAATATCATAAGTTCCATTCAATGTAACTTAACCATTCAAAGAAGGTGTAGCAACCAAATAGGTTCAGCTATAGTAGACTTTATAGGGAAATGAAGTCTAATGATTTACGATCATATCACCATTCTTTAGATTACATTCCTTTGAGTGAGGAAGAGTCTTCCTCTACATGATTATGTGTTAGGGTTTGTCAAACCCTTCATATCTTTCACATTCTCTATAGTTTTACTGCATATTCAATACACATTCCATTACTATGTTAGAATTGTTTAGATAAAAATTGTTATCTTATGCAACTTAACAAGTTGCAACTTATTAAGGGAGATTAAACTAATTCCCTTTATCTAACTTATCAAGTTTATCCAAATTAAGCATATAACATATATGAATAATATCATCAAGATAGGAATTCCATCTTCTTCATAAATACAAGATAATTTACACAACCAATACAAGTAAATATCCAACATTCAATTCCTCATTATAAACTTATTCATTTACAAGACTATGTATTTCAGGCATGTTGTATAACAAATAGCCTCCATTCCAAAAAGAATACAACTTTTCTTTTTCAATACAATTCAAGAATGAATCGAAACTCTTTACATAAGGTTCAAAATTAAATAAGCCCAATACAACATGAAAGTTCTTGTCTTCTTTAATCACTTACGATGTCCATCTACAAAATTGCTAGCATGGGTCAGTTCAATGAACTGAGCATGATAAGCACTAAGCATTAAAGTAAAGTGCATTCCACTAATTGTTTCATTAAACAACTCTGCTTTAATGAAACAATTAATAAACATCATACAAATAATCATAAGTAATAACATCTAGAAAGAAGTACAATTAAGAAGATCTGAATTTACTTTTAAGAAAAGAACATATTATAATCTGCAACATCAGAATTATATCACAAGACTTAATTGATCCTATCAATCACTTTAAACAGTCAACAAGTCTTGTCATTAAATTATTTCATAAATTCATGAGGATAGAAAGACACATTTAAATTTTTCCAATCTGCAAAGGAGTTAGTTACATCATATCTCATATTAGTATGTTTCATCTTTCCATACAGACAAAGAAGAAAATCAAATAACGAGAAGTTCAATCAATGAACTTATCAGTCAACAAAAAAAGGATCTCAAACCAACAAGGACCCAAACCATATTTCATTTCATTTATACTATGAAATGAAATCCATTATCTAATACAAACTTAGAAATTCTTAAGCTAGTTCCCAAAAGAGAACTCAAAACCGAATGCACAGTCAAAGCATGCATACTTCCAATTTCCACTAAAAATTTACAAACTGATTACCTATTTCCATTCACCAAGCTCAAGTTCAGATTCAATTCTCAAAACGAAATTCACAGCACTATCTCTAAACAACATATCTGTCCCAAGAGATCCTATTCACTTCTCTGACTAAAACTCAGAGATTCGTTCAAAGAGCCCAACAAGGAAGAGAAATATGCAATAGTGCAAGATAGACAAGGGTCAATAAAACTCACAGACCCAAGGACTGAATTTCCAAGCATTCCGAACAGGGATACAATATCCCTTCATACTACACTAGTATACAGGGTTTAAATTCAACATTCAGATGAAACCCACGAATCGGATGAAAGGTCAGAAGAGAGTAAGGAACTAAACAATTCGTCAAAGACAAATACTGTCCCAACTTCTTCCAACACGACTAAACAGAATCACCACAAGATTCTTGAGTTCCATTAAAAGCTTATGACAGGTAAGAATTTTCTCAACATCAAAGATAGAAAGGAAGTAAGTAATTCATTCCATAAACCTCTACAACTGATACGACTGTCCCATAACAGAATGTAGTTCCAGTTCCATTTATTTCTATGAACAAAATAGTCAAGTTTTCCCACAAGACACGGGTACACTTAGAGCAGAGATGAATAGAATACACTCCTGAATTCACATGCCCTATCAAGTTCAAGAACACAGTGCAGTCTAAAAGGCAGAAGTAATACAACCAATCCTTCTCAAACTCAAAACAAAGGAGACCTCAAAGAAGTTACACGGTCTACTCTGACCAAACAAAACTCACAAGACCCCTTCCATCAGACAGTATTAAATGAGACTAAAGTTTTACAATTCATAATACCCCCTAAACTCCAGCTCAGAATACCTGTAAATATTCAACACATCAATTCCAAATACATAATCAAAATAACCAACAATGGAATACTGCACTACACGGTGTCAAATATGAGCTTTAAACACAAGTTCTAACAACACAAGCTCAAATATGAGTTTAAAACGAAACCCATGGCCCTAATAAAAGCTCAGAATAAACACCAACACCCTATTATGGGTTCAAGCCTTCTATTTCCCTAAGGAAGAATAAAACTTCAATTCGAGCTGTAGTCATTTTTATTCCTATCACAAAAGGAAGAACCTCGTGCACATCGGCCTATCACCCACAGAAGCTAAGATCTCACCCAAGGCACGCATGTGCTGAGTCTCTATTTTATGTGAGTTTAGTGGGAAGCATTATCTATGATTAGTGTAAGAGTATTTAGGAAAGAAGTTGAGACATACAAGAACCATAGGGCTTAGAATAGCCTCCAGATCCTTGTAGTCACTTCAGACCAAGTGCTTTAACAGATTCCAGAACATATACTATAACAGAAAGAAAGATACAACCATTCATTCGTAGCATGAAAGGAAAGAGAACTCATATGAATGAAATATACATTAAACCCATTGATATTCATATCTATTTATAATAGGTAACCTCAATATATTCATTGGTTCATTACAAAGTGTCACAAAGAGCAGATCGCAATCATGTGCATCACTGGACATATGTAGCTAAGCTAACAGAAAAGAAAAATAACAACTCCATGCTTAGTACATCCTTTCTTGAACCAAAATATCCACTCGTAGTAATTCTGCAGAGCTTCACTTACTCTCTAACCCACTATTCCCTATGTATATCTAGATGATATATCTCTCTCTATGTGTATATATCTTTTCTATGGCAGGCACTTGTATTTATCACTTTCCCGACTACCAACTCACCTTGCCATGCCCTCAAATCTATCGCCAAGTGTCGAATGTGGTCCTCCATGTGAGCATGTTCCTTTAGGCCTGAGTTCTCCACTCCATCTCATGATGATCTTCTAGAAGATTCCATTTAGGGAATGATCTTTCTTGGGCCAACCTGTTGCCAAGTTGACATCTTATCCATGTACAACCGATCACAATTTTCACGTGTTCTGCCTTGGGTGCTCAAATTGGCTAAGTATCAAACCTCATTTCATGTGTTGTGCATGTTATTTTCTTCCTTAAGCCTTTCTCTTGCATGATTTTTCCTTGCGCACCATTCTATAACTAGGATCCTACATGCCTAAGCACCTTCATACTTGGTCAATATTCTAGGGGCCCAACATCACCCCACACTACGCCTGTTCTCCGTCCTTGGAAACATTTTACTTGACTAAGATGCAAGTTGTTTTATGGAACCAAGATGTAGACTTATACTTTACAAAATGAATAAGGAATGAAAGAATAGGGGAAAGAATGAAGAATGGGGGTGACATCAATTCAATAGGCTGGGAAAGTCCTTTCACAGATCTTCCTTCATTTGTTCCACACTTTGACCTCACCCTTTGCCTTCTGGCATAGGTCACCCACTAGGGTGCTCACTTCATCAAAGCTTAGGCCAATTCCTGGGTGCCCAAAGTGTCCACAATCTACTCCATTTCCTTACCTAGGTCTACGATTTTATCCATTCTTCTAGTAATTTGGGGTATAGTTCCTTCAGCTGGGCCTTAATTGAGCTCCTTAAAGCCTCAATTGCCTCTGATTTCTTTTCTACCTTGGCTAGAACCTTGTCCCTCTCTACCCTATTCTTTTTTTTATTTTCTTGGAACTCTTTCATCTCTACTTTAAGCATGGTGACCAAGGAGCTTGCCACCTTATCTCTATCCGGGCATCTGTCATATGTGGCTTCAGATATCGGGCAATGATCTTAATCTCTATGATTACTTGGCTATACTCAACAACAAGTGCTACTACCTTCAACCAGTCTTCCTCTTTCAAGTGCGCCTCCACTTCTTCTATAGATTCCAGTGCTAAGGGTCACCTCTCCATAATGGGGATGTGTGTTACGTCCTCTAAGAATTCCAAATTTAATGTGTACCTCTAAGGGATTGGTGTTAGGTCTTGGTGCTTTAATATGATGGCGCTCTTGATCGAATCCACCTTCTTGTAGACCTCCTGCACCTTTACTTTTTCTTCCTTTAACTCACGCCTTAACTACGTGTTGATTAATTCCTCCTATTTTAAACTCTTGGCCTTCTCCACCAATTCTTCCTCCTTCTTCCCTAACTTCACCTCCAATGCTCTAATTCTGTCATTTTGTATGAACAACCTAGCCTCGGTCTCGACCACAACTTTTTTAGAGCATTACATACTTGCTCATCTAAGTTTTCCGAGAATTCACTAAGGGGTTGTCTCCCTTAGACTCGCAACGTGATGAGAAATTTCTAGTAGACTTCAAAGTCGGCTCATCAATGTGTGACTCAAATGCCCAAGAGAGCATCTTCTTGGTCTTGGGGTACGTGCCATCCTTTTCAAAAGACCCCATGGCTAGGAGCCTTTCCGTGGGTATGGTGCTTTAGAACCGTGTGCATAACACCTTCTTTGTGTCATCCACATAGCCCATTACCTGTCTTTGTTATGTATCTAGAGTTATTCTACCCGAGTGTGCACCTTTGGGGAAGCTAACTATCGATCAAGGCCTCCTAGGGTGTCATGTTCCTTTTCAACACTCTCCTCCTTCCCTTCCTTAAGCACTATGTCCACGTTGCGCTCTAACTCTTGGTCTATAAGGGCTTCAAGCATATTTTTCACTTCTCGCTTTGCTACCTCAGTAATCTACTCTTTTGTAAAACTTATGGCTGCCTACTCATCCTTAGCATCCTTCTCATATGCCTTCGTGTCTTGGTGCCTTCCTCATCTTGTGCGCCCTTGCACCATGTAAATACAAACTCTTACTTCTCCTCTCCACTCTCTTCCTCTGAGTCATAGACACTAAACACATGTGGTTCCTTGTCTTTCTCAGGATCTTCTTCCTTGTCATCATCTCCTTCACTCTCATCTTCTCCTTCTCCCAAGTATTTCTCCAAGTTGTCAGTCACCTCCAAGTCAGCTTCTTCATCCACCCTCTACTTCTTCTTGAGAGGTGGCTTCTAATTAGGAGATTCAGCCTTCTCTTCTTCCTTTGGTAATTCTTCCATGGTGGTGGGTTGCTCAGCACCTCTACTTCTGGCATCTTCTCCTTCACTAGAGACTTCTTTCTTTGCATGTAGGTGCTTGGCTTGGCACTTGTAGATGGCATGCTCATTGTCTGAGTAGTCGACACACTTGGTGCTCCTTCCTCTCCTCTACCTCTCTTCTTAGATGTTGGCTTCTTCTTCCCCAAGGGGTCTTTAGGTATGGAGATTTCATCCTCCAAATACACACCCTTTTGAACTTCAACCTTATGCGCATGTACACACGCGCGTGCAGATCCTCCAGTGATGGGAAGCATCATCGGCCTAGTCATTTAGATCTCGTACAACACGTAATTCTCCACGTATGCGGACTTACCGGTGGGGTAATTCAGCTTCTTCCTCATCCCCCTATGTTCTGGTCCAACCTTCCTAGTTCCAACCTTAGCTTCTTTGATTCTTTAAATCACTTTAATCCCGCTTGGAATTATTGGGCGGTGAATGCAAAAGGAAACTTGCACCAAGGGCTCCATGATTCATCAATCGGTTTGAATCTACCCAAGAAGTAGTGTTGGTACACTACAAACTTGACTTCTCCTCGGTGGTTGCTAGGAGTTGTTCAGGGATCCTCCACTCTACCACGAATGCATTCCTCAATCACGTATACCAATTTTCTAGTCGTGCCTTTTGGGGATCCGTCATTGTATCACAAGCATGCTTCTCGAACCTCTTCACGGGTGAAGGATCTTTGGCTGGGTACTCCTACATGAACTGGTCGATGCATTCGACACTCCAATTTCTGCAAACACTATGGTGATAAAGACATTTCCAAAAAGGATCTTGTCCCCTTCCTCCGTGCATTTAACAATCTCCTCTGCAATGTATGTGGATAAGTTATATATCGTCCCCTCTGCAATCTTCCTGCAGACATGTAGCCAAGGTTTGTTGACCTATGTCCATCTTTCTTGGCCATTCAGCTTAGTCACCAGATGTATGGCCATCTTCATAACAGCTCCTTAATGTCGAAATATCATAGTACCATGACCCTTTCTTATAGGCATACTTAGTGACGGTCTCTTGAATAGCCTCCTTGTCACCAAGGTCATCTTCTAGGCTATCTCCCTCACATATGAGGCCTGTAAATTGTGAAATCAACTGGGGAGTCATGTGCATCTTGTGCCCAACAAAGTGGAAATAGTCTTCATGCACCCAAGACATCGACCACTAGTACAAGTGATCTAGATTCCCAAAATAAGGCAACTCATAGAGTTGCAACAGCCCTGCCTTCACCAATTTAACCTTAATGTCATCGTCATATATGGGCAAACCTTCAAGTGTTCGCTTGTTGGTGGGGTGTACCAATTCCAATGCCATTTCTTTCTCTATGGTGTTTGTGTGGTGATTATAGTCACTAATGTATGCTTCTCAAGTGGGATTCCCATTCCTTTCCCATCATCACCCCATCTAGGTATTGCATCTCTGCATACCATTCTTCATTTGTGTCTACTTTGGGTTCTGGTTGTTTAGCCTTGGCTTTGCCCTTTCCTTTCTTGGGTGCCATGGTCAAGGTATTTTTATCACTCCTACCCTCTCTTTGTTACTCTTTCTTTCTTCTCCCAACCTTCAATCTCAGATCTATGATATAACTCTTCTAAACCTGTGCCCTAGTTTTTCAAACCCTAACTTGGATAAACTCTTCACAAGACAACACCTTTTCAACTCCTTCCACGCTCGTGTAATTCCTTCTGAGTCTGCAATCTCAAACTAGCTCTTCACGTTTTAATCACACAGATCTTCCACTCGATCGAATTTGAAAACCCTAGTTTATAACACTTGCTTATATCTCCAACTCTTCATTTTCACAAAGTAAAAATGAGAGTGCCTCGACCCTTTATTTATAGTTCTTCCTTTTTCGATCATTAAATGCTAATCTACCTACCCATGTACTTTATTCATTTAATGCAGATTTTTCAAACAAAGTCCATCTTCAGCGCCTTCACTCATGTGCCCTTCCTGTGTGAAAACTCCTCCAACCTTCTGGGGCGTAACCCAACCAACCTGACAGGAGACTCTTGCGCACCAACCTGACAGGAGACTCTTGCGCACGCTTAACCTGCACCGAAGGCACTTCTTCTATCCATATTATTTCTTTCACCTACCTCATGTTGCTTTAACTACTCTTCCTTTTCCTTTGTATTGGGATCTACCAAGACCTTTATCCCTGGCACCAACCATTCTATATTTTCTCTTCATCTACCTCTTTCAATCGGGCTACACAACAAGGCACTTCAACACAAATTCCTTGGTAATTTTAGTCATGCGCTTCTTCACTTTTCTCCACCCCACACTTAAACGATGAGCGGTCCTCTACACACTCAAAAATTCTCAAAAAATAGCAATAAGGTTACAGCGCCCAAGGTGCAAAACAAAACAACAATGCGAAAGGGAAACCCAAGAAAGGAAAAATGCATAAAGGAGACTTCTAAGCTAACTAGAAAAACGCCTTATTTACAAACACCAAAAAGACTTATTTATAGTAGGGCTTCACCTACTTCCATTGAAGTGTCCAGGAAACTTCGTCCCATCCAAAGACTGTGAATCGGCACACACTGAATCAAGGATGTACAAAATTGTGTAGGGACCCAACCAATGGACTTTCAACTTTCCAGGATGGCATAGAAACTTAGAATCATATAGTAACACCATCTGCCCAACCTCAAACTTCTTATTTCTAATGTGGCGATCATGTCAAGCCTTTTGCTTTGCCTTTTCTACTATCTGGATCCATCGGGCAAGTGATCGTCTCTCATCCAGTTTCATTAGCTCATCAATCCTTTCTTCTAGTGCTTGTTCATCAGCTAATCCTCCTGTGCATGCTATTCGTAGAGAAGGTAACATAAATTCAACATGTAAAACAAATTCTATGCCAAACACCAATTGAAAAGGTGTGGCTTTATTTATTCTTTTATACATTTTTGTAATCCCATAACATTGCCAATACTTTGTCATCCCACTCTTATCTTCCAACATCACAGATTTTGGTCAAGGTATGACTTAGTATTTTGTGGAATGCTTCCGCGGTTCCATTTTCTTGTGGGTGATAGGGTGTAGTCTTGTGATGAGCCACCATGAACTCTGATAACAAGATCCTCATGGTCTCATTTAGAAAATGTGTACACCTATCACTGGTCAAACTCAACAGACATCCATACCTCATGCTAATGTTCTCCCATAAGAACCTTGTCGATGTTGTTATCATGCAATATTTAGTTAGGGCTGCCTCTACCCACCTCATGAGATAATCCATGCAAGTGATGACATAATGTGACGCCCCATGCATTGCTGGTGCAATAGGTCGTACAAAATCTATCACCCATTTTTCAAAGGGCTCCGTGCTAGAGATAGGGTGTAAAGGCATTTCATCTCTCCTTCCTAGTTTTCCAATGTGCTAACAGTGGTCACACACTTTACAATAATCTCTACAATCCATGTACAAGGTTTCCCACCAAAATCATGCCATTAATATCTTTCTTGCGGTGGTATCACCTACGTAATTCCCACCCGCACATCCTCTGTGTTCTTCCTCCATGATGGCCAGACGCTCATGCTCTAATTCACACCTACACAAAACTTCATCTCATCCTAACTTGTATAAGTCTCCACTAATCAACATGTAGGGTGTGGTGCATATGGCCAATTGCTTCTTCTCCAATGCCTTCATTCCATCCAGGCGCCACACCTTCTTTTAAGAATACTACAATCTCCTCCAAATCCAAGGGTGCACGTTGTAATCTAAATAGTTGGGTGTCTGAAATTACTTCCTCAATACTTTACACGTCCTCTCCTGAATCAATCCTTGATAGATGATCAGGCCCATAGTTGCTTTTTCTAGGCTTCACTA
Source organism: Taxus wallichiana var. yunnanensis (assembly GCA_018340775.1). Taxonomy (NCBI): domain Eukaryota; kingdom Viridiplantae; phylum Streptophyta; class Pinopsida; order Cupressales; family Taxaceae; genus Taxus; species Taxus wallichiana. The sequence goes on from JADAXU010000137.1 coordinate 2,342,109, forward strand.
CAACGGTGAATTCAAACTCTTGAAACAACAACACCCATCAACATATGTGCCCTTGAAGAACAGGCTTGTTTACTAAATACTTTAATGCCATGTGGTTGGTGTAGAATACAAAGGGTGTTGCCAGCAGATACTATCTAAACTTGAAGAGTGTGTAGATCATTGACAATTCCTTGTGCTCGGTTGTGGTATAGTTCTGCTCTGCTGGTGTCGCCTTCGCTTACAAAACCTAGAGGATAATCAACCATCCCTTTACTTAGTTGTGCAAGTACTACTCCAATGGTGGTCCCTGAGGCATCTACATGGACATGGAAGGGCTTGTCCCAAGAGGAAAACATAAAATAGGTGCGGTAATAAGCCTATCTTTTAATGTATCAAACACCCTCTGTTGCGCCTCTCCCCAATGGAAGGCACTTTTGTGTCTAAGCAACTCCTCTAAAGGCACGACAATCTTGGCATATCCCTTAATGAATTTTCTGTAATACCTCGTATGCCCAAGAAATCCACGCACTGTCCTTTGTCCTGCGGCTAGTAGGCTCCCTTAACCCCACAATAACTGTAACCTTAGTGGGATCTACCAACAAGCCCTCCTTACATATGATATGCCCCAATAAGTTCCTAAAGGGTGTAGCAAACACACACTTCTTAATGTTGAGGGATATCCTCAACTGCCTACACCTCTCAAACATTAATCTCAAGTTGTCACAATGGTCCTTAACCAAACCATATATTGTCAAATCATCCAAATAGACCTGAAGAAATTTATGGATGAATTCTTGGAATGCTTGCACCACTATGCGTGAAAAAATAGTAGGTGCATTCTTCAACCTAAAGGGCATGACCGTATATGTAAAACTTCCCCACTTGGTGGTGAAAGTTGTCTTCTTTTGGTCTTCCTTTGTAATTCGAGACTTGGTGGTACCCTGAAAATCCATCCATAAAGGAGTAAATTTCTTGCCCAGTGAATCCTTCCAAAATTTCTTTAGTGAAGGGGGTTGGAAGTGGATCAATGACACAAATTTCATTCAATTCCCTATAGTCCACACAAATCCTAATCCTCCCATCCTTCTTGATGTTGATTACCATCAGACTTATCCACTCCAATTCCTCCACTACCTCAATGATCCCAAAAGCTATCATTTTGTTTATCTCCTCCTTAACTTTCATGGACAAATTGGGATTCATCTGGCAGGGCATTTTTCTAACTAGGCGTGCACCATCCTTTAGTTTTATCTTCATCTCCCCCAAGGAATGGTGAATGACTTTAAGCTTATGGTACCCACATGGGAATAAATCCTCAAATTGAGCAACTTTGGATCAATGATTTTGATACTTCCTTCTCTGTCCATTAATCCCCAATAATAGCTTCCTCAGGTTCTTCTTCTAAACCGATGTCAACTTTCTTCATCTTTAAAGGCTCATGGTAGGCATGCACATGAGCATCTGCATTGTCCACTACCTCATGTGTCCTTATAGAATGGCTAACATCTAAGCTTTCTGATTCCTCTCCATCAATCACATATACCAAATTTCCCTTCTCCTTTCCCAAACACACGCGCTCCAGCTGTAACTCTTCTATTTCCTCAACTTCTTCAAAGTGCACCCCTATACCTAGTTCACCTAATAATTCTAACAGCCTATCTTCTGTTCTAGCACTATCCCCCATGGTAAGGTGCTTGATACCCTGCAAGGCCTTATCAATCAATGGCTTGGTACTCCGATACTCAAAGGTTTGAATAAGGTTAGCCGCAAGCTCCTACCAATTCCTCATCTAGCGGCATGTCTTTGAATGATTGTACTATATGCGTGGACAACCGTGTAGTGTAGAATACAACTTTTATACCCAGAGGGATGGTGGCAAAGCTTCTACACCTTCTCTCCAAACCCATTCACACTCTTGGACATGGAAAGAGGTGAGCTCCTTCACATGGTAGTCCTTGATGATGGTGGGTACATTACTCCTAGAAAATATGATAGAGAGAGAAATTCTTACCTTGCGCCACTCTAAAAGGCTCTCCTGATGTGTAGCCCACCAATGAATCATTGTGCAAGAAAGACATAACTTAATAGCTCCTTCTATTCCTTTTCATTATTCCACTGAGCTTCTACCTCCTGCATAAAGATCTCAGGGAAGGCTGCTCCTGAATACTTGGGTAGTTCTTTTCCTCCAAGGTGCCTAACAATGCATGCCTTTGTTACCTTGGTCACTGACCCTCTCTATTGTTGTCTCATTAATTCATAAGTTCCATGCACCCAATTGTCATAAGTCAGACTAGTGGTATCACTTACTGACTAAGCATCTTCAAATTGGATAATTCTCATTAGTAGGGTGTACCATCTCAGGTATTTGATTGAGCGCACATAAATCTTGTCCAAAAATTATTCTCCCAACGGTTCAATATAGGGCATCAACTTCCCATCAACCAGGGGTACAATGACCCGTTCCTCCTTGCTCTTAAAGCTGATGTACCCTTTTTGAACCTAAGGTCTACATTATTTTTGTAACACCAAGGGTGCCCAAGTAGTGCTGGGAAATTGTCTACCTTAGCGAGCACTAAGACTTCGAAGTCCCTAGTAAACTTGGCTCCCTGGATAGTAATAACAACATTATTTAAGACACCGATGGGCATTACCTTAGTTTTGTTTTCCATATATAGAACATTCAAAGATGGTTGTAATGTAGGTCTCCTCATCCGATGCCATGCATCCAAAGTTAGAACATTAACCTCCACACTAGTGTCAATCAAGATATTGCCGAGGAGCCATCCATCTATAATCGCATTCAATGTAATCTCCTTGTCATAGTTGAAGGTTTGTGAGGGGAAGGTTCATGTGTAAGACATGTCTCTTGTGCTCTTCTCTAGTGAATGGTACCTTCTCTCTCAATTAGGATCCTAGCAAAGGAATGATGTTCTCTGCCTTAGCATTTTATACACCTCCTTAGCCTCATCCAGGTCATCCCTTTTGAGCCTCGATTCTCCTTCCTTGTTCCTCCTTTCTGGATTTCTCTTTTAGACATTGGATCTCCCCTTGTAAGCTTCGAATAACATCCATGGTGTCCTGATATATCTCCTTCTTATGCATGAGGTCTGGATATTTTCCATGAATGACCTCCTCCCTCATAACCAGGGTCTTCTATCTTGGTACCTCTCTTGCACATGTGGCTTCTACCCTTGTTGTTACCAAGACAGGCTCCAAACCTTCATCTTGTGTTACCCAAGGCATCCATTGTATGTCTGCCTTCTTGATGCTGACCATCATAGCACCCTTGTCTTTCCAGTGCTTGATTCATATGCTCAAATAACTCTAGGCACTCCTCATACTTATGCTTCTTTCCACACCACGAGCACTGTAATAGGTCTAGGCACTCACGCTTATAATGTTCTGTAGATCCACAGTTGAAACATGTTCCACATGGGAACTCACTCCTTCCTCCTCCATGGTTACCTCGACCATAGAATCCTCCTCGAAAACCTCTCCCACACGCACCTCCATCTGTGCACTCCTCATAACGTGATCATCATTTTTAGAACCACTGACAATGCTGGTTTTACGTACCCCATGATTAATGGCCTCATGGATCTGGTCAATGAGCCTACATTCTTTAGTATCATGGGTTGTGGAGGTACAAATCTTGTAATAACAAGATACATTCTTCCTAATCGTGCGCTATAGCAAGGGACATCTACTTGCATCATGGTCCCCATGACAAATCTCACAATCTACTATCATAGTATGTACCATCCTCTGGGGCAATTATCCTTAACGTGCCCCTCTATTTCACAATCTGTGCACCACAAACCACTGCGAGTCTCATGGATTGAGTTCGCAGACAATTTTTCCAATTGTTTGGCCATAGTAGTAATTTGAGCCTCCAAGAACAAGCTAACATCAATATCAATACTACCAACAGCCTCGGTGCGCAAGGAAGCTTCCAATGCTTTGTGCGGATCTGTAAAATTTTTATGAGACAAGGCCCTTCTAAAAGGGGTGATCAATCCTCCAACAAACCATTATGCATGTTGTGAGGGGTGAATATCATATGATAATTTAGATAAGAGAGTTTTAAAACATGCATCATACTCTCACACACTCTCTACCATTCCTTGTTGAATCTCCTTCAAAGCATTGATACTTTTCTCGATCAAACTCGGGAATGTGGAGCTCTTCCAGAATGTATTCTTTAAAGCATTTTAGTCCACCACCATTTGATGAGGGTCATAATTTCTATACCAGCTATGCGCGCGCCCTTGCAGTGTGGTTGTAAATTTACTAGCCTTTCATTCTGGTGTTGTGATACCCTTCATGTGCCATAGCAATTCACAATTGTGAACATGTTCCACAGCATCTTCAATGCCCCTGTAATCTAGCAAATGCAAAGACATTTCAAAGAATATTTGAGGTGGTGGCTGGGGTCCTTTTCTTGAACCATAGCCTTGGTTCCCTCTCGGTGTTTCCTCCACCACCTGATCCACCAGGTCCACCGGGTCCTGTACCTTGAGCCACTAGATCCACCAGAACCACTGGGTCCAATAGGGCTGTAGGGGCTGTGGCCGAGCGCCCCATGGTCCCACCGAACTATGCATCAATGGTTTGTGATAGCACCCCAATACCACTAATTTTTCCCGTGCCACTCCCTGATGTGAGCCCAAAAGCTTATACACTTTCCCCTTGTCTAAAAAATCCTCCGAATACTAGAATATATGCAGCCATAGAAGAAGGAACTGAAAAATTATACCTCCTAGGTGCGGATCTATCTCTTCCACTTATATCAACTAGGTCAATAATACTTCTTCCTGGATTGGGAAAACCAAGCGCGAGGCTCGGTCACTGGGTGGGTTTAGATATGCGCTAATGAATCTCCTCTCTCCATGCAATGAACTCTCACCATAAGCTAAAGGGGTCTCCCTCACGTGCTTTCCAAGATGGGGTAACACAGACTGCTCAAGTTCTACATCCTCCATGTGAACCTTAACTCTTTCCCACAACATTTGTCTCCATAGATCCATCACACTAGTAGCCTCGCATTGTCTATCAAACTCCCTTTCTCGTGCTTCTATATACTTGATCCGTATTTCTTCCCGCTCCTTCTCTGTCATGATATCTATGATCTTCCTCCACCCAAGTTCCCTTACCTAGTGCTCAGAACAGTTTAGCCGGCCATTGGGAGTGCCTCTAAACTCATGGTAACCATCAATATCTTCATAGCTAAAGGAATAGCATGTAGAAACATTCCTCTAAGTTCTCACAAAAATTCAAACTTAGCAACCTCTGGACAAGAATACATAGAGATGGCATATTCCATAGTGTAGCTAGTTAGTACTCCTCTCCACCAATGATCGAAAACATGGGTCCACGTCATATCTGCATCCTACAACCTTTGGTAGTCTTCTTTGGCCCATACATGTGATCTATAATGCCAACTTGATCTAGACGTATAGGCTAAAAGCCATTCATATAACTCTACTGGGAAGCAATAGAAGAAGGTCTCGTATAACTCATGGTAGAGGTTCTCTTCTACCCATCTACATGTATTAAACTTAGGTCTAGTGTTGAATCTATGAGTAAATTCATCCTCCATGCTCTTGAACCATGATTCAACATTTTTCAATGTTAACCTATCCATCATTACTCTTTATAAAGATCATGATGCATGTTATATCCCACTACAAGTTTGAAAAGAGGTTTTTGCAATGGAACCAAGATGTATTCATTTTTACTCCTATCACAAAAGGAAGAACCCCATGCGCACCGGCCTATCACCCAGCAGAATTTGGGTGCTCACTCGAGGCATGCACAAGTACCGAGTCTCTCTTTTATGTGATTTTAGTGGGAAGCATTATCTATTATTATTGTAAGAGTATTTAGGAAATAAGTTGAGACATACAAGAACCATAGGGCTCAAAACGGCCTCCAAATCCTTGCAGTCACTTCAAACCGAGTGCTTTAATGATTCTAGAACATATACTATAACAAAAATAAAGATACAACCATTCATTCATAGCATGAAAGGAAAGAGAACTCATATGAATGAAATATACATTAAACCCATTGATATTCATATCTATTTATAACAGGTAACCTCAATATATTCATTGGTTCATTACAAAGTGTCATAGAGAGCAGACCGCAATCATGCACATCACTAGACATATGTAGCTAAGCTAACAGAAAAGAAAAATAACAACTCCATGCTTAGTACATCCTTTCCTGAACTAGAATATCCACTCACAAAGCAATTTTCAGAGCTTCACTTACTCTAACCCACTACTTCCTATGTATATCCAGATGATATATCTCTCTTTATGTGTGTATATATCTTTTCGTGATAGGAACTTGTATTTATCACTTTCCTAGGCTGCCAACTCACCTTGCCACACCCTCAAATCCATTGCCAAGTGTCGAATGTGGTCCTCCATGCAAGCATGTTCCTTCAAGCCTAAGCTCTCCACTTCATCTCATGATGATCTTCTAGAAGATTTCATTCGGGGCATGCTCTTTCTTGGGCGCTGCTGCCAGGTGGCATCTTATCCGCATGAAACCGATCATGATTTTCACATGTTCTTCCTTGGGTACTCAAATTGGCTAAGTCTCAAACCTCCTTTTGCACATCGTGTGTGCTATTTGCTTCCTTAAGCCTTTCTCTTACATTCTTTTACCTTGCATGTCATTCTATAATTGGGATCCTGCGCACCTAAGCACCTTCATACTTGGTCAATATTCCAGGGGCCCAACAAGAGCTTGAGTATAGGGCACAACACAACAACTCAACAAGTTTAGTATTCATAAGAACTATATACAAGTATAATTGTTGAATACGAAGATTCAACCAAGGTTCAAAACTTCAATAAGTTCCAACACAGTCCAAAACAAACACAAGGTCCCAATAAAGCTAAAACAAATTTTAAGCTTCAATACAAGTTTAGAACCACTACGGAGCTCCACTTCAAGCTCTCAAAACACAAGACTAAATAGAGATTCAGCCGAACAAGCAACAAGCCCATTCAATCAACATTAGTCTCAAATGATAGAAATAAAGCTTCAATACAAATTCAGACTTCAAGTACAAGTTACAGAGTTTCAATACAATTCACATGAAAACCTCTAACAACCAATACAAAGAAAGTTCCCAAAAACTACCAATAAATGACAAAGGATTCACATTCCAAAACCCACATAGATTTCATGAATACATGCAAGTAAATAACCAGATACATCATGTAAATATAAATTTCTAGTGAGCAAAATTGTTTTAATGAATCATTTAGAAGAAAGAAAGTAAATCTTAATGGGTAGAGCCTATCATGCCTGATAGTGCCTCTACCGATTCAAGAAGACTTCCAGCCAAGTTTCCAACACCTCTTCTTCTCCAAGCAAGATCAAACAACCATAATATTTTTCCATAATGCCACTTATACATTCCTCAAACCAAAAATAGCTCAAAGAATTCAAAAATAGCCACTAAGTGGAGATCAAACTGCTAGTTCGAAGAACTAGATAGCTCCATGTAGAGACAAAAATTGGGAAGCATGCAAAACAAAACAACCCCAAACAAATCGCCAACATGCCTTCCAAGATGGTTTTTTTACTAGAACCGAGGCAAATTAATGACATTAATTTGCATATTCCTACTTCTCTCTCTTTGCCACTACCATCCAAAGTTGGTGAGACCAAATCAGATTTCCACATGCATTTCCAAACTTAGTGATGCCTCCACATAGGTTCCTCTAAACTTTCACTAGCCCCTACAAACTGGCAGTACTTACATGCATTTAAAACCAAATCAAAATCAAATCTCATTAAAAGCTTAGGAACCGCTGCTTAGTTCCCCACTTGCCAATGACCCATAGGTTCCCTTTCATATCCCATTAGTTTAGGATAGATAGAATTTTCTTAGGTTAGATCTTAGGTTAGTTTAAAATATATAACCTTAGGATATAACCCATAATTAAATAGATTGCCACCCTAGGTTAGGTCTTAGCTTAACCAAATAGTATAGGCAATTGATTAGAAATAACTTTACATCCCTTAGGTTATTTCCTTCATACTAACTTAGTGTTAACAACTTAGGTTAGGATGTCATCCCACGTAAAGTGGTGTAGAAAGAGTTAGGCAGAATTTACCTGAGTCTTGAATCTATTAGGATAGACCTTATAGATATAGGACACATTAAAATCTCTCTTTCTCAAGAATCCTGAAGTAGGTTTCCCCTAATGCCATTAAGCGTTCTGCAAGGGTCAATCAAGAAGAGCCAAGCACAACACAAAATAGAATGTAGGCACATGGTCTTTTGAGATAGTAAAGAATTTGCAACAAACACAAGTTTAGTCCGTTAAGTCTCTTAATCAATGAATGTCAGTTTTTCATTCAGTTTAGATAAGAAGATTTAAAACATACCTTGGATCAATGGAATTGATCCAAGGATGAGTCTAATTGCAAAGGATAAGTTTGCAACCATTCAAACTAGATTACAACTTTCTCATAAGAAGTGAAATAGATTGTTGTAAGCAACAACATACCAACCCTACAATCAAAGAGTAGAAATGATTTATCCATATCAAGCATGATCTTCAACAGTCAAAAGAACACATATTTATCAAGAAAATCACATGTCAACACTTGAAATGCAAAGGAGGAATATAACAATTGTCAAGGGTGTTCCATGAAAGTGGGGAATGCAAGCACAAAATCATACACAACATGCCGAAAATTCAAATAGAGAGGCAAGATGCAATGAGAACGGGATAGGGAAGACAAGAGTTCCATAAAATATGATTTTATTTCTTAAAGGATGCACCTGTGGGAAGTTGGCCTCCATTTTTGGCTTGGTGCCATTAAAACAAGGAGGGATATTTTTACAAAGCAGAACTTTGCTATTTACAGAAGAAGAAGGAGAGAAGAGAAGGAGAAAGGGAGGGAAACTCGGATTCAAATCTTCAACCACCAATAACCAGCAATAAATGCCTATAAATCCACCTGTAAGGCTGTTAGATGTGCTTCCCCATGTTTTTTTGGCATGTGGAAGAAGGAAGAAGGAAAGATCTGATGAAATCTAGTAGTTGAGGTCGATTGGATGTGTATTGATGAACTGAAATATGTTTCCCTATTTTTCTCCTAACAAATCCCGCCTATATTTGAATTTTAATAGTCCAACGTGTAGCTTGTGTCAATATCTTTCTGACAAGTCTAGGCATGCATTGATCGAAGAGCTCGTAGAAAAAGATACGGATGTCGGAACATGTCGAGTTTTCAGCGCATACAAGACACGTGGCTTGCATGGGTTAGATGAAATGATGGAAAATTGTTCATTTGTTTTGTCTTTTCCTGCCATGTGTCATACATCTTTGGTTAGTTTTCTATATTTGGTTCCCTATTGGTGCACTTTGATAGGTTGCATGTAGCACACTCAATTCTAACATAAGGTGACTTGGCACGAAGGGTGCAAAGGGAGGGTGCAAGGTGCGGGACCAAGAAGCAAGCCCATGAAAGGGAAACAAAGGGGAGGCATGCGTGGGAGGAAGGCATACTTGTAGAAGGAAAGTATGAAAATAAGATGTGAGAATTCAACTAAAGGAAGGCATGCGGAGGAAGAAAGAAAAGAGGGCACATGAAGGAACTGATTCTATGTAAGCGCAAGAGGAATGCTAGGGAATTAGATGATTGGAAGGTAATTCTATAGAGGTGCACACAAGGAGTGCATGACGGGATATGAGAGAAAGAATAATTACCTCTATAGAATTACCTTTCTCTTTCACCTCATATCCGTCATGCACTCCTTGAGTGCACGTAAGGGAAAGTGGAAGGGGAAAGAAGAATGCAAAAGGGAGCAGGAAGGTGTGCAAGGGCACGTAGAGGAACTACAATGTGCCAAGGTTTCAAAATAAAAATCTTGAGTGTGCATAACCTGAAATGTGAAACATTAGATTCGAGGATAAAATATAATTAATCCAGGATAACTAGAAGAGTTATTTGGATAACTTGATTTTGGTGACTTTTGAGGGCCATCTCGCCTACTAGATGAAGAGACCAAGAGCCTATAAGTCCATTGGACATGGAGTCGCTCTTAATTTTTAAAGATCTAATCTACAACTTGAATAACACCCTAGAGTCACTTAAAGCTTTGTCTAAAATCTGAACTGAACTTCTGCTCTTATATGAAGATATTCTGAATTGGATTGATGAGATTGAAAGCTTATGCACTAACCGTTGGAATTGCCTCTACCAAAATTGAACTGTCATCCCAAGAAGCAACAAAAGGGGCACATAAATGCTATAAGAAAGGAAAGGTGTTAGAGGGAGCATGTCGAAATAGAAGCACAACACTATGTACAAAAGTTAAAAATCATACATGTCCCAAATGGAACATGCAGAGTGTGCACGAGCACTTGTGTTACTGAAAGCAAACCTAAACTAACCTAAACTAACTAGAGGAAAGGGGTGCTCAAGTAAAACCTGCAATAGGAAGGAAAAGTAGCTTCCCTTCCTCACAAATTATGACCATGTAATTGATATGGAATTGAACATGGTCGGAAATAAGAGTGAAAAACATTGTGTAGATGGTGTTTTGCCATACTCAAAGTATCAAAAACATAACATACGCCTCCTGGAGTTGGTCTATGCTTGGATCTCGTGAGGTGCTCAGTTGTTGCGACCTTTGGTGCATGAAGATCTACCTCATGCTCTGAAATGAGCATGACCGGTGGAAAATCTATTTTTGGCTCTAAGCTATTCAAATATTTGATTGGGCATGGTATAATCCTTGTGGTTTTCCCATTACTTTGAAGCTCAATCCCATAGATGGGATTTTCTTGTAGACTTTCCTCCTGAAGGGGAGCACTTGCAGTGGGGGCGCGCATGGTTCTACCTCTACAAGAAACTCGGTCTCCTCAAGAACTGTGCCCTCTTAAGCTAAATGATTTTCATCTAGAATTAGCACCCATATGATTTCCTCTTCCCATTCAGAGTCGCATAAGTCATGCCATTATTCAACTATTCTACAATCATCGAACATGATGGTGTTGGCTGGGAAAGGTTCGTTGGTAGGGGTTGTTCATTTATGGTAAAACTAGGAAGAGGGGACTTGGAATGAGGTGGGAGGATGGGTGCAAAGGGGATGAAGGGCACACACTTTGAAGGAACAGAGGTGCGCATAGGAAGAATGGAAGAGAAATGGAGAGATGAAAGTTATGAGGGATAAGGGATGGAATTCTTAGTCGGGGTAGCGTGAAGAAGCCGGGAACACGTGCGGCGGGACAAGATGATGTAAGTTGGTGCAGAGAGTGGGAGGATTGTAGGATGGTAATGCAAGGCTGCCTCATTGACAAGGCTACCATGCACTAGATTTTGAGCCTCCATTTCTTCCACCCACTCTATAATCTAGGGCAACATCTCGTGATGAAGTACAAATTCTGCTTTGGTTGCCAAACCACTGGGTACAGGCTGACCCATGGACATGGGACCTTGTATCCAACTTCAGCTACATTTATGGAGCACTTGACTCTGAGTTGCATCATGTCCTTCTCCATTTTTTTCACTTTACTCTCCAAATCAGCTTCAGCCAAGGAGTTTCCACTATCATCTGCATAAACCTATTCTTCATAAACATTTAGGTTAGAAAAAAGTGGGTTGTATGCATTTTGGGATAATGGGGCTTATAAAATTGATTTAGAGGAGGATTTTGAAACTATGGGGATGGAGGGAAATAGTTCTGCTACTGCAAATGAGAATTCCATGAAGGGAAAGAAGTCATGATTGCACAACTTCAAAAGAGGAATGTGGAACGATGGAAAAAGGAGAGATGAATGGAGGAATGAGGGGAGACTAGTCTACACATGAGATAATGGGTGCATTGAATCAGTGGAGTTTCTAGATGTGTTGAAAAATTCCTCTAAAGGTTGGATCTCAGCAATAACACATTGAACTTGCTGAGATGAAGATGTAAAGCTCTTCACTCTAGTCCCACCGAGTGTGCTAGAAACTATTGGTTTCTTAAACATGCACCCGCATCTCGAGATCTCGAAAGGGCTAAGGTGTTTGAGACCACAATGGAACCATCCCCAAGTTATGGGACCTTGTGCACTTGGGACAGATCTCTGGAGAAGGCCAGTTCCTCTACCTACCTCTAACGCTACTACTACTCCTAATGCTGAAAGAAAATCCTAGACTAAACATGCTAAGGGAATAGGGATAGAAGGATGTGCAGAAAGGGGAAATCCTAAGCTAAGGAAGGTGATAGCACCAGAAGGAAAGGGTCGATCTCTCTCCATAAGCGGCAAAGGAAATAGAGAGGGCATGGGAGAAGAGGGAAGATTGTGTGCGCCACGAGATCAACACACAGAGCTCGGCCTTCCAACATGCATAACACACGAATGTGGGGAATGCAAGCACGTAAGCACGCACAACATGCCATAAAACAAAAAGAGAGGCGAGATGCAATGTAAAAGAGAGAGGTAAGACAAGAGTTCCAAAAACATGATTTTATTGCTTAAATGATGCACAATCATTTACATTCACGACAGGAGGTAATAATACATTGCAGAGACCACACCAAGGTCTAAGACTCATGGGAAGTCAGCCACCATTTTGACATGGTGCCGTTACAACAAGGAGAGGGATATTTTTACAAATAAAAACTTTTCTTTTATAGAAGAAGAAGGAGAGAAGAGAAGAAGAAAGGGAGGGAAACTCATATTCAAATCTTCAACCACCAACAACCAGCAATAAATGCCTACAAGGCTATCAGATGTGCTTCCCCATGTATTTTTCATGTGGAAGAAGGAAGAAGGTAAGATCTGATGAAATCTAGTAGTTGAAGTTGATTGGATGTGTATTGATGAGCTGAAAGATGTTTCCCTATTTTTTTCCTAAAATATCCCACCTATATTTTAATTTGAATAGTCCAACATGTAGCTTGTGTCAGCAGATTTCTAACAAGTCTAGGCATGCATCGATTTGAGCTCTGTAGAAAAATATACAAGCTGTCAGAAGATGTCAAATTTGTTGACGCATGCAAGACATGTGGCGTGCGTGGGTTGGATGAAATGATGGCCAATTGTTCATTTGTTTTTTTTTTTTTTACCATGTGTCATACATTGGTTATTTTTCCACATTTGGTGCCTTGTTGGTGCACTCTAATAGGTTGCGTGTAGCACACTCAATTTTGACAAAAGATGACTTGGCATAGAAGGGCGTAAGGCGTGGGACCGAGAAACAAGCGTGTGAAAGGGAAACAGAGGGGAGGCATGTGGGGGAGGAAGGCATACTTGTAGAAGGAAAGTATGGAAACAAGACGTGAAAATTCAACTAAAGGAAGGCACACAGAGGAAGAAATAAAAGAGGGTGTGCAAAGGGATTGAGTCTATATAAGCGCACACGAGGAATGCCAGGGACTTAGCTGATTGGAAGGTAAGTCTATAGAGGTGTACACAAGGAGTGCATGATGGGATAGGAGAGAAAGTGGGTGGGAAAAAGGAAGGTGTACAAGGGAAAGTGGAAGGGGATAGAAGAATGTAAAAGGGAGCAGGAAGGTGTGCAAGGGTGCGTAGAGGAACTACAACTGTGCCAAGGTTTTAAAAGAACAATCTTGAGTGTGCATAACCTGAAATGTGAAACATCAAAGTCAAGATAAAAATATAAGTTATCCAAATAACTAGGAGAGTTATTTGGATAACATTTTTTGTGACTTTCGGGGGCCATCTACCTACTAGATGAAGAGACTAGTAGCCTTAGAATTCCATTGGGCATGGAGTCAAGTGCTTAATATTTGAAGATCTGATCAGAACTTGAAGAACACCCTAGAGTCACTTGAAGCTCTGTCTAAACTCTGAACTAAAATGCTGCTCTCATATGAAGATATTCTGAATTGGATTGATGAGAGTGAAAGCTTAGGCACTGACCATTGGAACTGCCTTTGCCAAAATTGAACTGTCATCCCAAGAAGCAACAAAAGGGGCACATAGACACAATAAGAAAGGAAAGGTGTTAGAGGGAGCATGCCAAAACAGAATCACAACACTATGTACAAAAGTTGAAAATCATACATGTCCCAAATGGAACATGTAGAGTGTGCATGCACACTTGTTTTACTGAAAGAAAACCTAAACTAACCTAAACTAACTAGAGGCAAGGGGCACTCAAGTAAAACCTACAACAAGAAGGGAGAAGTAGCTTCCCTTCCTCATAAATTGTGACCATGTAATTAATTTGGCATTGAACATGGTCAGAAATAAGAGTGAAAAATCATCTTGTAGATGGTGTTTCACCCTCCTCAAAGTATCAACAAACATAGCATACACCTCCTGGAGTTGTTCTATGCTTGGATCTGGGAGGCGCTACTACTGACCTTTAGTGCATTGAAGCTTTACCTCATGCTCTGAAATGAGCATGACCGGTGGCAACTCTATTTTTGGCTCTAAGCTAGCTAGATATCTGATTGGGCACAATCTGATCCTTGTGGTTTTCCCATTACTTTGAAGCTCAATCCCACATATGGGATTTTCTTGTAGACTTTCCTCCTAAAGGGGAGCACTTGCAGGCTGGGGCATGCATGATTCTACGCATGGATTCTACCTCTACAAACAACTTAGTATCCTCCAAACTATATGCCTCTAGAGCTAACTTATTTTTGTCTAGAATAGGTTCCCGTATGATTTCCTCTTCCCAGTCGAAGTCACATGATTCATGTCATTCTTCACCTATTTTTCAGTTGTCAAATATGATGACATTGGTTGGGAAAGGTGCATTGGTAGGGGGTTGTTCATTTATGGTACAATTAGGAAGAGGGGACATGGAATGAGGTGGGAGGATGGGCATAGAGGGGATGAAGGGCACATGCGCTGAAGGAAAAGAGGAATGTGCATGAAAGGAAATGGAAGAGAAATGGAGAGATGAAAGTGAGGAGGGAGAAGGGATGGGATTATTAGTAGGGGCAGCGCGCAAGAAGCTAGGAACATGTACAAATGGGTACTGAGATGATGTAAGTTGGCGTGGAGGAGTGGGAGGGTTATAGGATGGTAGTGCAAGGTTTCCCCATTGATAGGGCTATCGTGTACTAGATTTTAGAGCCTTCATTTCTTCCTCCCCTCTGTAATCTGGGTAGCATCTCGGTGATGAAGTACAACTTCTGTTGGGTGCTAAACCAAACTAGCACAGTGGAGGCCGACCCATGGACAAGGGACCTTGTAGCCAACTTTAGTTGCCTTTATGGAGCACTTGACTCTAAGTTGCATCATGTTCATCTCCATTTTTGGTACCCTGCTCTCAAAATCAGCTTTAGCCAAGGAGTTACCACCATCATCTACATAAACCTATTCTTCATAAACATTTGGGTTAGAAAAAGTGGGTTGTATGCATTTTCAGGATAATGGGGCTTATAAAATTGATTTAGAGGAGGATTTTGAAACTGTGGGGATGGAGGGAAATAGTTATGCTGCTATAAATGATAATTCCATGAAGGGAAAGAAGTCATGATTGCTCAACTTTAAAAGAGAAGTGTGGAACGATGGAAAAAGGAGAGATGAATGGAGGAATGAGGGAGAGGGTACGCACATGAGATAATGGGTGCATTGAATCAGTGGCGTTTCCAGATGTGTTAAAAATGCCTCCAAAGGATAGATCTCAATGATAACACATCAAACTTTCTGAGATGAAGATGTAAAGCTCTTCACACTGGTCCCACTTGGTGTGCCAGAAACTATTGGTTGCTCAAACATGTACCCACATCTCAGATCTTAGAAAGGCTGAGGTGTTTAAGACCAAAATGGAACCGTCCCCAAGTTGTGGGACCTTGTGCACTTGGGACGGATCTCTAGAGAAGGCCAGTTCCTCTACCTACCTCTAACGCTACTACTACTCCTAATGCTGAAAGAAAATCCTAGACTAAACATGCCAAGGGACTAGGGATAGAAGGATGTGTAGAAAGGGGAAATCCTAAGATAAGGAAGGCGATAGTGCCTAAACGAAAGGGTTGATCTATCTCCACAAGCGACAAAGGAAAGAGAGAGGGCACGAGAGAAGAGGGTAGACGGTGCACACCATAGATCAACACACAGGCTTAGCCTTCCAATGCACATAACACATGAACGTGGGGAATGTAAACATAGAAGCATGCATAGTATGCCAGAAAATGCAAACAAAGAGGCGAGATGCAATCAAAATGAGAGAGGGAAGACAAGAGTTCCACAAAAAATTATTTTATTACTTAAATGATGCAGTCATTTACATTCATTATAGGAGGTGAGAATACATTGCAAAGACCACGCCAAGGTCTGAGACCCGTGGGAAGTCAGCCACCATTTTGACTT
Source organism: Taxus wallichiana var. yunnanensis (assembly GCA_018340775.1). Lineage (NCBI taxonomy): Eukaryota > Viridiplantae > Streptophyta > Pinopsida > Cupressales > Taxaceae > Taxus > Taxus wallichiana. The sequence continues at coordinate 2,358,407 of JADAXU010000137.1, forward strand.
GGTGTCGTTACAAAAAGGAGGTATATTTTTTACAAAGCAGAACTCTGCTATTTATAGAAGAAGGAGAGAAGAGAAGGAGAAAGGGAGGGAAACTTGGATTCAAATCTTCAACCACCAACAACCAATGATAAATTCCTATAAATCCACCCGCAATCCTAATAAATGCACTTCCCCGTGTATCTGCATTTGGTGTGTGGAAGAAGGAAGAAGGAAAGATCTGATGAAATCGGTAGTTGAGGTTGATTAGATGTGTATTGATGAACTGAAAGACGTTTCCCTATTTTTTGCCTAACAAATCCCACCTATATTTGAATTTGAATAGTCCAACATGTAGCCTATGTCAGAGATTTCTGACAAGTCTAGGCGTGCGTTGATATAAGCTATGTAGAAAAAGATATGGCTATCAGAACATTTGAGTTGTCATTGCATGCAAGACACGTGGCACACAATGGATTGGATGAAATGATGGCCAACTATTCATTTATTTTGTCTTTTTTGCCATGTGTCATACACTAGTTAGTTGTCCAGATTTGGTGCTCTTTTTATGTGCTCGATAGGTTGCATGTAGCACACTCAAGTCTGATAGAAGATGACTTGGCACAAAAAGGCACAAAGGAGGGCATAAGGCGTGGAACCGAGAAGCAAGTACACGAAAGGGAAACAGAGGGGAGGCATGTGTGGGAGGAAGGCATACTTGCAGAAGGAAAGTATGGAAATAAGACACGAGCATTCAACTAAAGGAAGGTGCACGAAGGAAGAAAGAAAAGAGGGCGCGTGAAGGGACTGATTCTATGTAAGCGCACAAGAGGAATGCCGGGGACGTAGCTGATTGGAAGCTAATTTTACAAAGGTGCACATAAGGAGTGCACAATGGGATAGGAGAGAAAGTTGGTGCGTAGGAGGAAGCCATGCAAGGGAAAGTGGAAGGGGATAGAAGAATGCAAAAGGGAGTAGGAAGGTGCACAAGGGTGCGCAAAGGAACTGCAACTATGCCAAGGTTTCAAAAGAACAATCTTAAGTGTGTGTAACCTGAAATGTGAAACATAAGAGTCGGAGATAAAAATATAAATTATCCAGGATAACTAGAAGAGTTATTTGGATAATAGGAGGCTTGGCTAGAAGTCTTATTCGAATCACCAGAAGCACTATTAGGCATGATAGGCTTTACCCATTAAGTTGTTTTGCTTTTCTCTAATCATCTTCATTAAAACCACTTTTCTCTTGTGATCAATGGGTTTTTAATTTTTAAAGAATGCCTTGATTTCTTGCTTGAAACGTTTTATATTTTTTTGATAATGAGTCTTGTTAGACAATATGGATTATGGGTCATTTCATGTTTAAGTTAATAGGGAATCATACCTTGATATTTGGTTGAGTTTGAATAATTTCGAACATATTTCAATTCTACCTGTCTGCTAAAAAGGGGTTTATGGAAATATATGTTGTTGCTTTAAGTCTTGGAACTGGGTTTTTCTGGTATGGTTGTTAGAAGGTAAGAAAAGTGTCCTTCTCTATCACAACTGGATTTGTTGAAGTATTGTTACTTCGTTAGAACTGCATATATATTCATACTTGGTTCCATACTTGTGTTAACTCGAACTTGTATGGAAACCGTAATAAGTAAGTAAGTTCTTCTTAGAACTTTACTGAAGAAACTTTCATTGCTTTGAACTCTATACTTTGATGAAAGATGAGTTAATAATGGGTGTTTGGATTTTTTGTATTTGTGGATTCAAATTCATCTGGAAACAATAATGAATGATTTAATTATTCTCTCATCCTTTCAATTAAAATTTTGTTTTTTGAATATTGTTCTTTTATGGATACTATGTGGTAATTGTTATTTGGATACTAATATTTGAAGTCATCTTGTTTGAATACAACAACGAACAAGTTCTTCCTTTTCTAAACTTTATATATATTAGGTTTTTCTTTAAATCTGTGGAAGACTGATCTAAAGGTTGGATAGATGAAGTCCTATTTTGTTTAAGGATAGTTTGAGAGTTGGTTTTTTCTAAGTTGATATTTGAATTTATTCATGTAGCTCTGGTTGAGCTTGCTAGATGTCGATCTTACTGTCTTCTTCACTTTTGAGTTAGATGTTGATCGATTAAACTTATCATTCTTGATCGAGGTAAACCACTTAAGTAACTTATTAGAGTAAACTTGTTAAAATATTACTATTTTGGTTTCATGAGGATTTATTGAATGTATTTGCAGATTTTTGGTTGACGTTTCGTGATCTGGAACCAACCAATTGGTTCAGTATGAAGGGATTTTCTTGATACTTCAGTTTCTATGATCTCTGATTTTGTTGAAGGGTTAGAATGTCTTGTCGACTTAGTAGATGTGCACTGATTGAGCCTATCCATAGAAATATAATGGAAGGAATTCTAATCATCTCTGTAGTTGATTTGTGCACCTGTAGCTAAGTCATGTCATTCTTTGTGTTGCATCTTCTTTGAAATTGAATTAGGATGGATCTTTCTCTGTCCATTCAAAGGATGTTTTCTCTCACCTCTGTGAGGATGTGAGAGTGAGTCTTTCTTACCGATTGTTGCACTATCATCCGGAAGGAATGAGTAGTCTATGGCTTCTTGATTGATACTTTATTGATTTGAAATGACTGTTGAAGGCTGTTATTTTTCCTGTAGATGTTTAACAATTCTTGTTATTTCATCTCCTTCTTGATATGGATAATGTTCTACTGATACTATAATTGTGTAATGATGGGGAGCCTTATTTTGAGAACTGATTTGAATACTTCAGTCGTATACTCGGTTTAGCATCCTCTAGTGCATGATTTCTATTTTTAAAGAGTTAAAGGATGTTGTGATTGGGTCTATACCAGTCCTTTTATGACCTTATTTACTTGAGATAGAATGTTGGAATCCTCATCTAAACATGATTGATTGACTCCTTTCTCTTCTATTCTCTGAGTTAAAGTTTTCATCGTTGTCTCTTTCAGAAACTGTTGAGATTATGTGTTGCATTCTCCTTTCTGAGTTGTGAATTGATATTCAGCTTAACCAAATTGGGAGGGAAGTTCTAATTTGTTTTATCTCAGTTCATCCTTCCCTCTTCTGTATAGATCTTGTTATAAATTTAACAGGTTCAGTTGCATTACTTTCATGAATGCATTTGAGTATTCATTGATACTTCTTACTTATTCACTTGACTTGTATTAAAGGAATCAATATTTGTAATAGTTGATTTATGTGAAATGCTATTTGTTGAGTGAATACTTTCCTAATTCTAATGTGTGGCCTAACTGGAGAACTTAGGCTATATCTTGGACTTTAAATTAGGATGTAGCATCTAAAATAGGAATTTCTTATTTTATGTTGTAGATGATTCCTCCTAAATCCTTTCATGAAGCTAGAATTAGCTTGGTTGTAGATGCCTTTTTATGAAATCTAGTAATATTGAGTTTGACAGTACTTGTTTCTTAGAGTAACTCTATTTTGGAAAAATAATGGAGTTAGTTTTTGTATTTCTAATTCAGATTGAATTATATAGGAAATAAATAGTAAGTACCTTTATTAAAAGGAGATAAGTAATTTGGTTGAAACATTACTTATATGATATAATGCTATAGGGTGTAAATTTTATCATGATCTTTTCATAATGTTAATTCAAATTGTTTAATTGTTCTTCTTTTGTGGTTGGTATTACTTATGATTTATTTATTTGCTTGGCCTTACTATTTCATAAAAGTAGAGTTGGTTTTATGAAATAGTTAGTTGAAAGCACATCATTTTAATGCTTAGTGCTTATCATGCTCAATTCAATTAATCCGACTGTCTTTGCTAGAAATTTTTGCAGATGGACTTTGTAAGTGATAAAGGAAGGAAATAACTTATATGATGTATTGGTTGCTTAAAGTATAGACCTTTTATAGAGAAATATGATTCATTATTGAAATGTATTGAAAGAATAAAAGTTGTATTCTTTAATGATATTGATGTTGTTTGACATGGAATATGTTTGAAATGTATGGTCCTATAAAATATGTATTTTTCCATGATGAATTGAAGAAGATTGAGAGTTACTCATACTTGTTATGTCATTTTCCTGGTGAGTTATATGAAGGAAATTGGTAATCTTATTTACGTTGTTATCGTTCTTATCTAAATGGATCCTTATTTCTGTTGTAACTAAATAGGTTGGATGTATGGGATTTAGTTACAATATCCCTTATTTGAATGCAACTTATTAAGTTGGTATGCATCGATGTTCTTTTATCTAGTCATACATGGTTTATTGAAAATATGATAATAGAAGTATAACTTAACTACCATGACTCGTGTAATGGAAAAAGGTTATAATGAACCCTATCACTTATCTAGAAAAAGGAAGGTTCACTCCTTCTGGAGAAATACCTTGATAGGTTTCAAAACAAATATTTGGTACATGAGATCGTAATCAATTAGACTTCATATCTATGAAGTCTACTTTAATGGAACCTGTTTTGGATCCTAACCAGGCTATGAATGGTTAAGTTATATTAAGTAAATCTTATGATGGATGTTGTTTCTATTTTCAATTAACTACACATTAAGCAAAAGTTTAATGAACATAAAAGTAATCGTAAGTATATGTGGTTCCATATTACATTAACAACTCAATTGAGGATGACAAACTTAAGGGTTGTTGTAATTAGGGTTTAGCGGGGTTGTTGTAATTTGAATCTTAATTTAAGAAATAAATGAGTGTTAATGACCTCTTCTTGAGGTGTGTACATCAAGATGGGTAGTTCTGTCGGATGTTGGCACATGCCAACTACAGGACTATACCTTCGTGAAGACTAGGGTCTTCACAGGATACAATGTTGTAGTTGACATGTAGCAACACCCCTCAACATTGGTTCATCTAGATCTACACAAATATGGACTTGAACTTAGTTTCTCTCTAGGTCAGATTAGGGATATGATTTAGCATAGGAAGTGACTCACAATGACTTAGGGTAACTAGGCACATCCAATTGACTTAGGTTGATTGAGTATGTCTATATACCCTAGGTCATCGTGAGTGGTTCCCTATACCAAATTATGTCACTAACCTAGGTTAGGGTCAAACCTTGAACAAGTGAACTGACAGAAGTCAGTGAAGACCATTCTAGATAACAAATGAGTGGGGTGAAGGACATATTCCGTTAGATGAGTATGCCATCTAGGAATAGTAACATGAACAATATGTTGGAAATATTTGGCCAAAGTATCACAAGTTTTGGTTGCATTGTCCTATGTCACCTAGTTTAAGAAATGGGATTTCAAATGAATATTGGTAACAAATATTCATATAGGTTTCTTAAACAGGAGAACAATCAATACCTAACAGGTAATAGAACCAAATATACTTGGTATACACTTCGTATTCAATACCCTAAGTTAACATGAGAGATCGGTAGTTCAAGTCATGAGTCATTTATAGCTGCATATGATTATTTGTTATAAGATTGATTGGCATGGAATGTGTGTTCTAAATTATGATTATTTAGAACAAAGAACATTATGTATAAAAAATTACCTTGTTTCTAAAGTCTTAAAACGGGAATGTTACATCTTGGTATCAGAGACGAAGGTTGCAACTCTTGGACCTATTGTGTCCATAATCTAATAAAAACTTAAATTTTATTGTTAACAGAAAATGGTTAGAATAAGAGGAAATTTTGCAAACAACCCACCACCAGGTGGAGAAGCAAGAACTGCCCAAAAAATCAATGAGATCCTTGTTTCCCTGTTGGACACAAGAGATCGTTTGGTTGTACTTGAACAAAAAATAATGGGCAATGAGGAGGAAGATGATGCGGGTAATAAAAATTAGCCACCTCCTGTGGACAATGCCAATTTGGGAAATTTAGGTGTTGATAACAATAATTTAAACCTACCCGATCAGCCAGAAAATAAAAAGGCAAGGCTAGCAGCTGAAATCACTAATGATATAAAAATGATAAGTCCACCTAAGTGTTATGGCACCACATTAGGATATGGAGATAAGAATTGGCTCAGTGAAATGGATAAGTACTTTGCGATAAGGAATTTCTTAAAGGAAGCAAAGGTAGTATGGGGACCTTATTAGCTTTCCCATGAAGCATCTTCATAGTGGGACAAGCTATAAGGTGAGTTAAACATTGATGAAATGAATATTACTTGGGATCAAATTAAAAGCTATTTTAGGCAATGATGTCTGCCTTACAACTTTATTATGATAAGAAAATGACTGAATTTTAGAACTTATCCCAAGGAAAATTAAGCTGTAATAGATGTATTCGGGAATGGTTTACTAAACTCCTTAAGTATGTACCTTAGTAAAAAAATGACGAGAAGTTTAAGATATGATTTCTTAGACGTTATGCATTACGAAACTTAAATTTATCATGGGACTGAATCCCATTATAGGAGGAGATGTGGATGTTCACAACCCAACCACTATGGAAGGGGTTGTTGAAAAATCCATACGATAGGAACAGAAATTGAAGGCAATTTTTGCTCATAAGGAAGAATTCAGAAAGAAAGTTTTGAACTCCTCTTCATCATCTCTTACACCTAAGAAAGGACCATGGAAGAAGTTTGGTATGAAAAATAAGTTTTCAACTGATAATAATAAGAAAAAACAACAAATAAGCCTACTGCTAATGTACAAAATAACTTTGTCAAGAACAATAATAATGAGACATAAGTCCTATGGAGGTCAGAATGATAACTTTAAGGCTGGAAATAAATTTGAGCCTAAAAAGGGACCTATATGAGGCTATTAAAATTGTGGCAAGGATCATTATGCAAATCAATTTCCTTTAAATAAGGATGACTGTAATCGCATAAAAGCACAAGATACACACTACGAAGTAGCTGAAAAATAGGCTAAAAAGCAAGTCTTACCCATAGAGGTTCTGGGTAAGTTATTTGACATACATGTAACTATTATTTTTGATACAAGAGCTACTGAATGTTTTATTTATAGTAAATTAGCATCAAAATTAAAAAGAAAAGATGGAAAAATGGATAAATCATGGGTTGTACATTATGGGAATAATGTTGTTCATATAGTTAGTATGTGTCTTTTTGGGGTAGTCCTTGACTTACCTAGTTTTTCCACAAATTTTGATCTCTATGTTACTCCTTTGTGGTCTTATGATGTAATTATAGGTGTTAATTGGCTAGCTGAACATAAAGCAATTGTTGACTATTTTGAAAAAATATTAGTTATTTAGATGACTGTTACATTAAAGAAAAACATCGGACATTCAAGGTGTAAAATGTGAAATTTTTGTTAGGAAGTTGTCATCTATGCAACTTAAAAAGGCCAAAAATAAGGGTTGTACCTTATATGCAGTAAAAATTTCAGAATCTACTAAAGAAAATAGTGATTTCTTGGAACATTATCTATTGTTACGAAACTTCAATGATGTGTTTCTGGAAGAACTACCAGGTCTCCCACCCAAACATGGGAATTTGACTTCACAATTGAAATCAAACCTGGAACCGAGCCTATTTCTAAGGCACCTTATAGGATGACTACTATTGAATTAGTAGAGCTTAAGGCTCAATTACAAGAACTTTTGTCAAAGGGTTTGATTAGACTGAGTGTCTCACCCTGGGGAGCACTGGTAATTTTTGTGAAAAATAAAGATGGAACACTTAGATTATGTATCAATTACATAATGTTAAACAAGGAAATGATTAAGAATAGATATCCACTTCCTAGAATTGATGATCTGTTTGATCAGATGCATGGTGCATCGGTATATTCTAAGATAGATCTTTGATCTGGATATCATCAATTACAAATTAAGGATGAGGAAATTCATAAAACAGATTTTAGAATGAGGTATGGACATTATGAATTCACAGTTTTACCATTTGGATTAACAAATGCACCTACAAATTTTATGAATTTAATGAACAATATTTTTCAAGAATACTTGGACAAATTTGTGCTTGTATTCTTAGACGATATTCTCATATACTCTAAAAGTATTGAAGAACATCATGAGCATTTAAAGATATTTTTGGAAATATTGAGCAAGAGAAAATTATTTGGTGAGTTATCTAAATGTTCTTTCTATGACACAAAATTGCACTATTTGGGTCATGTTATAAGAAAATATGGAATAGCTGTATATACCTCTAAAATTGTAGCTATAACTGAGTGTCCTGCACCAAAGAATGTACATGAAGTTAGAAGCTTCATGGGTCTTGCTGGTTACTATAGGAAGTTTGTTAAAGATTTCTCCAAAGTTGCTTTGCACCAATAGATTCATTACAGAAAAAGAATAATAAATTTGTGTGGAATGAGAAATGTGAATCTACATTTAAAAATTTGAAGGATCGAGTTAACTTCAATGCCTATTTTTGCTGTACATGACCCTTATGGAGACTTTTTGGATAAATGAAAAACCTATCAATGGATTTTTTTGTTGCAAATAGAGACAAAAAACTAAGATCGTTTCTAACGGATGCATCGGGAAGGTCTTGGAGGTATTCTGTTGTAAAAAGATCATGTCATAGCTTACGAAAGTAGAAAACTTAAGTTACATGAGCTGAATTATGCTCCACATGATCTAGAGCTTGTTGCCATTGTTCATGCACTTCAAGTTTGGAGACATTATCTGCTTGGTAAAAATTTTGAACTAAAAACTGATCATCTTAGGCTGAGGTATATTTTTACTTAGCCAAATCTTAATGCAAGACAATGAAGATGGTTAGAGTTTTTATCTCAATATGATTTTGACATAAGTTACATTAAAGGCAAGGAAAATAGGGTAGCTGATGCTCTAAGTCGTAGGAGGCACATTTCTGCTCTTATAACGTTAAGAACTCAGTTTAAGGATGAGGTAAAAAGTGTTATGGAATTTGATTCTTATTTTCAGCAAGTAAAAACAACACTTACTGAAGACCCAAATGATGTGAGATATAAGGGTTTTCACTTCGATAATGAAGGAATCTTATGGTTTGAAAACAAGGTATACATACCTTTGCTAAATGATTTAAGAAAGAAATTATTAGCTGAATTTCACAATTCACCTTTTTCTAGACACCATGGTATTACAAATATGCTTGCTGATATAAAACAACAATATTTCTAAAAAGGATGAAAAAGGATGTGATTGAAAATTTGACACACTGTTTGGAATTTCAACAAGTTAAAGCTAAACATATACACCCAATCTGGTTTATTATATATCACACATAGACATACCATAGTACAAATGGCAAGTGATAAGCATGGATTTTGTACAAGGGTTACCTATGTCAAGAAATAAACATGATGTTATTTTAGTTGTTGATAAACTAAAAAAGGTAGAATATTTTATTTCTGGTAATATTAAGGATGATTCACCTGTTTTAGCAAAAATATTTGTACATGAGATTTTCATATTACATGGAGTACCTGAATTAATCATATTTGATAGAGATCCAAGAATGACTTCAAGATTTTGGTAAACACTTAATGCAGCTCTAGGAACTAAGCTAAATTTCAGTTTTGCGTATCATCTGGAAATGGATGGACATATTAAAAGAGTTAATCAAGTTTTAGAGGATATGTTATGAATGTATTGCATGCATTAGCGGTGTAAATGGGATGATCAACTCCCATTAGTTGAGTTTGCATACAATAACACATATCACACCTCTCTGAAGATGGCACCTTTGAAGCATTAAATGGAAGGAAATGCGAGATACACTGTTAGTTGGGACAACATTGAGGATAGAGAGGTGGTGGACTGAAATCCTTACAGGAAATGGAATAGCAAGTTAAAATGATTCATGAACACTTGAAATAAGTAGTGGATAGGAAAACAAGCTATGCTGAATTGAAGCGGAGTTGATAGGAAATTTGAACTTAGTGAGAAGGTATTTCTTTGGGTTAAACCGAAAAAGAGCTCTATAACTTTTGGCGAGGTTGTTATCACCTCGCTCTGTGGGACCTTTTGAAATTTTTGAAGTAATCAACCCTATAGCTTATTGTTTAGCATTACCTCTTGATTTATCATGAATGTGTGATGTTTTCCATATTTATTTACTTAAGAAATATGTTTCAAATTTATCGCATGTATTAAATTGGAATTCCTTGCAGGTCCAAGACCCAAGAATAATCATGGTTAAACCTATACGAGTGCTGGAAACTCACCAGTTGCACTTAAGAAATCATGAAATAAGTCAATGTAAGGTCCAGTGGGATCAGTTTAACGAGGAAAGTGCAACCTAGGAAAATATAGAAGATATGAAATTGCTTTTCCATATTTGTTTGAACAGATTGATTTTGTTGACTGATAAAGTTTTAAAGATTTTATTCTTTTTATGTCAGTAAAATTGCCAGTTTTGGGTAGACATCACATTATTTAAAATGAACAACTACGTAAATTCTAATTTTGGAATTTTAAATCCAGTTTTGTTTGGAACATATGAATGGAAGTATAATAATTTGATTTGTCCTTGATGCAAATTGTGTAACTAAGTTAATCATCGGGATGATGATTCTTTTTAGGAGGGAAGTATGTAACATCTTTGGCAAATTGATAGCTTTCTCCTCCTTACACTGCAAGCATTGATATGTGATTTTTCCTAAGAAGGTGTATTCTTTTGACTATTGGGAATCATGCTTGCAAAGGGATAAATTATTTCCATTCATGGATTCATTTTTCTATGTTGTTGCTTGGAAGTAAAATTATTCTTCCTTGGGCTTTGTAAAAGTTGTGAACCAGAATTTTTATTTGCATACTTATTTTTAATAACAAAAAACCTTGGATCAATTCCATTGATCCAAGGTATGCTTCAATTTCTTACCTATTTAGTTTGTTAAGTCGACATTCTGGAATGGAAGGTATAAAGAGGAATAAGCCTCTGTAAGTTTTCAATTTTAGACCCTTCTTTTGAGGTCCTTGTTTTACATTTTCTGTGAAGTACGAAATTGGATCTTCTAGTCAATTTATTATGACCTGGTTGGGCATAAGAATAAAAAAAAAAAAAGAGGACTTACTACAGGACTATTAAGGTAAAACCTTAGTCCTAGACTGTTAGGATCTATCCTAACTGGATTCCAACCTAAGGTAATCTAGACCTACCTCAGATCTATTTCTAACTATGCATGTTGCATCCTAATCTAGGTTGTATGTTTTACAAGTGAGGGATTTGGAAATAACCTAAGGTATTGAGAGGTCAATCCCTAACCTATTACCTAATACTAAACTACTATGGGGTATGGCTTATCCTATGATGGCAAACTTACCTAAGGCAATGTTTAATGACCTAAGGTAAATAACTTATAACTAGCCTAAGGTTGGATCCTAAACTAATGTTTATCTAACCTAAACTAATGAAAGGTGAAAGGGAGCCTAAAGGGGTTGCATGAAAATTGGGAGGCGGTGGAAATGGTATAAATGACATTAAAAATATTTTATTTTTTAATTTATGGGACATGGTACTGCCAATTATATGGGACATGGTATGCTGCGCCAATTATAGCAAAGGCATGAAGTTTGATGGAATGCCCAGCTGGCATTATCACTAAAGTTGGAGATGCATGCTTTAGTTAAGTTTGAGTTCACCAATTTTAGATGGAAATGGTGTGGAGATATAGGTAGGAAAGTGGAATTCAATGGCATTAATGACCATTGGTTTTGGTGAGAAAACCACCTAGGAAACCATGCAAGCGGAATTCTTAGAGGTTGTTTGGTCTTTCATTCTTTTTATTTTTGCTCTACATGGAGATATCTAGTTCTTGAACCAGCAGTTTTGTTTGTAATTTGTTTCTATTTTTGGCTCCTTTGGACTATTTTCGATCCAATGGAGGTATAAGAGGCATATGAGAAAGAAGTTTTGGGTTGTTGATTTTGTTTGGAGAAGAGGGAATTGTGGAGGCTCGGCTGGAAATCTTCTTCGAATCAACAGAAGCACTATCAGGCATGAAAGATTCTACCCATTAATTTTTTCTAATTTTTTTCTAATCGTCTTCATTAAAAAAACTTTGCTCTTATGATCAATGGGTTTTTACTTTTTAAATAATGCCTTGATTTCTTGCTTGAAACATCTTTGTATTTTTTTGATAATGAGTCTTGTTAGACAATATGGATTATGGGTCATTTCTTGTTTAAGTTAATAGGGAATCATACCTTGATATTTGGTTGAGTTTGAATAATGTCGAACATATTTGAATCTTGCTTGTCTGCTAAAAAGGGTTTATGGAAATATATGTTGTTTCTTTAAGTCTTGGAACTGGGTTTTTCTGTTATGGTTGTTAGAAGGTAAGAAAAGTGTCCTTCTCTATCGCAACTTGATTGGTTGAAATATTGTTACTTCTCTTGGAATTGTATATATATGGATGTTTGGTTCAATACTGTGTGAATTCAAACTTGTATGGAAACCATAATAATTAAGTTCGTTCTTCTTAGAACTTTACTGAAGAAACTTTCATTGCTTGAACTCTGTACTTCGATGAAAGCTGAGTTGATAATGGGTGTTTGGATTATCATGTATTTGTGGATTCAAATTCTTTGAAAACAAGAATGAATGATTTAATTGTTCTCTCACCCTTTCAGTTAAATTTTTTTGTTCAAATATTTTTCTTTTATGGAGACTATGTGGTAATGGTTACTTGGATACTAAGATTTGAAGTCGTCTTGTTTGAATACAACAATGAACGAGTTCTTCCTTTTCTGAACTTTATATATATTAGGGTTTTTATTTAAATCTATGGAATACTGATCCAAAGGTTGGATAGATGAAGTCCTATTTTGTTTAAGGATAGTTTGAGAGTTGGTTTTTTCTGATTTGATATTTGAATTTACTCATGTAGCTTTGGTTGAGCTTGCTAGATGTCGATCTTACTATCTTCTTCACTTTTGAGTTATATGTTGATAAATTAAACTAATCATTCTTGATCAGGGTAAACTACTTAAGTAACTTATTAGAGTAAAATTGTTAAAATCTTACTGTAGTGGTTTTGTGAGGATTTATTGAATGTATTTTCATATTTTTGGTTGAAGTTTCATGATCTAGAACCAACCAATCATCTCAATATGAAGGTATTTTCTTGATACTTGATTTTATGATCTCGATTTTGTTGAAGGGTTAGAATTTCTTGTTGACTTAGTAGATGTGTACAGTTGATCCTATCCATAGAAATATAATGGAAGGAATTCTAATCATCTCTGTAGTTGATTTGTGCACCTGTAGCTAAGTCATGTCATTCTTTGTGTTGTATCTTCCTTGAAATATAATTAGGATGGATATTTCTCTATCCATTCAAAGGATGTTTTCTTTCACCTCAGTGAGGATGCGAGAGTGAGTATTTCTTACCGATTATTGCGCTATCACATAGAAGGAATGAGTATTCTATGGCTTCTTGACTGATACTTTATTGGTTTGAAATGACTGTTAAATGTTGTTATTTTTCTTGTAGATGTTTAACAATTCTTGTTAATTCATCTCCTTCTTGATATGGGCAATGTTCTACTAATATTATAATTGTGTAATGATGGGGAGCCTTATTTTGAGAACTGATTTGAATACTTTAGTTATATACTTGATTTAGCATCCTCGAGTGCCTAATTTATATTTTTAAAAGAGTTAAAGGATGTTTGTATTGGGTTTGTACCAGTCCTTTTATGATCTTATTTACTTGAGATATAATGTTGGAATCCTCATCTAAACATACAAAGCCATAGGTGCTTAGGAGTGGATGGGGAAGGAACAAATGTAGTGTTTATTGAAATTTCAAATAATTCTTGGATACATCGGACACATGCCTCCTTAAGAGCACATGACACCATCATATTTTTTCCTGAAATACGTACAAAATTAGTACTAGATTCCCAATGGCATGCCTGCATCCATAAGCTTAGTTGCTCTATACTATTGTAGCAACAAATAAAATTTCATACTTTTAATAGAGAATCTATATATCATAATTCTATTCATGCGCCTATGGTAGAATTTAATGTTGGCGATGAGTTAGAATTTCATATTGGAGGAGTACATGTAGTCCACCATCCATGAGGTTGACATTGAATTGAATACATATGATCCAATGTCAATGTTGTCTCATCTAGATAAACATCGCTCGATCTTTGGATGAAAGTGACACAACATATTTACAGAGTAGTAATAAGTTATATTACAGTATAGAGTCTCTCCATATATATAGGAAACTTTGTTCCTATTATTTAGGAGAGTTACAAACAATATCACTATATACGTGAAGTTGTTTTAACAACTTCACATGTATATCAAAACAACCCATAATATACTAATTATTACATAATGTTCATACTACCAATAATATATGTGAACACTAACTATAATATTCCTAACACCATCTAACAATATTCGTCACACACGCACCTTGCATTTCTCCATTGGCGCTTAGATAATCATGGCTTTATTATATTGGGGAAATTTTGGATCCTAGTCATACTCATATCATGTTCCTTATTTCATTCAATCATGATTCTATCCAAAATGACTCATCTCTGTCAATTAACAAAATCTCACTTGTTAGTATGTACATGGATTTCTGCCAACACCTTTTAGTGATGAAGAATATACAATGACGATTTCTGATTTATGCTACAATGGATATTTATATGATACACTGAATTAATTTGTTTATCAAGTCTGTGATGCATTTCTAGTTGGCTTTGACTAGGATAATGATGATCTCTTAGACAATGTTACTTGATCATATCAATCATCATACACTTTAGGGGTAATCACACTTATTTCTCCCTCGTTAGCATCAACACACGTCTTATCTTCTCATCATGTCACATCTAGTCTCCTACATTCATCATACACCTCTTGATACACTTGTGTATCGTCATTTCCCAATGACACGCTCTTGTGCTTTGGTTCACACTTGATTGTTGAGGGCATGATGTACACATAAACCTCACATATGTTATAGAATACACACATCACATGCTATTTAATAACTCTTTCTCGCATCCTCTATCACACACTATGTGCATTATTTTACCCTACACATTCACGATATATATTTATCACATATACTACTATGCATTGCACTCATTACCATATGGCGTACTCTAGTTCCATGGTCCATACTCCACTATTAAGGGTCGAAAAATAAAATGGACCTCACCACACTCATGCATTTACTCAATCAATCACTTACTCAAATGAATACACTCTATGCTTTGCGCTTTGACAATCACATCTTTCTAACACACAATTTGAACCATTTCCGATGATAAAATCATGTTTTATAGCTAATTCTTGGTTGTTGATGGGAAAAACTCACTTCATGCATACACATCCACTCAAGGGGCACACGAATCCTATCATTCACACTACATATTGCATATCTTAGTCACATTTACACTTTCTTACTTATGCTTTTACATGTTCACTTTATTACACATGCTAGATAGATATCTTGTATTTCATTATCCTTATCATACACATATGCACATTCACTTTCCTTTCTACTTATGATAAAAATTCAATAGATCACACATGTAGCATGAATACTTGGCACAATACCATTACCAATCCCACGAGAGGCTCTGGGAAGTCCACTTTCATACACTACAAGTGCTATTGTTTCATTATTCATAGCACACTACTTTATTGGATTATTCACGCTTCAACATACTTTCTATTTTTCTAAAATGATAACAGTGCTTCATGTGCAACATTTTCTTAAGAGAACCTTATGCCACCATGGTTTATCACTGTTACATTGTTTCTCAATGCTTGTTCTTGTTTTCCATTATTTTTGGGCTTTTCCTTTGTATTATGTTCACATTGTATATTTTTACTTTGTTGATATTGATTGTGTTGTTAAATTACAGTGATGTCCCATGTTTGCAACCCATTTTTTGCGGTCTACATTTTCTTCTTATGTGTTTACATTATATTATTGTGTTTTAGCGTAAACATTATCTTCTTAACTTACATATTACTTTCTATATGCATGTTTTTATTTGCTTGTACTAACACTTGTCTCCTAGCCACTTTGTTTGTGTGTACATTGGTTTCTACCAAGCACATTCCCTTCCCCTATAGGGCACAATTTCATCACAGTCGTTCCTCCTTTAAGTGCATACTCCTTCAAAGACCTCGCGTTCAAGCCAAATGAGGGGGGGAATCATTCAGGTGAATCATTCACCCCATAAAACATCATACAATCACAATTCAACATAAACCAAGATATCATGCAAACATAGTTATCAGTCTTAGACACAACTCAAAATCAGACTTAGGTCCATAACACAACACGTAGAAACTAGCACCCAAACTAGGGACAGAGCGCTTGGGCACCATTGACCCTTCTTAGAGGCATGTGACCAAAGTGGGAAGTTACATAACATTTTTCAATTCAGTACAATCTATAACACTTCACACAATAACTTTTACAGGGCATATATTCCTTAGCACTAGGCATGCATGTTCCACATAAGCATTTTGTACTTCCACATTGGTTCGAATTGTTTGAATCGGATCAATTTTTACACACCATCTCGCATAAGTGTTCTACATTACAGGAAGTGGTTAAATGTTGGACAATGAAATAATATTTTCATCCCTACAATTCTTCCATATATTGGTGTGAGATCGCCCAAAAACTCGTGATCGGGATATTTGGGGTGAGATCGCCCAAAAACTCATTCTTCTACATCATATTTAAGATCCTTTCTACACTATTTTACTCATCACAGTTCATGTGTACATGTTCCTTTTTCACATTTTTTACATTTTTTACATTCTTTCTTACATATTTTTTACACACTTTGATCATATACACTTGTATTTGACTACTTGATTGTTTTGCTCTTTTGTAGGTCCGTCCTTAGGGGAAGAAGTAGTCAACACACCCAACATCAACATCAACAACATCAACCACATCAAAAATTATAATGGTGATATATACAAATGTGTTTCTTCCTAGGGTCATCATTCATCACTTTTTTCACTTTCTCCTCTCTAGTTTCCATGCTCCACATTTTTATCACTCCACGCTTTTCCTTGTCTCTCAACACACTTTTACCATCAATGTACATTGGTTATCAGGTATGCATCTCTTATCTAATTTATTTTAACAATAATATACTCAAAAACATAAAGTGGGGAAAATGTAGACACAAAATCATGCATATTGGGTATCTATTTAGTCCTAGTTTCATACTACTATTCATATGATTCCTAAGTAAGAAAAGTACTAATTAACACGTCTTTTGCCATATTTGATTTCTTTTAGTTTCTCTTTGTGGTCTTAAACCCTTCCTAGCTCAGTTTGTATTTTCATACCTTAGATTTCTCATCCTAGACACCAGCACCCAACCAGAGGCCAATGTCGGGCGCCCTCATCCCCTTTACATGCTCTTGATCTCTTTGTAATTTGTTCACATATTTTGGATCCTTTCTATCCATTTGAGCATCTTATATTTTAGGTAGTTGTAATTTTTAGGGTTAATTACAAAATTGAAGAAATGGAATCATACAAATATAAATTTATGTGATCATAATAAGGGACCAAGCACTAAGAATTAGCTATCACCACCTAAGGTTGCATCTACGATGCTATTCTAGAGCATTCAAGCATCCATTCTAGGGAAAGGGACTGCATTATTTTCATACACTTCATGGGAGGAAGTCTATTCTATTCCATGCACACATATATTACATTTCTTTACATCTAGCTAGTTGCTCACTATTAAGTGCGACATGCACAAGAGCCACCTCGGGCATGATTCTACACACATGTACATATAACTACATTGGTTCTGAAATGTAGTGCAATGCTCATTCGTAAGTTCACTCATTTGAAAAGTGAGGATTGTATAACCCCTCACTATTTTCTTTTTTGGGGATTTGATGCACTCTTGAGGGTTTTGCAAGTTATCGGGCGACCTCGATGATCATTGTGTGACATACTAGCGACCAAAGGTAAAGGATAGTGAAAACTTCTGCAACCAATCAAATATAGTTTTGTGATCTTTTCAGTAGTAGCAAGCACCCAGATATAGGTATAGGCTACCCATAGGCATCCCTGCCCCTTTCCGAAGCCCGATTCGGGAAGATCATCATCTCTCACATTTTTATAAGGCTCTTTGTGAGACTCCTACCTCTCTTCTCACCTAGTCAAGCACTTCAAAGCATAGTTCAAATTCGGTTGCGAAACAACTAAATCACTAAACCCCCTTCTTTGCAACTAGGGTTTCATACTTTCTAGCTTAGTTTTCTTAGATTTATATTGTGCTTAATTGTTTGTTTATTTCTTGCTACATATCAATCAGAATTAGGCATTTATTTCCATATTTTCTTAATCACCGGGGAAGGTCAAGCACTCATGAAGTTACACACCCATATTCCAAATAGGGATAAGACCGTATAATAGGATGAGAACCGTATAAATTTTCTTGACCTATTCTTATGATTTTGACAAGATCTAGTATCATGTTCCAATTCTATAAATGAATCATTCTCAGCCTCATATTAGCTTGTTCTTGCATTCGAGATCACTTAGACTCCTTCATATCCACACAACATTAGCTAAGTGCAATTTCTCCTTTGTGTTTTGATAGTTTCTAGATCAATAGTCACTTTGTAAAGCGTTGTTATAATTTGGGAAATTAATATTGGAAGTTAATTAAATTAGAATAGCCTCCTTTAATGGTAATTTATAATTTTTCTTCATGTTATTTAGGAATATTATAAAATCTTAAAAAGGTTGATATTAATCACTTAAAAAGTGAAATCATTTTGTGAACTTGACCTCTAATCAAACATCACAACTTTACCCATAATAGATCTAGGTTTTTATTCTTTTGTTTTGTTATTCATTCTCTTTAGCATGCCACTTCCCACTAAATTCTACAATATGTATATTTTAAATAGGGTTCCTTAGTCATCTGCTAGTATTAGATATTGTACTTTCACCAAGTACATGCCCATACCGTGCATTTGAATGAGGATCCTTATTTTAACCCCACCTACTATATGGATGATACTTCTCCTATTTATATTTACATCTAATTTGAGATCACTTTTGTTATTGTTGGAAATTCTGAGGCCGAGAGGGGGATGAATCATTTCTTATTCAAAATTTTACAAACAATTCAATTTCCTTAATCTTGCTATGATGAAATCACAAAATCATACAAAAGAAATCAACAAAATAGCATACATAGAGAAACACGATTTAATGTGGGAAACCATTCAAGG